>JAJOZX010000412.1:122500-395000 GCA_023014485.1 Bathynomus jamesi | reverse complement strand
GTGCCCCGACTAGTGTCCGGGTGTCGGTTGAGGTACACCGCCCCATGACACCCTCGATTACTGACTCGTTCCCATGGTGGACCCGGTCGAGAGGAGCCTGGCCCTTCTTCATGGAGTCTCTCTCCCTTCGGCTCCTGCTGAGAGTGGTCGGGTCTCTCTCCTGGATCTACCTCTCCCACCTGTGGTGGACCTTTCCCCCCCCCCCTCAGCACTTGTCTGGTGTGACGAGCCCTCGAACATCTGGTTCTCCCCCCCCTCTGGTGGGGAGTCGGGGGTTTCGGCTGGGCCCGTCTCGTCGTCTCTCCCCCCCTCAGGGAGCCCCCCTCTGAACTCCCTGTTCCACTTTCCACCTCGTTCTACTACGGGTGAAGCAGCTGCGGGGTCGGTGGCCCCCCCCCCCGTTCGGGGTGAGTCGGGGAAGCCGATTCCGTCCCTGGTTACGGACCGTTGAGTTTGTCGGCTGCTATTTCTCTGCTTTTCTCTGCTTCTTATAATGCCACTTCCCCTTACAGTTCCATTTTGCATTGGAACTGTAGGGGGCTTTTAGCTAACTGGGAGAACCTTGCCTCCCTGCTGGAGAGCGAGCGGCCTTCCTGTGTTTGTCTCCAGGAGACTATCCTGGCTGCGCGGGGCTCCCTCGTCTCTCTGGCTATGTTGGTTTCCCTTGCACCCCGGATGAGCACACACGCCGGCGGGTGCGGCGATTTATGTACATCATTCATTACCCTCGCGAGGTGTGCCTCTTCGTACTTCCTTGCAGGCTGTGGCTGTGCGGCTCTTTTTAGATCGCCAGTACACTGCCTGCTCGATTTATATTCCTCCTCATGACCCTCCTTCTCGCGACGCGGTTCGCGAGTTGGTGTTGCAACTGCCTCGACCGTTTCTCCTCCTCGGGGACTTTAACAGTCGCGACCCGGCTTGGGGAGATGTCCGGTCGACTAATGTTGCTGGTATGTTGCTCTCCTTAATGGAGGAACTTTCCTTCGCGTGCCTCAATTCCGGTGAACCTACCTACTTCCACGAACCCACGGGTTCATCTACCTGTATTGATCTCTCCTTGGTGTCCCTCGATGCCTTACTCGATTTTTCGTGGAAGGTGTTGGGGGACTCTTATGGCAGTGATCATTACCCAGTCTTGAGCCGGTCGGACCGCAGCCGGGTGTCTCGTCTCGACCGAGGTGGTGCCTTGCGCGGGCTGACTGGCCATCCTTCAGAGCTCGTTCCGTCATTGCCCGTTCGGTGTTGAGCTTTGGCTCTGTGGATGAGAGCTTGGAGTTCTTCGAGCGGGTGGTGATGGGCGTCGCGGAGGACTGTATTCCTCGATCTTCCGGTAACCCGCGGACGCGTAGCGTCCCGTGGTGGACTCCAGCATGTCACCAGGCGTGTGTGAGGAAGAGGGCAACGCGCCGCTTCCACCGCACCCGGCGCGCGGACCACTTGATTGAGATGCGGCGGGCGAAGGCCTTCGCCCGCCGGACTCTCAAGTTGGCCCGTCGGGCGTCTTGGCGTGCTTTTGTGTCCGGCATTTCCTCGTCTACCCCTTCTGCTGCTGTGTGGCGGAAGGTACGTAGTATCGAGGGGAAGCCGGTCCCTGCTCATCGCCCTGTGTTTCGGGACGGGGACGGTTTCCTTTCGGATCCTGCTGCTGTGGCCGATCGGCTAGCCGGTGCTTTTGCTGCGGTTTCCCGTTCGCCTTCAGCTGCGGATCGTCCTTTGTCGGATGTTACGTTCCCGCCGCCTGGGAACGAGTCCTATAACCGTCTCTTTACGATGCGGGAACTTCGGGCTGCCTTGGCAACCCGTCGTTCTTCCGCCCCTGGCCCTGATGACATTCCGTATGACTTTATTTGGAATCTGCACCCGATGGCCCTACACTTCTTGCTGGATCTTTTCAACCGGGTGTGGGTTGAGGGGTCGTTCCCTTCCCGTTGGAGGGAGGCGATTGTGGTCCCGATACCTAAGGCGGGAAGGATCCGGCGGAGGTGGCGGGCTATCGGCCTATTGCCTTGACGAGCTGTTTATGCAAGCTCCTTGAAAAGGTGATGGCCGTCCGACTTTCCTTTACACTGGAGTCGCTTGGGTTATACCCCCTGACCCAGTATAGCTTTCGTCGATTTCGGGGTACTCTGGACCCCCTTCTCCTCCTTGTTCATGATGTACGGGAGGCCTTTTCCCGTCGGAATCTTGTACTGGCCGTCTTTTTCGACGTCCAAAAGGCCTATGACACGACCCGTGGGGAGTTGTTATGGACCGTTTGAAGTCTCTTGGTTTTGTGGACTTTTTGCCCACATTTCTTCGTAGTTTCCTCTGCCGTCGCACTTTCCGCGTCCGTAATGGGGCGGCCCTATCTGACAGATGGCTCAGGAGGAGGGGGTGCCCCAGGGGTGTGTCTTGAGCGTCTCCTGCTTCAATCTGGTCATGTCTGCGATACCGGGAGCCCTTCCGCCCTCGGTGCGCTGTTCCATCTATGCCGCGGGGACGAGTCCCCCCCTCGTGGAGAGGCAAGTCCAACTCGCGGTCAATCGGGTTGAACGCTGGGCGTCGTCGGTGGGCCTTACGCTGTCTTCCCCGAAGACTTCGTGTGTGGCCTTCCTTCCGTCGAGGAGACGGGGATCCGGCGCCGTCCCGGCCTTTAATCTTACACTCGGGGGTCGGCCTCTGGCCCTCGTTCAATCAGTACGTTTCCTGGGTATGGTTTTCGACAGCCGTTTGAGCTGGGTTCCCCACCTTCGCCGGCTGCGCGAGTCTACAAGACGTACCCTGGATTTGCTGGGACATCTGTCGCATACTACATGGGGCGCGGATAGGCGGACACTCCTCCGTTTGTACGTGTCCCTGGTATGGTCAAAATTAGACTATGGGAGTGTGGTGTACTGCTCCGCCTCCCGTACAGCCCTTCGGATACTGGATCCGGTCCTCTCTAGAGGACTGCGCATGTCATCTGGCGCTTTCCGCTCCTCTCCGGTTGATAGTCTGCAGGTTGAGTGCGACATCCCTCCCTTGGAGGATCGGAGGTCGTTCCTCATTGCCAAGCACTATCTCCGGATTCTCCGTCTTCCCAACTCTCCTCTGTTCCAGGTGGTTGAGGGCGCGTTCTGCCGGGATGGGGGTTGGTATTTCACCGACACGGTGACCTCCCTTCTCGATGGTATGGGCACTCCTCCTCCATCCGTTATACCGGTCTCTTTCAGGGGTGTTGCACCTTGGGAGAGCACCCCTGTTGCGTGCTGTAGGGCGTTGCGCCCCGTTCGCAGGGCCGATTTTGACTCTACCTTGCTTCCTGTTCCTTCAGCATGTGTTGCGGTCTTCACAGATGGCTCGAGGTCGTCGGGGGGCGTTGGGGCTGCGGCTGTTCCTCAGTCGTCTGCCCTTGCTCCCCGATGTACCCGTCTCCTTGATGAGGCTTCCGTGTTCGCGGCTGAGCTCTCTGCCATTCTGAGCGCTCTGGAGGTGGTGCGGGAGCATCCGGATGGGTCGTTTGTCATCTATTCGGATTCCCGCAGTGACCTGGATGGCCTGGAGTGTTTTGACCCTGTCCACCCACTGGTCCGACGAATCCAGCTACTGTGCCATATCCTTGTCGCTTTTGGTGGCAAGGAGGTGGTATTTTGCTGGGTCCGTGCACATGTTAACGTGGCTGGAAATGAGGCTGCCGATCGAGCTGCCCGTTCCGCGTGCTGACTACAGGTTTCACCCGTGTCCCTCCCCTTTTCGATTATACCCCTGGCTTCCGTAGGTTTTTGCGCTCCCGGTGGCAGAGTCGCTGGGATGACGCTACAAATAACAAACTCTGCAAGATTAAACCCAAATTGGGATGTTGGGCCTCTTCCTTCCATCGGTCGCGCCACAAGGTGGCGGCTCTGGCCCGCCTCCGTATTGGCCACACCCACCTGACCCATGGCTATTTGATGGCCGGGGATCGGGTGCCCCGATGTCCCAGTTGTAACGTCTCACTTACAGTTGCCCACCTCCTGGTGGAGTGTCCGCTTTACTCTGCGCTGTGCGCAGAGTATTTTCCCTTTTTGAAGAGCGTCGGGCCTTGTGATAGGCTTGGCGCTATTCTATCTGAAGGTCCCTACTTTTCGGTAACCGGGTTTTTCTCCTCCTCCTTTCGCTCCCGACTTCTTTACCGGCTGTGACTCCGCTATGATATTTTTTTTTTTTTTTTCCCCCTCCTCCTCCCCGTCTACTGTATTGTTCATTTCCGTTAGCTCTTCCGTAGTCATCGTCCTGTGTTCGCTCTGCTATCCACCTTTCTTTTGGTGGCCATGAGCGGTCATACTTTGAAAAAAAAATATATATATATATATATATATACTTTAGAGTTTAGATGGTAGTAATATGCGGTGATGTATTAGTATATTTATAGTACTTAGTAATAGTAGTATAGTAATGGTGTATTGTACTTAAATAATAGTAGTATCTCTTGCTACAGGAAATGGCGGCATTGCAGTTATCGTTTGAGCAACGTAAGTGGATTCTGAAGCACTACTGGAAGACTGAGAATGTCGCTGAGGTACAGAGGCATTGGAGAAATGAGTTTGGAACATTACCACCTTCACGGGTAACAATTACAAGATTACGTGATAAGTTTGAGACTGACGGAACAGTGCAAAACGTCAACAAAGGCCGATCTGGAAGACGTCGCACTTCAACTGACAATGAAAGTGTTGAGACCGTGTTACAGGTCTTCACGAACTCTCCAAATAAGTCTACAAGGCAATGTTCTCGTGAGACTGGTGTTTCTAAATCCAGCGTTCATCGCATTTTGCGACGTGAAAAGTGGAAACCGTACATACCTAGACTGCTCCATGCAATGAATGAGGACGATCCAGATTGTCGAAAAGAATTTTGTGTGTGGTTTTTGCACATGTGTGATGAAAAACAATCTTTTCCCGATTTCATTGTTTGGTCCGATGAAGCCACTTTTAAACTTAATGGTACTATCAATCGGCACAACTGTGTGTACTGGGCCAGCGGAAATCCAAACGTAACAGAAGAAAGAGCACTTAATCAACCAGGAGTGTCAGTGTTGGTGTGGTCTGTCTTCCAGAGGACTGATCGGGCCAATTTTCTTTGAGGACACTGTCACAGGTGCTGCTTACTTATCAATGCTGCAAGACGACATTGTACCTTCAATCAGAGCTCTTTTTTTTGGAAGTGTGTTATTTTCAACAGGATGGCGCGCCACCACATTACCACAATGACGTTAGAAATTTTCTCAATGTTTGTTTTCCGAGATGGATAGGACGTAGGGGATGTGCGAAGTATCCACCACGATTTCCTGACTTTACACCCTTAGACTTTTAATTGTGGAGCACTGAAGAATACTGTATATGTTGAAAAACCAAGAACACTACAGGTCTTGAGACACGAAATCGAAATAGCATGTGCCAACATTCCACTCCGAACAGTATGCCGATCTGTTGCGCGCCGTTGTCAAGAATGTATTGATGCTAGTGGCGGACATTTTGAACATTTAAAACATTAAAGTAAGCAGCACAACCATGAAGGTATTGACGCTGCTGGCTGATATTTCGAACATTTAAACAAGCCTATTTGCTATCTATTTACTATCCGCCTATTTTGTTTATTGATATATATATATTGTTAATATGATGTGTAAACATTTTTTTGGGACACACTGTGTATATCTTCTCATTCTTCGGAATAACTAAGTAAAAGTACATTAAATATTGCAGTGTTACTGATAGTGAGGGCTGTCGATTTTCAAATTTTAAAATAAAACTGGTATGCATCTTAAGTTTATTTGTAAGAGCAATAGAATGGTTTGCATTTTATGGTTCAAGAATTCTGAACACCCTTTTAAACAACTTTAACTGAAGTTGATTACAGAATACATGAGGGAAAGCAAGATTATCTGGATACAAACTCGCAACGCAGTGTTTTCATTTGCGCTCCATCTCGTTTCGATGCGGAGAATGTGAACAAAGACGCTGTTCTTGTTGGTTTGCGTTTCTTTCGCGACATTGATGCACTGATAAATACTGTGTAAGAGGTCTTCGAGAGTTTGCGGTTTATTCCGATAAACGCGGCTTTTCATATGACCCCATAAAAAATAATGTGGTGCATTCGAGTCTGGTGACCTCGTGGGCCAAGGAATATCAGTAAATCTTGAAATTAGTCTCTATCCAGAATTTCGTCACAGAAGAGTCAATTAAGAACGCCTGGTTTCAGCCTACTGCGCCAACAATTTCAAATATTTACCAATATTCTATAGTCCAAGAGTGCACCAGATTTTTCTTATGGGGTAGCATGAAAAGTGTTTATCTCAATACCCAACTCTAGATGACCTCATACACAGTATTCGTTAGTTGCATCGGGGATGTCGCAAGAGAAACGCTAGATGCAACTGTGCAGAGAATGCGGGAACAAAGATGGAGGACAACTGAAGAATGTTATTTTTGACAATTGAAAACACCTGAGTCTCTAGAAAATAATCTTGCTCTTTGTAGTGTATCGTGTAATTAACTTCAGTTGTATTGAAGTTACTTAAAAATAAAATGTGCTCGGAGTTCGTGGATCGCCGGAATGTGTTACATATTTTGAAATTATTAGGTAAGTGAAATACCGACACACGAGATAAATTTTCCACAATAATTTCATGTTAGATAAAGAAATAGTCGCTAATTGTAACAAATCTTTTAGACGAAATTTAAACAGTTCGAAGTAATCTTTTATCATTAATCTTTGTTATTCAGAGATTACAGGGTGCTGGAAGAAACATACCCGATTTCAAACGAATTGCAGGACAGATAACTATAAAAGATTTTTCGGCACGATCCTCAACGATAAAGATTTTGATGTAAACTTATTTTGTTACAGATGGCAGAAGTGAATGATGGTAGCTTACTTCGAACGGTATGAATTTCGTTTGAAATATTATAATTGTCAGGGAGAGTAGTTCTTGAAACAGTTATGATCTCATTAGGAACTTCATATAATTTTTAATACTACTCGATAATCGGCAACTCTTCCGTTCTTATTACAGCAAAGAAAGTAAAATTGCAGCGTTGGAGGCTCAACTTAAAGAACTCGAAGAGAAAAGCGGAGATATGTCTTTCACGCCTGACATCGGAGGCCCTTCCAAGCCCACTTCGATCATTTACAACTATATAGAACAGAAACAGAGAGGAGTAGCGTCTGGCTCATATGGGAGGCTTTCTAGTAGTTATAAATACATTCATGCCACTTCTAACCCCTATAACAGGAAAGTTAGGAGAAAATAACCAAATGTGCATAGTATAATGTTTATAATTAATTTTATAGGCTTTACAATGTAAAGTTTTGAAGATTTTTCAATGGAGAACTTCATAGTTTACTGTAACTCTTAATCGAGTTATTGCTGAACGTGTTATCCATAGGTTTGAGTTTCACGAGTACCTGAAAAAGTTAATTATTATTTAATGTAGTCGGGTGTATTCATTGTTTTATGCTTCACCAATAACTTATTATAATAATTAGCCAAACCCTTCGTTAAAGTACAAGAACATTTTCTAATACTCCATTCGTTCTAAATGACGAACCAGGGATTTGGCATTTAGAACAATCTTCACTGGTCGTTATTAAATGTAACTGATTACGTGCTTATAAAACCTCATGGCGTAACCTTAATGTATAAGATGTTGTTATACCATTATCTAGTCAGTTAAGTTAACCTTGAATGTATATACCATGACGAATATTACATTCTGTTGCAGTACTTACTAGTTTGATTTTGTTAATTCTGAAATGGCTTTTATATAAGATGGTGTAGTTCTACAGCATCCACCGATCACTTTGGTTCCTAAACTGAGCCAGGTGTTCAGTTCATGCTTAACAATATCGATCACAGCAGTGGGAGTTCCTTCCCACCTGCAAAAATATGCATTATTAAAATAATACTGTTCAACTTTAGTATATCAGAAAACTCTCTACCCAAAGGCAATTACATTACTCAGTTTAATTAAGGTGCTTCGAATTGTAGAGGACATGTATGACAATGGGCATTCCAGCACGAGCAGTTCACTGGAAATCCCATTTAAACACCCTCCCACGTCTTTCATTTTAACGGTTCATAAGATCCATGGAGTGACTCCTACTGGTTGTAGAATTTTTTTTTTAAATAGGCAAAATGCAAGCACCAATAAAAAAAATCTTTGCCAATTACGAAAAATAGTGACCTATTTTAAGATGAAACAAATTGGGTCAATTTTTTTTTTTTTGTAAGTGTACACAACACACTAAGAAATGTTCGGGGAGTAAAGGCTTGTCGATGCATTTTCAACTTAGAGAAAAAAAATAAAAAATCACTTCCACAATATTATGGTTCGTCAAACAACAATGTAAATAATGACGAAGTACTCTTTTGATTTTATTTATATATATATATATATATATATATAGAAAAATGCATCGACCACACTTCACCTGTAAAAAAAATTTTGGGTTTGTACACTTTTTTGTTTTTATTTGCAAGATACAAGCAGTTTCCTAGGTGTACAACCAATAGGGTCAGTGACTTAACCTTGACCTGGATTTTTCTGACCCACATGTTGCATCAATGTTAAAATTTGCTTGGTGAATTCACCACCCAAGATATACCAATCATCATCAAAATCAGGAGAGAAGTACTAATCACTTGGCCGCCTGTGCTGTAATGCATTTCTCATTGGGTAGAAATTTTTCGGACACCCTATACAGAAAGTTTTTTTGATTCGTACCGAAAATAAATGCTGTTTACAAACTATTTTTTTTTTTTACCAACTATCTCATTTCACCCTTTGGTACAGTGCAAAATATAATCGATCTACCAACTAACATTGCTGCGTAATGCTCGCGAATGTGTATCTAAGACCTTCTGATTAATGAATCTCGGCTTGGAGTGTAACCAGTCTCCCACATCCAGCTTTCACCCTTATACAAGGAGGCGGCAACTATCCCCGCTACTGTTAAACATTTATACACCACTATCTTACCCACCGTCACACACATCTCGTCATTCTGAACGCTTTTTCACACCATCAACCCCACCTTTCACACAGTATTCTTATCATACACAAACTTTACCAGTGTCACGTAATCAAACAACTCTACGTATTCTCACTTCCAGGAACACTTGATCACACCATATCTTCGCCTCACCCATCCTTCTTTCACTATACATTTCAACGATTCTCATCACAGTTTTCTCCGGGCTAACGACAAATTCGACAAGTTATTGCGGGTCAGGCTAGGTTAAGTTTTAAGTGTGTCGATATAGGTCTGACCTCCAGCGCACACCCAATACGTTCCAACATAAAATATTGTACAAAACATCGGTTTGCCTATATACCCCTTCAGGGTATGACAGTTCGTAACATGAAGCGAGTGTGACGACTGAATTGGATCAAAAACACGCAACCCACTTACATGGATCACCACCAGGAACACGGTATTATCCCAATCTCAAAGACTCGACACACTTCTTTCACTGTATTGTCACCAGTTATTTCAAGCGCACCATGTTTCCCAATTCCCCCAGACTCAGGGCCAACTCTCACTTTCCCATCGAGATCACCCATTATAATTATTTTACGTGCATTCCACATACTTTCAATCATATCACTTGGCAAACTCCAGAATATACCCTGAACTTCTACCCAACGATCATGACATACTACAATCGCTGCTAACCTTACAAATGAACTTGAACAGAATACAATCATCATCATCACTAATTCATCTACATTCTACCCGACACGTTCATTAAAATAAACCTTGAAGTTGGAGGATTTTCATTGTCATAAATCAACATTTGAATTTTTCATATAAGAAATCTACTCAAACATATCGGTTACCACTCGAGTTGAGCCAATTTCATTTCTGAAATTTACTCTTTCTCAACAGTAAATATTAATAAATTATTTTAATGCAGTTACAATTAACGATTAGCATGCCAAAATAAAATTTATTCGTACAGCCGATTTACGCGTGTTTAGTTTGGAGACAAAATGTGTAGTGATAAAAAATATTCCGCGTGCTTGTGATATATCACAATTTCCCGTTGTTGTGTGTTTAGATAATAAAACTTATCAAAGTGAGAGCATGTTAGCTAAAAATCTCGGGCTTGCCTCGGGCCTGATCCCAGTATAATGTGGGATCGTCGCACAAAACCGACGAAAGGCTGCAAATGAAGCAGTTCAAGCAAGTAAATGAGAAGTTAACTCTCAACTTAAACCAGCATTTCCTAACTAAAATGCCGCAAAATTTTATGTAAATGATAAAAATAAATTATTGAAAACTGAATTACTGAACATACAGAAATTTCAAATAAAAAAAAAAAATTTATTTCGTCCATACGAAAACTGTAGAAGCTCTTTTTCAAGTTCTTGGTATTGAAGGTAATGATGGATGGGTGTAGAAAAATAAGAGGCAAAACATTTTCCAGGGTGCCGCGACAAATCATCATACACCGTCACAGAACCAGGTTTGCTCGCCAGATTCAACCCATGATTAAAACTCGCCGACATCGCAAAATAATGCCAATTTCTCTCAAAAAAGAGCTCTGCATTGTTTACAAGAATTAGATGAGCTAAAACACACTCCCTACGAGTTACAGACGCCACTGTAGAACAAAGATTAACATGAATCATGATTATGATGCCCGACACAATTTAACGAGTTCACGCTGAGTAGATTGCACGTGGTTATGGACGTTGGACAATGATTAAGGTAGCTTTGAACGAACTCTGCTTGCAATTCTTGATTAATTTTTGGTATAATTATGTAGGCAATGATCTGGGGTGACGAATAGAAAGCCTGACCTGGTATTCCACTACTAAATAATAACCAATGATCGAGTTAACTTCCTTCGCAATATCTAACTAGGGTCACATGACGGAGGGGGACCTACAGCTTTATGCGAGATCCGAATCACAGGTCGCTACATAATCAGGACGCGCAAGCGGTTTCGCATCCAACCACCCTCTAGATCCAATGTCACAAGAATTCGCTGATCGACGGGAAGCGGTGTAACCCTTCGTACTAAATACATACCCACTGATGCGATATGAAAATCATCTCCCACCAATACAACAGTTTTGGAATTAAAGGTAAATATGCTGGAAGAGAATTACGCCAAATGTCACGCCTTCAAAATTACCACTCAGTGGGAGAAAAAAAAACAAGGCTACAGGTTCTCTCCTTGATACCTAAAAGCCTTGACATGAATCCTACCGAACAAGTTTGGAACTAAATTGATTCTCAACTACGAAAACGACGACGACCTGCATTTATAACGGCTCTAAAGCAAACTTCAAGTGAACTTCAACATAAATGGTGGTCTCCATCATCCTACTAACCTCACTACGTACATGGCAGTACACACAAATATGCAGCCTATCCCTTCACGGAAGTTACTCTGGATCTTTTTCCGGTTTTCTTTGTACGTTTGTTGTGGGCTATAATGTAACTTGCTTTTACACTAGTGCTCATTTTATTCTGTCACGGGTGATACATGTTAACCCCCCAAAATCACCTCAATTAAAGGTCTGTTAAGGTTTAATATTACATATAATTTCTATTACCTCTTTTCTGGAGTCCATGATTCACCAGAATTTGGATAAATTACTCTTGGCAGAGACGCACTGGGAACAGCTTTTTCTGCTTTAACCAGCAATGGCGTAATGAACGAAGGATGTGTGCAATTGATACCAATGCCAACTAACTGATTTGGATTTTCAGAGAAGCATGCCTTAACTGCCCTTCCAAAGTCATCTCCATAATTAGTAAAACTGCCATCCTGCCAATATGACGTATTAAAACAATTTGATGAAAGCAATTCCTTAAACAGCGTTTGAAATCTTTTCACTTTTTAAGGTAAGTAGTTTAGGAAGAGAAATTAATTTGGGCTATCTAATTTTAAGTCAATAATAAGCACACCGGACAAAAAATTAGTCACCCCTCTCAGAATGTACCTAATAACGTGACGGCGCCTCTGGCCTTGATAACCGCACGAATCCGGCGAGGCAGAGACTCTACGAGGGAGGTTGTGCATGTACTGAACATCGATTTGCTGCCACTCGTTCATCAGCCGGTCCCGAAGTTCCGCCAGAGTCCGTGGGTGTCTATTCCTGCTCTTCACTTTCTGTTCCAAATAATCCCACAGATTTTCAATAGGATTTAAATCAGGGGATTTGGCGGGCCATTCGAGGTGAGACAGTGTTGCAGAATGTTCGTCGTGCCACTCAGACACACTTCTCGCCCTGTGCACACGGCAATTGTCGTCTTGGAAGACAGGAGTGGCAATGTGATGCTGCTCCTGGAGATGTAGGGCAAAGGGTACCAATTCATCATTTAGTATGCGGAGGTACGCCTGCTGGTTCAAATTCATCGTCACTGGAACGAGAGGGCCCATTTCGTGGTACGAAAAACATCCCCAGAACATCACGGAACCACCTCCAGCCTGAACAACACCTTCGACGCATTCAGGATTAAAGGCTTCATTGGACCTGCGATGTACTCGTCGCCTCCCATCATTGTAGAACAAACAAAAACGGGACTCATCGGACCAAATTACACGTTTCCAATCTGCCGCAGTCCAGTTTTTGTGCCTCTGAGCCCATTTATAACGTGCCAATTTGTGACTTGCTGTTAACAGCGGCCTCTTCCGTGGTACCCTGCTCCAGATGTCCATCGCATGCAGTTCTCGTCGCAATGTCCGTTCGGAAATTGGTCGCTGGAGAACCTCATTGGTTTCTTGGAGCAATTTTTCTCTGGTTTGAAAACGATTTGCAGTTACTAGACGAGAAACATGGCGGCGGTCCCTATTGTCGAGAATTGTTTTCCGGCCACAGTTACGCCGTCGATTTTCAGTTGATTGCGAACTACACCACTCTTTGTAAACTCGCTGGACAGTACGCGTTGACACACCAACAAATTGGGCTACTTCAGACATTTTGTGTCCGTGGGCTCTGCCAAACACGATGGCTCCTTTTTGCCACTGAGTAACGTCTGCCTCACGACCCATTTTGCAGACTATATCCAACACACACTTTGTTCTTCACCACCTCACGAAACAGATCTGATCCTGTGTGCTACGTCACCGCTACTTGTCACTTACCAATGCTACATCAGCGCCCTCTGTGTGACCTTGAACTTCCTACTATCGGTACTATTAGGGGTGACTAATTTTTTGTCCGGTGTGCTTATTATTACCATTTCCCTAACTGCGTGTGAATAGAATATAAAAGGAATCTAAAATTAAAGGTACTGAAATATTAAGAAACCCTGAAATATTAAGTCTGTAAATGTGATGCCTCTTTCGCTTTGTAAATTCAGACATGGGGTTGATTACAAAATTTGATAATGATTATGGTTATCATTACAAGTCATACGAAATTTTTATGATTTTGATTATTACTGTTGGCCTTGAAAAATGTTGATTATGGGCCTTGAAAAATGTTTATGATTACGGGGCTTAAAAGATTTTGATTATGATTGTTTATGATTATGGGGCTTAAAAGATTTTGATTGTTTATGATTTTTTTTTTTTTAATTGGGGTTGTTTAACCTCCTTCGCAACATCTAAGGTCATATGACGGAGGGGACCTACAGCTTTACGTGGGATCCGAACCACGGGTCGCTACATAATCTGGGCGCGGAGGACGGTCTCCCATCCAACTACTACCCAGACCCAATGTCGCTTAACTTCGCTGATCTCCTGGAAGCGGTGTTACGACACTGGCCACGATGTAGCCCAATTGTTTTTGATTACAGGGCTTAAAAGATTTTGATTATGATTGTTTATGATTACCATGTTTCATTATGATTATGGAGTTATTAATAAGAGTATGGTATCAGTGTATAGTTTCTGCAACCGATATATTTATTGTGCATATCATATTTGCTGTGTTGATATAAAAAAACGAAATCACAAATCAAATTCACTATTTTGAATTATAATTGTACAATCTACAGTGAATAATTAGGAAAGCATCAGTATATGGCACACACTCATCTCAATACTATCATAGCATTATGATAATGCTAAATTGCATTAACACGTGCAATTTTTATGCTTGTTAACTCTTCAAACATAAAAACAATAATATGCTACATGTTAAATAACACTTCATTAATTCACTGGTGACGTGTGTTACAGTCTCTCTCAAAGCACTGGGAGGCAACTGGCAAGCAGTGTTACCAGACCTTAACTAAAATTCAAAATAGTCAATTAGATTATGATTACGGCACTTAAAAATAGTCAATTAGATTACGGCACTTAAAAATAGTCGATTAGATTATGATTACGGCACTTAAAAATAGTCAATTAGATTATGATTACGGCACTTAAAAATAGTCAATTAGATTATGATTACGGCACTTAAAAATAGTCAATTAGATTATGATTACGGCACTTAAAAATAGTCAATTAGATTATGATTACGGCACTTAAAAATAGTCAATTAGATTATGATTACGGCACTTAAAAATAGTCAATTAGATTATGATTACGGCACTTAAAAATAGTCAATTAGATTATGATTACGGCACTTAAAAATAGTCAATTAGATTATGATTACGGCACTTAAAAATAGTCAATTAGATTATGATTACGGCACTTAAAAATAGTCAATTAGATTATGATTACGGCACTTAAAAATAGTCAATTAGATTATGATTACGGCACTTAAAAATAGTCAATTAGATTATGATTACGGCACTTAAAAATAGTCAATTAGATTATGATTACGGCACTTAAAAATAGTCAATTAGATTATGATTACGGCACTTAAAAATAGTCAATTAGATTATGATTACGGCACTTAAAAATAGTCAATTAGATTATGATTACGGCACTTAAAAATAGTCAATTAGATTATGATTACGGCACTTAAAAATAGTCAATTAGATTATGATTACGGCACTTAAAAATAGTCAATTAGATTATGATTACGGCACTTAAAAATAGTCAATTAGATTATGATTACGGCACTTAAAAATAGTCAATTAGATTATGATTACGGCACTTAAAAATAGTCAATTAGATTATGATTACGGCACTTAAAAATAGTCAATTAGATTATGATTACGGCACTTAAAAATAGTCAATTAGATTATGATTACGGCACTTAAAAATAGTCAATTAGATTATGATTACGGCACTTAAAAATAGTCAATTAGATTATGATTACGGCACTTCAAAATAGTCAATTAGATTATGATTACGGCACTTCAAAATAGTCAATTAGATTATGATTACGGCACTTCAAAATAGTCAATTAGATTATGATTACGGCACTTCAAAATAGTCAATTAGATTATGATTACGGCACTTCAAAATAGTCAATTAGATTATGATTACGGCACTTCAAAATAGTCAATTAGATTATGATTACGGCACTTCAAAATAGTCAATTAGATTATGATTACGGCACTTCAAAATAGTCAATTAGATTATGATTACGGCACTTCAAAATAGTCAATTAGATTATGATTACGGCACTTCAAAATAGTCAATTAGATTATGATTACGGCACTTCAAAATAGTCAATTAGATTATGATTACGGCACTTCAAAATAGTCAATTAGATTATGATTACGGCACTTCAAAATAGTCAATTAGATTATGATTACGGCACTTCAAAATAGTCAATTAGATTATGATTACGGCACTTCAAAATAGTCAATTAGATTATGATTACGGCACTTCAAATTAGTCAATTAGATTATGATTACGGCACTTCAAATTAGTCAATTAGATTATGATTACGGCACTTCAAATTAGTCAATTAGATTATGATTACGGCACTTAAAAATAGTCAATTAGATTATGATTACGGCACTTAAAAATAGTCAATTAGATTATGATTACGGCACTTAAAAATAGTCAATTAGATTATGATTACGGCACTTAAAATAGTCAATTAGATTATGATTACGGCACTTCAAAATAGTCAATTAGATTATGATTACGGCACTTCAAAATAGTCAATTAGATTATGATTACGGCACTTCAAAATAGTCAATTAGATTATGATTACGGCACTTCAAAATAGTCAATTAGATTATGATTACGGCACTTCAAAATAGTCAATTAGATTATGATTACGGCACTTCAAAATAGTCAATTAGATTATGATTACGGCACTTCAAAATAGTCAATTAGATTATGATTACGGCACTTCAAAATAGTCAATTAGATTATGATTACGGCACTTCAAAATAGTCAATTAGATTATGATTACGGCACTTCAAAATAGTCGATTAGATTATGATTACGGCACTTCAAAATAGTCGATTAGATTATGATTACGGCACTTCAAAATAGTTGATTAGATTATGATTACGGCACTTCAAAATAGTTGATTAGATTATGATTACGGCACTTCAAAATAGTTGATTAGATTATGATTACGGCACTTCAAAATAGTTGATTAGATTATGATTACGGCACTTCAAAATAGTTGATTAGATTATGATTACGGCACTTCAAAATAGTTGATTAGATTATGATTACGGCACTTCAAAATAGTTGATTAGATTATGATTACGGCACTTCAAAATAGTTGATTAGATTATGATTACGGCACTTCAAAATAGTTGATTAGATTATGATTACGGCACTTCAAAATAGTTGATTAGATTATGATTACGGCACTTCAAAATAGTTGATTAGATTATGATTACGGCACTTCAAAATAGTTGATTAGATTATGATTACGGCACTTCAAAATAGTTGATTAGATTATGATTACGGCACTTCAAAATAGTTGATTAGATTATGATTACGGCACTTCAAAATAGTTGATTAGATTATGATTACGGCACTTCAAAATAGTTGATTAGATTATGATTACGGCACTTCAAAATAGTTGATTAGATTATGATTACGGCACTTCAAAATAGTTGATTAGATTATGATTACGGCACTTCAAAATAGTTGATTAGATTATGATTATGGCATTTCAAAATAGTTGATTAGATTATGATTACGGCATTTCAAAATAGTTGATTAGATTATGATTACAGCATTTCAAAATAGTTGATTAGATTATGATTACGGCATTTCAAAATAGTTGATTAGATTATGATTACGGCATTTCAAAATAGTTTTGATTTGATTATGGCATTTCAAAATAGTTGATTTGATTATGGCATTTCAAAATAGTTGATTTGATTACGGCATTTCAAAATAGTTGATTTGATTACGGCATTTCAAAATAGTTGATTTGATTACGGCATTTCAAAATAGTTGATTTGATTACGGCATTTCAAAATAGTTGATTTGATTACGGCATTTCAAAATAGTTGATTTGATTATGGCATTTCAAAATAGTTGATTTGATTATGGCATTTCAAAATAGTTGATTTGATTATGGCATTTCAAAATAGTTGATTTGATTACGGCATTTCAAAATAGTTGATTTGATTATGGCATTTCAAAATAGTTGATTTGATTACGGCATTTCAAAATAGTTGATTTGATTATGATTACAACTTGATTATAATCAATCAACCCTATGTCTGTGTGGCTTAGTATTCATAACTTTAATTAGTTCCCTTCCAATAACATTCAGCGTACATCAACAAATGGATCAATAAGCTCAAGTTGTGACCCTATTATATATGGGATCTATTATATCAGAATCTAGCTAATACTAGTTGTCCAAGCTTAGCACTGAATACCTTGCAAGAGAATGTGACCCAAGTTTTTGTAGAAGGATATTTTTTTAACAGTTTCAAAAGAGCCAAAACTTCATCTAAGGCAGGCATTGTCTCCATTGCAAGAAAATCAACTCCAGAAGCTATAAGGGTCTCCAATCTGGGTTGGTGCCAATCCATGAGCTCTCGTTCTGTAAGATGTAGCATATAGCTACCAGAGTACTCAGAACCATCTGCTTGACAAGCCCCGTAAGGACCCACTGACCCAGCTACCAGTATATCTTTGCCTGAAATGGAAGTGTTTATAGTTTATAACCAAAAGGTAAACATTTTTAGCATGTTCAGTTTACATGGTCTATTAATCCAACCTATCAATCTTCAATCTTAGAAAAGGCCCAAGATTTATGAGAAGATCCATTTATATTGTGTCATACATAAATAAATGTAATAGATACAGTTCTTAAAACATAATTCAATAATACACTTTGTAGTATAATCAATCCATTAGCCATTTTGTTACCCTTTAAATTTATTGAACAGAAGCAGATGCTAGAAACCATCATGAAATAAAATTTGCTACTCTTCCTGATCCAAGATGAGGCCTAACTATGCAGAGAATTTAGATTGGTATGGGTATTATGAATGAATTATAGCTAAAAAAAATAATCACATTTTACCATTATTTTCATTAAACAAATTTCCTGCAGTCTTTGCTAAGGTAACTGATTTCTCAATTAACTTTATGGACTCCTCTCTCGATATTCCCAGATGACTTATGAAGCCATCAATACTCGCTTGATAGCTGGCTGTTACCAAAATATCTGCTCCAGCATTCAGAAATGCAGAATGAACCTACTGAAGAGAATGTTTCAGTTATTGCAACTTATTTTAAAATGAGTTACTGAGATGCATAAGAACTTTTTCAAAGTTTTTAATTGTGAACAGAAACTATGTTAAAATTATAAACTTTTAATCAGTTACTGACTCTTGTGTTCATGGTTTTCAGCAATGAACATAATGGACTGGAAGGGTAGTTTTGGGTTTTATTAAAGAACATCTTTTTAAAAATGAAAATTATTTACTCAAGACCATCTTCTGATAACTTTCAAATGTTTTAATCATTTGGCAAAATTACAGAATCTAGACACAGTTTACAGAGTTCATAATAGTTCAAGGTAAATATTAAGTTTGAAGGACACGTTTTTTGACAAAATTGAAGTTTGTTACAAGGATCCTGATTGGCCTGAAGGTTGATGTCATCATGAGCTCTCAGCCAATCAGGATGCATGTAACAAATTTTCACACACACTATTATTATACCGGGTGTCCATAAAGTCATGCATCATAGGAAAATACATTTATTTTGTTTGAAATGATTCCCACCAATGTTCCTCAACATATTTGGCCTGATGGAGACAAATAAATAGACATTGTTTATGCTCCTATGAGGCATGACTTTATGGACACCCTGCAGGCATGGGGACGAGGCCTGGCCTTCAGAAATCCACGAGGCCAAGGACATACATTTTTCAAAGGCCTCAAGACTGAGTTTTTAGGGGAGGCCTCACAAGGCCTTAAGATTGTTAGGCTGAAGGTATTTGCACCCAGAAGTGTGATATTCAGATGCAAATAACAAATGCAGTATTTGCACCTCTGGGTCTGGGTGCAGATACTTCAAAATCTTTTATGAATAAGCTCCTCCAAGCTTTGGGAAGGCTCAACAATCTAGCCTAGCCTAGGCCTAAAACTCTTCCAAAGGTAACCTACCATAGCCTCACACTAGCCTATATCTCTCCTTTTTTTTTAAATCTATAAGGAAAAGTAAGATTCCACTCAAAATTAATAAACAAAGACAGCTCACTTCACTTACCTAATAAAAGGGAATTACAAGCATTAAGCACATTCATCTATCACACACGGCCACACCACAACACTGACATGCTGTGTGTTTACACTTACTAGGTCACACAGTATGACATAACCAGTATAAATATGCGAGACAAGTGTGCACCAACTGGTGCTTTGTTGCTCACCTCAAAACTTGTTTCTGTTTTTACTAATAAGATTATTATTGTACATTTTTATTTAATGTATCATAGTTTTTCTTAAACTGACTGACTGAAAAACTACAACAAATTAAATAAAAATGTATGACAATAATATGATGATAAAAACCCACTCTATCATATTTTGACCTTCATGTAGAAAAGTGAAGTTTTTTGCATTTATAACAATAATCTTATTAGTAACAACAGAAACAAGTTTTGAGGTGAGCAACAAAGCACCAGTATGTGCACACTAGTATGCACACACAGTTACTAGAATTAGATTTCCTGGGTACCATACATTAGCCCAATATGGTAACTTTTTATTTCTCATTTCATGCAGTTCGTATTTCTCATTTTAATATACCAGCAATATTTCAAGTATTTATGATAATATGGAAAGTTATGATGTGAAGATGATCTAGCAAACTATTTCAAGATTGTACTAACTCACTGAGTGTTGATCACATAATTTCTGAATGGCTACAATTATTAGCGACTCCAGTGAACATTGCAAACAGAGCTACATTTGGAGATGCTTTATTTTTTTAAGTTTTGCATTTTTATGCATCTTGACAAAAAGAAATTGTGGTCTTAAAGTCTACTGAAAGATCATTAATGTAATTGTAGCTTGTACTGTGTGTGAAAGATTTTTCTGATGTATGGTAGGCCTATAGGTATGAAGTTGATATCATGCCATTACTATATAATTATATACCAGTATACAATAATAATATAACAACAATAATATTAAGAATATTTGCACCTGATATTTCAACAGGTTACATAGCTATGTAATTTGATTCAAGAGTATATTTGCACCTGCTATTATCCATTATCAGACATTTTTAAAGTTATATGTATAATACTTTATTATTAAAGTAAATGAAAATGACTAAAAAAATTATTTGCGAACAATATAACAATTTACATCTGTTATAATACTGATATTAGCAAAATTATTGTTTGCATCTGATATTATATATTCATTTCAAATCATATTATTTAGAAGTTTATATGTTACAATTTACGATGGTTGAAAAACAAAATTATCAATGCTAGTAGCTAATTCTTCTCTAGTTTGGCCTATTTTTTGTTGTAGAAATAGATACAGTGCAGTAGTTTATACATATAAATAACACAAACACATTATATGAGCTCAGTTCAACTGATGACCAACTGATAGATTGCTTTCCCACACTAGTTTTGCTACATTAAGTCAGTTGGTCTACTGCTGACTGACTGAATAATATTTATATACTGTGACATATATAATATTTATGTACCTAATGTCACAGTGACCTGTCACTAATCCATTGGTCACCTAACTGAATAGCATTTATCAAAGACTGCTGCCTGACTAGTCACCTGTCTGAATAATAATTATCGAAGTATGCTGCCACATAGTCACCTGTCAGGTCATGGTCCTCACCTGAAGAATATCCACCCTGAGCGCGCCCACCTAAGAATCTCCACCCCAACACTACCAGAGATTAAAAATTACAGAACAAAACAAATCAGGAATCCTTAAGGCCTCATGGAAGTCACGAGGCCTTTCCATTTTTCAGCTAGCCAAGAGGCTGAGGCCTGCAAAATATACCCGAGGCCAAGGCTAGGCCTCAGACCCATGGCTGACACCATATACATACATAGTCCAGGGATGGGGAGTCAGCCAAAAACAACCGACTCCCAACTCCTGAGTCGGTATTTTTAAAAACCGACTCCGACTCCCGACTCTTTCAAATATATATAAGTATAAATAAATGTAATAAAGTAGGTACGATAATAATACAGTTTAGTAATTTAATACAATTTTAATGTTGTATTACACAAAAATAAAAATTAACAGAAAAAGAAATTGATCTCGTATAAAATATTTATAACCTCATTAGGTTAACAATTTTAAAATTTTAATGTTGCGTATGGTACCGTAGCTAAATAAAAAAAAGTTGGTAAAGAATATTTTGTTTCCATTATACAGTGGACCCCCGATTTGAGTACGTAATCCGTTCCAGCATGGCGTACTCAATTCGAAATGTACTCAAATCAAACTTAATAACCAATGGGAATTAATTAATTCGTTCCAAAACCCAAAAATTTCACCCCACCCCTACTTTTTCTATAGAAATTGGCCTACGAAATTTAGTAATTGTATTAAAAATAGACAGAATAGAATACAAAATACATACCGTACAATATAGACAAAATAGAATAATCCTGTAGGAGTCTTGCTTGATGTGCTGGAAGTTCCAGATGAGGAATGGAGGGGAGGAATTATTGCTTGGAGGAAGAGTCTCCTTCCATGATGATGTCTGGTAACTCATCAGGGCTAGGCGTTCTTAGGCCCACAGCCAATGACATCACTATAACAGTACACTATGTCACTATGCCACAATATAAAATACAGTACCGTATCAAAGTCACTGCATGTATGAATCACCAAATTTGCTATATTTTCACTATTTTATGCTGTAATCAACAGAAACTAACATAAATAAACACTAAGTACAAAGTCAGAAAACAAAATGTACGAAATTCTAACAGAAATCCCAAAGAACACCTGTACTATTCAAAACATTAGACCCTGAATGTTCCCGCAACAAACGCTCTAGACAAACTGAAACGCGTTCGGCGTCGCCGGCTGGCGTACTCAAATCGAGTTTTCTACTCAAGTCGAGTCAATAGGAGCCTATGGACGAGCATACTCAAATCGAAAATACTCAAATTGGGGGTCCACTGTATATTATGATATGCTAATATTGAAGCTAAATATTAAAAAAAAGGCTAAAAAACACACTTAATAATTTAACTCTCTAAGGAGAATTTCTTAAGAAAAGTATAGCATCAATTATGTCCTCCTTCAACTTAGCCCGTAGGTGGGATTTAATTAACCGAAGAGCTGAAAATAATCTTTCAACGCTGACTTGTGTTGGTGGCAATGCAGTAACAGTTCTGGCTACATCTTGCACTAATTCAGGATACTTTGGTATGGCATTCATCACATCAAGTTTTAATGAATGATCAAATTTCTCTATTTTTGTTAAAGCTGCATTAAAGCCTTCTCTGAATTTGGTCAATGGGGTTATTTTTATAGGTTTATCATCTTGACTCAAATGGCATCACTTAACTTTTTTTGATTTTCTTCATTATCGAGATATTTTTCAAAATCCATTTCTTCTTCAGAGTTTGAGCAGGAGCTTTGCATAATGGCAGGACTAGAGCAGCTTTCAAATTCTGAATTACTTGCAGCATCTGTTTCATTTAACATTTTCATTCACACAGCTACATCACACAGAGCTGACTTTCCTCTAGCAATCTGTTCTTCAGTTAAAAGTACCCTGTGCATAGGATCTACATAAACTGCAGCCAATAGCACGTCATTATTCAGTAAATTTTCTTCTCTATGCTGCATAGACATTCTTATACCATCTGCAACAATGCCACCAATTTGAGATAGTTTATAATTAATATTTTTCCATTCCTTGTAAAATGTGCCAGGTGTCAATTCAGCTGCTTGAAACTTCTTTGTAACCACATATGGGTACTTAAGTAATGCCTCAAGTTGACTTGCCTGCTGCCACTGGATATCAGTCATTGTTACATCTGGGTTTGCCATATCGATAAGGTATGGCTTCAATTCAAGAAGGCGCTTAATCATTTCATAGGTACTCCCCCAACATGTAGCTTGATATATAACTGCACCTTTTCCGGATCGACGTTTTAATATTGCATCAAGTTTAGGCGTTCTTGCAGCCACTGCTATGTTGCGTAACCTACCTACTACATTAGCAGCATTCCTTTCTTTTAACCCATCAGGAATTGCCAGTTGCAATGTGTGGACTGCACATCGCATATGGGGGATATTTGAGAATCCAGCAAAATCATTGTCTACAGTGTCAACACTGTCAAGTTTGTCAGCAGTTTCATCCGTATCTTCTTCACTACTGTCTTCAAAAAGATCTCCTTTTACTTCACCATCATTAAGTTTCTGTACTGTACTTGTCATATTTGAAGCATTATCAGTAACAATTGATAATATTTGCTCTTTAGTGATTTCATATTCTGTCAAGATGGTTTCAATTAGCTTGGTCAGGTATTCGCTTGAATGTTGAGTTTCAGTGTCCTTCACTGCCCGAGTACATATAACTAGTTTTCCTTCATCATCAATGAACTGAACATTTATTGCCATATAATTAATTCTTTGTCTTGTGCAGGCATCCATCTTAAGAAAGAAGAATTTTCCTTGCAGCATTGTTTTCAATAAAGTTTTCTGGCTTTCTGCTTCCTTTAAAATCATGTTTCAAATATCATGTCTCTCTAATGACACTCCTAGTTTTGCTGCCATTTCTCCATTTAATCCACGGAAAGCTGGGGAGGAAAATAATGTAAGTGCAACCCCATTCTTTACAACTAAATCTATAAGGTATTTTTTTAAATTTTCCTTTGTCATTGATATTGTAATTCTCTCACTGTGGAAAAATTTTGTAACAGACTTGTTTGCTTTTTGAAATAGAGGTACTGGCCTGACTAGAAGTAGGTTTCTGGATTTCCTTATCATGCTGATCTACAACCTTATAAATATTGGGATGTTTGTTTCGTAGATGGCATTTCAAGTTTGAGGCTCTAGTTGGAGCATTAGCATGTTTCCAAGTGTAAGCACTAATTTTTGCATTACACTCTTTACCATCCTTTTCTACTTGACAAATAAAAATACTTTCATCCTCATTTAGCTTAAAATATTGAACAACTGCTGATTTTCTACTAGGCCCACAACTCATTACTAATAGGGGCTAATTAAATTAATAATTAGTATACTGCTAATTTTTATATGGTACCTAGTATCCTGAAATAGAAAATAGAAATATGAAATTCATTTGCTAAGATTTACCAGAACAATAAATCAAATGTGGAAATGTGAATCTAGAATTAGTTCAGGAAGATATTTATTTAGGGCATAGTAGTATTCTGGTAAATTGTTGGCATATAGAAATTGAATCAAAGAGTCGGGAGTCGGTCATTTTTACCGACTCCCAACTTCAAAAAAAGCTCCGACTCCCCATCCCTGATACATACAGGGTGTCCAGGCTGAAATGGCAATAAAATAAAACATTATAAATGCACTTTATTGCCATTTGGGGCATTCCAGGACAAATCACCCAAAAATTAAAAAATGTCACCACACTGACCCAGATTTTAATGAAAATTGACATATGGGGTTCTTCCGAGTGCTGATTTAACTGGTTCAAATAAAAAAGTTCTATGACCCATAGTTTTTGAGATATGGGCCCCCAAAATCTTGGGGGTCCTACTTTACCACCTAACTTTAATGGCCAATAACTTCCAAACATCTTTTTGTAGACCTATAAACTATACATTTTTAGAATCAGCATGAAGAGATCTATTAAATGATACCACATTCAAATGTGTAGAACAATAATGAAAATTTTCACCCCCTTTTTTATTTTTGACCCCCACCCCTCCCTAGACAGTGAAATCCAAAAAAATTTTTTTCATTTATTAAACTTCCATTAATTGTTAAAAGATGGAAACAATAAAAAATGTGGGTATCAAGTGGCAAGATATTTTAAAAATTATTGAAAAAATATGTACATTCACATTTGTGCACTGAAATTTTGACATTTTTATGCAGACTAAAATAGAGAACTACAAATGATATATTTACGTCCTATGTATAACTCATATTCACGCACTCTCTCTCTCTCTCTCTCAAATGTTTGTTAATTATGCTTATTTTGAGTCAAATCATATCTTATTTTTGAGATTTACAATTGAGTATTTTTAGTAATGAAAAATGGTTAGATACTGTGATGATCCTTTACAAAAACATAAGAAAAAGATACACAAGGATATAAGAACCATCAGCCAATCACTTTATGATCAATGTAAATGGAAACTACAAAGGAATACTGTACTATGTAGCAACTGTAGAAAATTATTGACCCAGAGACCAGAGTTGCTATCAACATCACAAAGTTAAGCGTCTGATCACAATCAGTCTTCTGAGAATGTTATTTCAGAAAGCGATGAATATGATCCAAGTATATCAAGTAATGGGTAATTCCAGGACAATTAGACAAATGAAAGTGCCAAATGTACACTCCACCATCTCCAAAATTCATGAAACTTGGTGTGAGGGTTGGTTTTGGTCCAAATTACAAAAATCTGAATTTTTTTGAAAATTGGTCAAGTTGGTCAAATTTTATGGCTTGACGAAATTTTGGTAAAATGAAAAAACCAACAATTTTCAAACATAAATATCTCAGCTGCTAATTGTGGTAGCGTAATAAGTCTTAAATGATAAAATATGTAAAATTAACTGTAGTTTCTAAATATAATTTTTTGAGGGTAACAAAAATAAAATTATGATTTTTTGGAAAAAATGTCAATTTGTTTTTTGTTTTTTTTGCGATTTGGCATCGAAGATATCATTTTTCGAAAAAAGACCAAGAATAAAAAATATTTATTTGATGTATGTACATCATAATAAGTAATAAAAAGTCAGCTTATAGTTTATTATAAGGCTCAAAACTGAGTTTGAAATTAAGTAATAAAAGTTTTTTTCAGACGACAAAGATTTATTACAGACTTGTTGGTCCAAAAAAAGACAATTTTCAAATCATATAAAAAATACATGTAGATAAACCAAAGGAGAAAAAATCTTTTAAAATATATGTACAATGTACATACATAACCTCTCTTATATTTAGGGACAGAATATATTGACAATAATAATGTTTAATTTATAAAGCGCTTATCAGAGTATAAAATACTCTTCCTAATACTACACGTACACAAGTCTTTGAGAATGAATTAAGAGAGAGTATTCTCATCCAGTGAATCCACTTGATCCGAAGCAGAAACTCTAATGAGCTCTCTTATTTCGACTGACTGTGCACTCTGAGAGAGTGGATAAACCTTCAACGAATTCTTGGAAATTGGGACGAAGCGATGTAATTGTTGAGTACCTTTGATAGAAGTAATAGGTTCACTCAGACGTTTTTGCAAAGAAAGCTCTACATCTACAACTTCTGCCTCAGAGACGTAAAAAAAGTCAATAGCAGTTAGGAATTCTTGAGAGCAGAAATTGTAGAAGTCCTCAGCTGTTAAGATTTGATGGTCGAGAGGCCATTGTAAGCTTTCTCTGGCGACTGCCCTTTTTACCGTTCCGACAATACCGTTGCAGGCATTCTTCCTGTGGGATGTCGCGAAAAAATTCCACTCAGCATGAATTTTGAAGTCTTCAAAATGATGGCATAAATTTAGAAAATTTGTTTTATTCTTATACTGAGCCGTGCATCCATCTGTGAAATAATGAATTTTAGTTAGGTTTGAATTTTGTTATTGGATGCACAGGATTAATTTTTTGAGAAAACTATGAACCAGAATTGTATCATGCCTGCGACGGTTTGAAACGAAGCAGTAACTTTTGCAAATTAGTTTTCCTGCATTGTTTTTGGAATAATAAACGAATGGGTGCACTGTACATTGCGAGTTCTCCCAATGAAACCCCTGGGCACAATCTTGTATGAATGAGAAGTTTTCCACGAAATCACCCACCAAAACACCTTCATTTTTGAGCAGAGTTTCTTTTAGATTTTTGAAGTAACTTGACTGACATTTATTCGTGAAGTGGTGTCTTGTCAGTTGTGCAATTTTTTTGGTGAGCGATTCCACGTATTCCTCTGGAGTTTCGGTGATATCTTTTAACATACAGTGATCGACGGACACCCATTGTTTATATTTTCTCTCTTCCATCATCATGAAGTCCAAACTTTCCAAATAATTTTTGATTCCGACCTCTCGCGGGCATCTTTTGCATCAGTGCATCATACAATCTTCATTGTCCATGCCGCAGATGGATAAAGACATGACATTAATTTTTTGTAGTCTAAATCTTTAATGCCTAATGCTGATATTTGTAGTTTCAGATTTTGGTGATGCGTACATACGCAGACACTGTGAGTTCCGCTTTGTCCCGCAAGCACGCAGCACGATGGTCGAAGATGAGCAAAGGTACTAAAGCCTATTTTGGGATTTTCATCATTTTTTGCATATTCAGCATATAACTTTCAAGTTACACAATACCAGTCTTTTTTGTTTTTTATTTTTTCACCCTCTTCATTTATTGCAAACTTATAATCTTTGATTCCTGGGCACATCCTACTATATTCATCATTTTCATAAAACTCCTGAATGATTTTTTTCATTTCAGCTGTGACGACCTTCCCTTTCATCATGTTTGGAATGTTAGGAAGAATCCCAAACTGTTTTTGAAGATTGCGGCTCTTACGCACCATATACTTTGTTGCTCCAAAGAAGTCAGCAGTTTTTTCAATGGGATAGGGATACAATGATAGTATTTGTAACCTAAGATTGCGATCATTACTTGCTTGAAATTTCTCCTTTAATTCTTCCATAACCTTTTGATACCTGAAATAAAGTGTATTTGACATTAAGTTTAATTAGTATATTTTTAATTAAACTTTTCATAAAATATATGTATATGTATTATATTGTCCAATTATAAAAATGTAAACAGATAAAACTTAATTTAGTATATACTTCAATGACTGTATTAAATTTAATTTAAAATGTCAAATTTCAATAACTATGTCCGAAAAGTAGTCTTGCCTCTTCCAAAACTTTTTTTGGACGGACCAGCTTCAGAATAGTCAATAGGAGCCCCATAAGCAGCTTCAAAACTTCATTTAACCTTTTCCGTTGTCGATCTGAATTTCGTAGAAGCCTTTATCTGTTTTTGTCCTGGCTTCAATCCAGCTGTAAAACAAATTCATAAATTTAGGTTGCGTGAAATAATCAAATATCAAATATTTTGTATATATGTATTCAAGTGCTGATGCTAATATTTAAAAACAGAAAAATACGAATTTGGCATTAAGAAACAAATGTCCTGAACGGAGTCTCTATTGTTTTATTACCTGTTTTAATAGGGCTTTCATCAAATAAAGGTAAAATATTGTCGCTGAGCAAATCTTTATTGAATTGCCTGTCTTGAACGACAAATTCTTCCAATGGTGGTGGATTCGTGGAATCACTACTGCTTCGCTCCATACATCCGTTAAGTATGTCTGGCTCAGGTATTGGTGCAGGTTCCAGCTCTCTGGATGAACGTTGAACATGTTCTAATACCAGGGATGGGGTCAAATACGTATTTGTATTTACAAATACACAAAAATGGATATTTGCATTTGTATTTGAGAATTTAAAAAGCTGCATATTTGTATTTGAATTTGTATTTGAGCCTTTTATTTGCCGTATTTGCTTCAAATACAGTCAAATACACTAATGTAATATAACTGTGCATATAACTACAAATTGATATGAACAGTAAAAATCAAACATTGAGAAATATGAATTTATTTTCTTTAATTATGCAAAAGTGCAGAAATATCAAGAAGTGTGAAATAATTTTCTCTAATAAAAATAATAAACAAGAGGAATTTGTTACTTTTCTTGCTTTGGTGTGAAAATGAAGTCTACTTTGATAAGAGCCAAAGTATTGCAATGTTAAGTTTTATACAATAAGTACTATACCAGTATTGTCTTACTTGAGGGGTAGCCAAAGTCAAGTAAATATTATCCGTTTATATTTAGGATGAAATTGGTACGAAATTTGCAAATACAGTAAAAATTGTATTTGCATTTTATTTGTATTTGGGGATTTATAAATTTGAATATTTGTATCTGTATTTGAATTTGGCCGTAAAAAAAATAGTGTATTTGTATCTATATTTGTATTTGGGCAATTGTATTTGACCCCATCCCTGTCTAATACAATTGGCTTCTTTTTAATTGTGACATAGCAATTGCTGCATAGTAATTGATTTTCTTCCAAAATTCTATAGCTTGCAGCTGCCATGGCAGTTTACTTTTTTGATGTTACAGAAAATTCTTCTTGAGTATTTTTTCATAGCATCGCAACAAAATTTTGTGTTTTGAGGCATTTTAAAGGGTTAGGTAAATTTACGTATACTAGAAAATTAGGTATATACTGAAAATCTGGAAAGAAAGCAAAAAATTGTTAAAATTTGGCTGATTTTTTTTTTTTTTTGAGTAATTTTTTTTCATAATAATCGTCGATAAGCTGACTTTTTATTACTTATTATGGTGTATATACATCAAATAAACATTTTTTATTCCTGGTTTTTTTTTCGAAAAATAATATCTTCGCTGCCAAATCGCATAATTTTATTTTTGTTACCCTAAAAAAATGATACATATTTAGAAACTACAGTTAATTTTACATATTTTATCATTTAAAACTTACTACACTACCGTACCACAATTAGGAGCCGAGATATTTACGTTTGAAAATAATTGTTTTTTTCATTTGACCAAAATTTGGTCAAGCCATAAAATTTGACCAACTTGACCAATTTTCAAAAAAATTCAGAAATTTGTAATTTGGACCTAAACCAACCCTCACACCAAGTTTCATGAATTTTGAAGAGGTTACCGTGTACTTCATTTGTCTATTTCTCGTAGAATTACCCTAATGCCAAAGAAGAGGTTTCTCAAGTTCTAGAAAGTCTTGCTGTGACTCCAGTGAAGAAGTGTAAGTATTTAATGATAGGTACTTTTTATATTTATAATTTTTTTATTCATATTATTTATTTATAATGCATTTACTTTCAAGACAGTTTTTCAGCAGTTGCTAAAAAACTTAATGAAATTAATATGTTGACATATTAAATTTATTAAACTTATGAAATTAATATGTTGACAATTATTATTGTCCATATATATCAAAGGAGTCAAATATTTATTAATTCAAAAATTTCAGATGGTTTGGGTTCCTCAAGAAAAGAAGCAAAAGCTATTCAAACAATAGAAAAAGCAGGTCGTCCTTTAAAAGAAAAGCTAGAAACAAGTTTAGAAATTGAGATACCAAGTCCATCAAAAGCTACAAAGTTGGATCATGAAACTCAAAGGTATGAATTTTAAAATGATATGCTATTATTAAGTAGGAATATACCTAAACTAAAACTGAAGCATAAAAATAAAATGTAGGTATTCACCTTTGATAGTAGAAACTAGAAGCACAACTCCCCAAAGATTGGAGATCAATGGGTCCATTAAATCATTTGGAATTCATTTGATCACAAAATAATTTTTGTTTTAATTTGACTATCTCAGTGTGCTCATTTTGTTACACTTGAAATCAATATTATAATCCAAAAAATTTAATATGCACATGTAATGTTCTGTTTATAGCTATTATACATTCATGAATTTGTTTCAGGTCAATGATTCATCTCATGAATGAACTGGTTGAAGCTTTCCATTCTACTGACAGTTATGAGAGGAAACTCAAAATATTGACATTATCTCCATTTACCACATCAAAAACTATAAATCTATTTCAAACAACTGAATATTTAGTTAAGAAAAGCAGAAATATAAAACAGACTTGGAAATATTCCTGAAATTGAACCCATACGTCAAAAGGAAAAGTAATAACTAAAGGTACTAAAGATTCTGTCCAAAAATTTTTCAAATCGGATGAAATTAGTCATTTGTGCCCAGGTACAAAAGACTGCTTGAGTAACAGAAATGAAAGTAGGTATAAAGAATCTGTGCAGAAAAGGCTGGTGTTAATGAATCTGAAAGAAGCTTTTAGTCTCTATAAAAATAATCCAGATAGTCCCCAAATTGGCTTCTCTAGTTTTGCCAGCCTTTGCCCCAGACATTGTGTTTTAGTTGGAGCTGCTGGTACCCATTGTGTGTGTGTATGTACATACCACCAGAATGCCAAAATACAATTCTCAGCTTTGGGTGTCAAAGGGTTGGAATACACAATTCTTATGGAGAAAGCAGTGTGTGATGTCAACAACAGGAATTGCATGATGCAAATATGTAATCTCTGTCCAAAAGAACAAGGTATTAAGAATTTTTTGCTCACTTTTCAGTGTTAACGATCCTGAATATGAGGAAATAAAATAGTATAAACAATGGGTTACTACAGAGCGATGCAATATGGTCGAAAAAAAAAAGAATCTGTAGATGATTTTATAAATTCATTAAGCACAAAAATTGTCAAACTGACACCTTCATCACTTTATAGCAAAGAATCAGAGTGCATTTCTAAAAAACTTGAAGAATAATTTAAATAGCCATACAGCTGTAGCTCTTGGTGACTTTTCAGAAAACTACTCATTTGTAGTACAGGATGCAGCCCAAGGTTTTCATTGGGAAAATACCCAAGGCACAGTGCATCCCTTTGTGTTATATTATAAGGAACCAGAAAGTAATGAAACAAAACATTCAAGTTATTGTTTTTTATCTCCAAATACAAAACATAACACTACAATGGTTTACACTTTTTTAGATACACTCATACCTATTATTAGAAAATCCCACCTTCATATCAAAAAATTACATTATTTTACTGACGGATGTGCATGACAATATAAAAATCGTTTCAACTTTGTTAACATTTGTAAACATGAAGATTTTGGGCTGGAATGCGAGTGGCATTTCTTTGCCACAAGCCATGGTAAGAGCGCTTGTGATGGGATTGGGGGTACAGTGAAAAGATCTGTAGCCAGAGCGAGTAAGCAGAGAACATTCGCAAATCAAATATTAACACCAGAAGACATGTTTGAATTTTGTTAAAACAATATAAGTGACAGCATAAATTTTTTTTAATAAATTCTGAAGAAATTGAAGCTATGGAAAAATTTTTAAGTGACATATGACAAAAGTATGCAGCTAACAGGAACACACAAATTCCACAGATTTGTACCTATTAATGCAAATAACAAAAACATTTGAATTATCTTCTGATGAAGTTGGTGAGGTGAGGATTATAAGCAAAGCTTTTCTGGGTGAAGATAATGTTGAAGTTAATCCGAAAATAGGAGAGTACATAGTTTGTACTTACAATGATCAGAAATGGTTGGGATTTGTACATTCCTATAACTTTTGAGGAATTTGATGACTTTGAGGTTAGCTTTTTGCACCTATCAGGATAGTGTGTTTACTATTACTTTCCACAAATTAGAGATACATGCCACATATCAAGAGATAAATTTTAGGTTTGTTAAGCACACCAACTTTAAATCCAGGAACAATGCATATTCAATATGTTTTCCCAGAAAAGGAGTTGAAAAAACTCATGTAATTATGAATCAACTTGATGTAATGTGTGTGTTCAATTTGTATTTTTGCTGTTTATTTTCATCCATATGAATATATCATTTGTAGTTCTCCATTTTAGTCTGCAGGCGTAAAAATGTCAAAATTTCACAGTGTACATATTTTTCAATAATTTTTAAAATATCTTGCAACTTCATACCCACATTTTTTATTGTTTGTATCTTTTAACAATTAATTGAAGTTTAATAAATGAAAATTTTATTTTTTGTATTTCACTGCCTAGGGGGTGTGGGGGTCAAAAATAAAAAAAGGGGTGTGGGTGGGGGTCAAAAATAAAAATAAAGGGGGTGAAAATTTTCATTATTGTTCTACACATGCTGATTCTAAAAATGCATAGTTTTATAGGTCTATGGTAAGATGTTTGGGAGTTATTGCCCATTAAAGTTAGGTGGTAAAGTGGGGCCCATATCTCAAAAACTATGGGTCATAGAACTTTTTTATTTTGACCAGTGAAATCAGCACCCGGAAGAACCCCATATGTCAATTTTCATCAAAATCCAAGTCGGAGTGGTGACATGCATTGGGTGATCTCTCCTGGAATGCCCCATTCAAGCCCCGACAACCTGTATATATATCAGACATGGGGTAATAGTAATAGGTAATAGTAATAGACTATTACAGGATTTTTCAAATAATAGTAATAATAATAGATAATTTTTTTGTTGTAATAATAACAGAAGGCAAATTAATAGATAATAGCCTCTTACTTTTCTATTACAGTGGCAATGGACATACTGTGTGAACAAAGAACTGAAAATGAACTTAATCTACTCTAAACTAAAATAAACATGTATGGTATATGAACTAATATGGAGGCAAATTTTTCCTTCAATAAAGTCAAATTTATCAAGACTTACAGTCTCTGAAATTGTAATAATTTAGTTGAAACAAATATTTGTTACTTGGTTGCCACTCTGCCTCACGCTGGATCCATGAGCGCAGAGCCCCCTGCCTCACGCTGGATCCATGAGCGCAGAGCCCCCTGCCTCACGCTGGATCCATGAGCGCAGAGCCCCCTGCCTCACGCTGGATCCATGAGCGCAGAGCCCCCTGCCTCACGCTGGATCCATGAGCGCAGAGCCCCCTGCCTCACGCTGGATCCATGAGCGCAGAGCCCCCTGCCTCACGCTGGATCCATGAGCGCAGAGCCCCCTGCCTCACGCTGGATCCATGAGCGCAGAGCCCCCTGCCTCACGCTGGATCCATGAGCGCAGAGCCCCCTGCCTCACGCTGGATCCATGAGCGCAGAGCCCCCTGCCTCACGCTGGATCCATGAGCGCAGAGCCCCCTGCCTCACTTAAAATTATCAGGTAAATATCGTAATCATTTTTGAATGCCTGATTTCCTTTATAAAGACCTTGTTGAAAAACCTAACTTCAGTTATCAACATGCATCACAATGGATGTTGACCTTTCTCAGGCTGTGAACTAAATTGTACCTTTAACTGCCTTATGAGCAACATATTAATGTAAATACATATCCCAAAATTTTAGAACATTAATTATCATTGTCAGTTTTGCTCCCTTTTCTGGCATCATTGCACTCATGGATTCCTGAGAGTCCACTGATGACAATGCTGGGAGGATAATCTCTAAATAATGTTGTTGTTTTTTTCTCTCTGTATCAGGGATTTGTTTTTGGCTGGGACATTTGCTTATTGAAGTGAATTTGGACAAAGCTTTTTCTTCCCCAATGCCTGCACAAATGCTGAAGCCGGTGTTCACATATTTTTTTTTGTTATAAACATTGCTTTTGTTTGCACTGATTGAGCCAAGAATACCTTTAATAATTGTGAGATGAAGTGGAGTTTAAAAATGACACATCTGGGACTTATCAGGTTTATACAATTTGGGTAACACTCATTGACCTTGCCCTAGTGACTAATATTCTTTGTTTTTTTGTATTAGTTATGTAAGTTCCTTATTTTTCTGTAAGTCTTGTCTCCTTTGTGTGGTAATGGGCTGGTGATGGCCAATAATTTAATGCTTTTATTTTATGATGACATTTTTGTGTGTGGTATGGGACATGATGTTTGTTTCTTTTGTTTTGTAGTAGTAATTTTTTTTTCAAGTGCTTACTTAGTTGGTTCTGAATACACATTGGTGTATGATCAATAAAATTGTTCATATTTTCTTTAGTTACCTGTAAAAACTTGCCTGCAGATGCAGTTAACCTTGTAAGTGTTATTGTTGTTTCATTGATTAAATTAGGCAAAGGACATTTTACTTTTCTTAAATCCTCCCACCATAAGCCGAAGAGTAAGTTGTTAAAAGACGCAGACTGGCTATGCCCCAGAGATCTTAAAGGTGAGAACCCAGTTTCAGATTGGTAGGAGCCGCCTATCTGACATAATCTCAACCACACTAAAATTGGTAACTTGCTCACCTCATTTCTCTCATTCTTCGCAGTGCGGGTGGTGCTGAAGTCAAAGGATTTTTATTCAATTGAAGGCCCTCTGGGTGGTCCTCACTGGCAGCTAAATCTCCCATCTCAGCAACCAGGAGCAGCTGCCATGACCACACTAACAGAGTATCCAGTAGGTGAGTAACGCAAATGCATCTTTACACAGATACACTTACCGGCATCGCGCCCCCATTTCAACCCTAGAGCATAGAACTGCATAATAATCTTGACTATATCTTGAAGGTTTTTATCAGGATTTGGCATTGATATATATATAATCAAAGGACCCTGTTGGCTCTAGTTAGCCAGCAAGCATGGTGAAGGGTACCTGGGGATCAAGTGGACAGATCTTGAGAAGTGTCTCCCAAGTTTGCACTGTCAGACACATATCAGAAATATCTTTGATCACTGCTTAGCTCCTTCACAACATTTACTAGAATTTCTTTAATGTTTCCCTTTATGCGAGAATATTTGATTACAGTACCTCCAATTTTGTTAAATCTGTTTTCAGTTTATTCCCAATTGAACCCACAAAAGTATTTGGACCTGTTGTTTTATCATCACTGACTTTGTAGATGTGCATAAAAGGCAGCTTATTCAAATGCAAGAGGCACACCAACCACTGTACTGGTCTGTTGAGATGATTTCAACCAGTTTTATGGCTCCACCAATTTTTCCTATATTTACAGGAGTACCTACCATCACACAGTAAAGCTTTGATAGTATCTGTGCTGTTCAAGTCTGTAATAATAGTTATCAACTCTTCTGCTATGCAGCAAGCAGTTCCATTATCTGGTGTGACATGGTCTACATAGATGCTTCCAGGTTCTTTCACAATAACATAGTGTTCTTCTTTTATCTTTCCACTTTCAGTTAAGGTGTTATCTTTCTTTCCTTCCATCAAATCCAGATTTTCGAATTTAGACCTAAAAGTATTTGTTTCACCCATGCGATTTCTTTCTCTTTCTAATTTCTTTGTCAAGCATGTTGGTGTGGTTAAGGATCCCCATATCTTTTAAAGCTGCATTGACTATTGCAGCTGCAGCTCTACAACTTGCATGATAATCTGCTGTTGTGGTGGATTTCTGGGCCACCACGATACCAGTATTTTCTCTCAGGGCAACCCAAATGACAAGATAGGTCCCAAGCCAGGCCTTCAGGTTCATATCCTTGCAGGGATGACAGGACACATTTAGGTCAACCAGACCTACCACCAATCTCATGGATATCCAATTAAAAACAAAGGTGTTACAAAAAGGCAACTTGCCAAACTGTCAATTTTCTGGATCTTTAATTATTTTTACTTTGTTTCTATTATGGTATTTTAATATGTAAAAAATTGGGGACACGTTGATCCCCTTCCCAAACTCCCCAAACTTTTCCCATCAACCATAACAAAAAGTAATCTTTTTCTGTCCTCAGCCTATCACTAGAAAACTATAGCTAATAAAAAAAACCTTAAACCTGTTTGTTTATATTATTTTAACAAATAAGTACTTTATCAACTTTATATTTATTTATTTATTTTTTTTTTTTAAATAAATAAATGTTTTTCTTTAATCACTTCAAATCCTAAGGTTAGTGGAGTTACAGTCTTAAGGTATTTATCAAATTAACATAACTGATGTTCTCTTACTTTCAAGGTGGATAGTGCATAACTTACAGTACAATAGGTTTATATTCATTTTACGTTCATTTTAGTTGTTTTATCAATATTTAATATGTTCAGTTTCATTAAATAAATTTTTGATGATGAAATTCTGAAAAAATGAAGAAAGCCAGCATTAATAAAATTAAGTTTTAAGCTATATAATGGCCTATAAGCTAACTTTTTATTGCTGATTATGGTAGATCTTTGCTCAGGCAACATTAATTTTTTAAAAAATTGATCCCTTCGATGTCAAATCCTGAAATTGTTTTTTTTCAAAATTAAGTGTTTTTTTTATTAAATTATCCAAATGAAAGTAGCATTTTTGGAAACTAGAGCTCATTCCGCTTCCATCCATATAAAGTTTATTAAGCTACGACACTTAGAAGCCGAGATATAGGGATTTCAAAAATTCTTAGGTCACAATTTGGCCAAAATTTGACCTGACCCTAAATTTTGACCTATTTTACCAATTCTCAGAAAAATTTGGGAATTTGTTTTTTTCACTACAAAATGCCCCCAGACCAAGTTTTATGCAAATTCAAGACATGACCGTGTTGTTTATCTGTCTATTTAACCTGGATTTATCCCCATGTCTTCTTCAGTATTTTCTATAAATTCTGATGATAAAACATTGGTGGCTTCAGTCATTTCTTCTTGTGCTTTTAGTTGACAGTTTTGTGTTTCTTGACCTCTTGCTAAAGATCTCTTCTTTGTTGAATTAGCTATGCGATCAATTGGTCCTAACTGATTTTTTCTTTGTTTTTGACCCACAAAAGACTCCCATTCTGCCATTGGTATTTTATCCTTACACCTGCAAGATTTCCTATCAATTCCCTTATCATAACATTCACAAGATATATCAAACATTTCATCATACTGAGCTACTTTTTAGGCAAAACTTTCATTTCTTCAATGTAATGGCACCTTGTTCAATTTTGAGGCTTCTTCTATTAGTCAACTGACTAACATATAACAACCTTTGGTGTTAATCGTAGGAAAAGAAAATTTCATCCAAATGTATTCAATATCTTTAACAACAACCCTGTAACAATCATTAGCAGTTGCTGATCCTTTTGATTTAGCCTCTTCACAATGGCGCACAAAAAGGTAGTGTCTCACAACATCTGCCTTTGAAGGAGTCATGGCTACTGGGAATTCCACAGGATATCCAAAGGCTGCATTTGAGGACTTGCTTCTAGTAGTCATAGTTTATATTCAGAAGTAAAATCAAATTATATGTAATTTATAATAATTCAAATTAAAGCAAATGCAAGTTATTTCTATTTATCTGAAACAAAAGTATCAAGCATTAAACAAAACTTATGTAACATATAACAACATTAAACATATGCAAATATGAAGGTAAAAAAGGAAGGAGGGCATGTGTGATAGGGATAGTAGGGTAGCACATACTTGATTTTTTTAATATTTTGTTAAAGTGATAAGAAAAACCTTCTCACATACTGTACTTTAAGAAAAAAAAAATTCCCATTTTCAACCCAGGCTATGAGTAGTTTGTGAAGTTTAAAAAAAAATGCAATTGCTTATTTACAAAATGATGTTATATATTATATCATCATAAGTTACAACTATGGTTACAAAAGTGGACCTTTCCTGTCATAGGTGCGGGGGGCGTTCGACCCCCCTGGCTACAAGCCTGATATATACACAGTTTACCTCCACTAATCTAACCTACCCACCCAATCATGGCCTTCAAGTGCCCCCAAAGATAGAAATCAAGGGGGGGTGAGATCTGGGGATCTGGGAGGCCACTCCACAGGACCACGCCGACCAATCCAAGCATCCGGAAACTGCTGATCCAAATACCGACACACGTGAAGACCATAATGAGGTGGAGCTCCATCTTGCTGGAAGTAAACTGGGAAGTTACCTTCCTCGTTTAGCAGGGATGGGAAAATCTCTTCTTGCAACATGTTAAGATACCTTTCGGCATTAAGATTTCCACTGACAAAAATTGGTCCAATAATTCTGTCACCCCATATCCCGGCCCACACCATCACTTTACCGGCACCTTGCATCTTCGTCGGACTCAGCCAGTTAGGGTTAGCATTACTCCAATAACGTATGTTTTGCTGATTAACCTCTCCATTGACGTAAAAATTTGCTTCATCAGTAAACAAGATCTTACAAACGCATATTCTTAGGGTATCTGAAACATAAAAACAAACGTTTAAATTTTCCTATGTATGGAAACTTGCGGCCCACCCTGTAGAGTGTAACATATTTGTGGATAGTAGTCTATTATGACTTGATCCTCTGGATCAGAGATTCTATCTTTAATTTTAAATCGATAATTAATTAGTTTTAAATTGATAATTATTTAGTTTCGTAAAAATTGGTCATTGCCAATTTACCGGCAATTTTTACATAAATTTCTTATGTTCTTGTGGTTCGGAACCCACGTAAAATTGTAGGTCCCCTCCGCCACCACGGAGGACATACACAATACACGAACACAGTTGGGTAGACCAGCCATGAGTGGATCCTAGGGTCTTTGTTGGTCTGAAACATTATAACTTCATCCCACTTTACTAATGTACAGTAAAACTTACCTCCTATAGTGGATAAGGATATTGCACCATTCCTCAACTACCCTTGTTTGAGCACCAGTTTCATGGTTTTTAAGAGTAAGAGAATGGTTTACTACAAAATGTTTGAAAACTTCCTTACCTAAATCCCAGCATGATTTTCAGCTGTCTAAAATTATGCACAAGTTACTAATAAAACTTTGTAGACATCTAAACCTAAATTGTTCACCTTTTCTTGTAAATTACACCCATCACAACTTTCACAAATTAAAGAATCTTTCACCAATCTTTTGAACTGCAAATAAGCTACCTATCACTTCCCTGTCACTTTTTAGAAGTTCTGTTACAACTCTGAGGGTGGACAATCACATCTTTCTCATTCCACTTTGAATTTAAAACTGAGAAAATGTTGGTTGGTCAGTTTATCTATTCGCTATAACAATACATATAACCAATGAAAGATTTACCAAATGGCTAATGGCTCATAATAATGTCATCAACTTTTGGCAATCAGGATTCTTGTAACAAATTTCAACTTTGTCAAAAACTTGGTGTCCCTGAAACTTAACAATAGCCTAGCTCAGTAATATGTTAGGTTAGGTTAATAATTATGGACTCTGAACTGTGTCTGGATTCTAGAATTTTACCAATTATTTTAATCAGTGAATAAGTGTCTGTACTCTAGCTTTAAAATATTTTTAATTTTGGTATATCAGTGCATGTAGTTTTGCAGCCACCTAATTTTCTGGCAATGCCCATGATGGGTACACACATGAATTGGGCATGGTTTTCAACTTTGTCAAAAATCTGGTGACCATAAAACTACACAGGCCTAGGTCTATTAACTTTATTTTTAAAAGTTATTGAAAGGAATTTTTATATTACTTTAGTTACAGTATCAAAAAAGGCAAAATTCCAGAATCTATATGCAGATTAGAGACAAAGTTTGTAATAGCTTAGTAATATGTCACATTAGGCTAGGTTGGATTGGCTAGGTTTGGTTGGGATAGATTAGTAATTGATTATGGACCATCTCCAAACTGTGTCTGGATTATGGAATTTTACATTAAAAAAATTGTTTTAGCCCTACATCTCATAATTCTATGCTTTTAGTTTGTAATTTATGGGTTTTAAAGACTATAAGGTTAACATAGATAAATGATTTCTTTTACTAGTTGGATGTTGCAATGGAAGCCTAGAAAAAATTTCTACCCGCAACAACTATCAAAATCTAATTGTAGAATTTTTAGTTTTATATATTATTAAGTTAAAGTTTAACTATGTCTCATTAACTTCTTAGTATACAGTACTTACATTTATGAACCATATTTAACCAAGGTATTAACCTCCTGACTGGTTATTACAACTTACATTAAAAATAGAATCAGGATTCGAGTGAAGACATCGAGCACTCCATAAAGGATCACCATCCACAATCTGCCCTGTCATCTGTAAGGTTGATCCAAGACCACCATCAAGTACTCTCAATTTACCGCTTAGCATCTGCTGTAATATAGGAAAAAAAAAAAAATGCAAGAATTCATTAATACAGTTTGCTACTTTTACTTACCCACCAAGTACCGTTTACAAAACTCTGGATAAACAAGAGCCTCCTTTTTTTCCTTCCCCAAATAAAACATCTAAGAAATTCTTATAAACAAAACATTTTCAAATCTGAGGCTTCTATGTTAGGTACAAAATTAATTTATATCAGTGCAAGTTTTCCTCACTGGAGTATGAATCTTTAAATATCTACTCTCACAGAATAAATGAATCCACTCTTATAAAACATCTTCCCAACTTCAATCAGTTCCCTGGATTTTACATGCTAATAAGATTTTCAAAAACATTATTTTTAATTCCAACCAATTCCAACCAATAAATAGTTAGCAAACTGCTTTAAGATTGTCCTTTCATCTAATTTTATTTTATTTTTACTACTTTATTATTGTTAATGCTATTTTTTTATATAACTTCATTAATATTATGATGTTCTTCAATTTCCAATAATACTACCATCATTAGCTACTATTCTGTTATTTTCCAATTTTCAATTGTACCATTTTTATCTATTATTTATTTACTATCAATATTCTAATGTACACACTCTCCCAGGTTATGTAAGCCTCAACTTATGCAAATTTGACTTTACGTAAATGATCCCATAAATCCCATTAAAAAATTTTCAAGTTGCGCAAAGTAAGGCTGTGGAAGAATACCGCAGAGTAAGGCATAAGGCAGCTGGTAGTGTCATCCTGCAAGGTGCCATTTTGCATTCAGTCACAATGTGATCTTACTACAGTGTGCATCCCCTCCACATCAGGGTCAATTCTGATTTATGGAAAACTCGGCTTACATAAAGCCTTCCAGAACAAGAACCCTTGTATAAGTCGGAGACTGTCTGTACTTCCATTTCCAATTGCATTTTTATTTATACAGTGCTTTATGGCTAATATTAAACTTCAGGAACGCCAATCAGGGGTTCAAATAATTAGTGTCTCTAAAACTTAATATTTACCAAAGAAAAATAAGTACACATTTGAAAGTAAAAAAAAGGGGTAAATATTAAGTTTAGGGAACACCAGTTTTTTGGACCCCTGATTAGTTAAAAGTTGATGTAGGAAATGACTAACAAACCTAAAATGAACACCTAACCTGGTTTAACCTAACCCAGATGTAAGTCACCTTGATTGGCCTGAAGTACAAAATGGGCAGATTACTGAAACCTGATATCCTGAAACTTAATATTAGCCTTTTCTCTTTCAGTATCCCTATCTCTTTAGCTGTGTTCACACCTCCCTTCTAAATTGACCTCTGTTACCCTCACCTTTCATTTTATTTATTACATCACCTCAATTACTAAAGGGTGTACACAAAGTCTTTTCCTGATTATAAATGTTAGTACAGGGGCCCTCGTTATCCAAAGATAATGGGGATCAAGAAATCACCATTTTAAGTGAATCCATTTAAAGCAGGGACCTAAAACCCATAAGAAATAGTGAGAATAAGGTTTAATTGGGACCTTAACACAATAAATGACACTCAAAATTATGGTAAAACATTTGTAAAATACACTTTTTAAACCCTAAAATACATTTTTAAACCACTAACAATATGCTTTGAATTTATGGATACAGCAATAGCACAAAAAATCAACAAAATCAGAACAAAAACACCAGAAAACCATGGATGGGTTCAGCACTGGCAATGGTTAGCAAGAGACTGAGTGCACGGCATCAGGGTTCGGGGTGGAGCGTGGTGGTGGTGAAGTGTTGGAGGTAGGGGAAAGTGAGCAAGACAGCAAGTCTGAGGGAAATTTAAATGGTTTTCCATTGCACTTCCATGTTCCACGTACATTATCGGCTGAAACCTCTTAAGTGTGGGAATTTATCCCTATGGTTCTACAATTATTTGGCCACGTAAATGTGGGGACTCAAATAATGAGGACCCCCTGTAATTACACAAAGCATAACTGTCTCTTCTTTGGATTTCATGTAATTATTTAAAGTTTATAATTGGGAGAGGATTTTGTATACACCCTGTATTTTTTTTATTAGGTACCATTGTTACTATTATTTTATCACTTTTACTATTATCATCATAATCATTATTAAGTATTACTATAATAATAATAAAGTTATTATCTTTCACATTTTTCTAATCCACGTGTCCCTTTCAATTTTCTATTTCTAGTCTTCTTTTATTCTAGACTACAGAATCTACAAAATTCTCATTCAACACTCCCATTTTTAGTTTAATTCTCACTTTCCAAATTGTGAAACTCTCAGGCAATTTCTCTCATCAATTTCAGTCAGAACTTTAATTTTAGTTTAAACTTTCATCCTCAAGTAATTTCAGTTGAAACTCTCACCCAACATGCTGGGCATGGGTAATATCAGTTGAAACTCTTGCCCAACATTTCAGGCATGAGACAGAGCATGACAGAAAAACCACGTGATGCCATAGGAAAGATTTCAGCAGATTTTGCAGTCTGGCCTTAATCTCCTGTCACTCCCTCTCCTAAATCCCACCTCCCTTCAGTCACACCCTCCTTATATACTGGTATATTGGCTTGTCAATACCCTCTTCAGTTGTACTACCAAACTAAAAATTACGCATGGAGTTCCAAAAGGACGCTTCTTGAACTCCTTACTGTTTTTGATCTAGCTATATAAATGAATTTCACAACTCTCATAATGAGAAAGGCTTCCAGTATATAGGTGACACCTCCCTGATATACTCAAATAGTGTCCCACATCTGCTAATGAAATAGTAAATAGACACCATGATAGTATGTAACTGGCTGAAAGCCAGTAAATTACTCAAAAATAAAATAAACTTCCTGCTAATACACGAGGGTAATTCAATAAGTATCCACACTTTTTATTTTCAGATCTGATAGATTATAAACACATCACTTCTCAACATAGTCTCCCTGTTTCTCAATACACTTAGTCCAGCGATTTACAAGCTTCCTAATGCAATCACAAAATAGCATTTTTGGCTGTGTGTAGCCAGTCATGCACCACCTCCTTCAGGTCATCATCGCCTTGGAATTGCTGACCTCTCAAAGCGTCTTTTAGTGGTCCAAACAGACAAAAATCCAAAGGTGCCAGGTCTGGGCTGTAGGCTGGATGGTCGAGAACTTCAAATTTAAGTTCTTGAAGGCATTTTCTAGTCTGTGCAGCAGTATGAGAGCATGCACTGTCATGTAACAGAATAACACCTTCCAACAATCTCCCTCTCCATTTTGTGTGAATTGCTTGATTTAACTCATTCTGAAGCATGTCAGAATATGATGCACTTGTTACTGTAGTTCCATGCTCTAGATCAGGGGTTCCTAAATTGTGTTCCGCGGAACACTTCTCACGGTATACAAGTGTTCCGCAGAACACCAATTTGGGAACCCCTGCTCTAGATAATGTTCAAGGATAGGGTATCATGTATTCCAAAACAGTATTAGCATAACTTTACCTGCTGATGGCTTTGAACTTCCTTGCAATGGGAGATGTTGGATGCTTCCATTGCCTGCTCTATCATTTGCTTTCTGGTTCATAGTGATGGATCCAGGTATGGACATCTGCTCTCATCTTTTGGCACAGTATCATAATGAAGGTGAAAACTTTTTGGAGCACATTATCACTGGAGATGAAACCTGGATCCATCACTATGAACCAGAAAACAAATGACAGAGCATGCAATATATATATATATTTTTTGTGACCTATATATACTCAAACTCTTTATTTACTTCAGTGTTCCTGAAGATGTCATTAGACAAAAGCACTTGAGCACCATTCTGTGTTTCCTTTCCTTCATGGTTCTTTTCATCATATATATATTTTTTTTTTGTTGTTGTATGAGGTGATGTAACAAACAAAATAAAAGGAGGGTGAAAGAGGTCAATTTGGAAGGGAAGTGTGAACATAGATAAAGAGATTAAGGGATACTGAGAGAGAAAACTTTGACAAAAAATCCATCATAGATTACTTTATATGCTCCAATAAGAGAATTATTGGAGATGTCAAAGTGATACCAGGGGTTACATTAGACTCTGACCACAGATTACTGATAGCAAATTTGAAAATGCAGAAAATAGTAGCAACAAAAGAGAAGAGGAAGGTAATTAAGACAAAGAAACTGCAGGATGAGAACATTAGAATCAGATTCAGAGAACTTGAAAGAAACATAGCCGAGATGGCGGAAAACAATGAATGGGAAACTGAGAGATTGTGCTAAGAGGGTTGCAGAGGAGATTTTGGGAACTGAGTGGGTTGGGGGAGGAAGAAGACATACACCATGGTGGACGGACACAGCGAGAGGCGCAGTAAAATGGAAAACTATAAAACATAGTAATCGAAGTTCTTATTCTTACTTGGCAATGGAATTATGAAATAGTCTATTGAATGAATTAAAAGCAGTTAATGCTCACTCTTCTTTTACAAAGCAATTAAACTTAAATTTCAGTTACTGAAGGCACTCTTTTCTTTATTAGGCTACTGTTATTACTACCAGGTACTTAATTGCTACTGTCATCATTAAAACCCTCATCATCTTTCAAATATTTTCTCCTATTACGTTTCACTTCATTACATTACATTTGGAAAACATGAAGCCACTCAGGCCTACTGAGGTCATCCAAGTCATGAGCTAGCATCAGATGGGGTGAATCATACCACTGGGATACTTGGGGTGATTTGGACCACCATAATTTTAAAATATAAGAATTAAAAAATAATTTTGAAATGCTCCTCACATAGAGCAGACATCCATCTTTGATGCACAACTAGCATGAAATGCTCAAAACCAGTCTTTAAAGATACCCTGACCATTCTTCTAAAACCCTGAAAAATAAACTTTTTTCCAAATTTCAGATATTTTGCTAACTTTCTCACTGTGGCCAAACTATAGGGAATTTCAAAACAATAATTGGTGTGCTTATAGCAGAAATGTTCCAGTTTACTATTCAAATGTCAAAAACTTTATAACTTTATAACTTTTATATTTTCTTCATAATAACAAAGAATTTTGGTCCAATTCATCCTTTCTAAACCAGTGCCTCTGAGATGAATCAGACCACCTTCTTGGGGCCTACCAATACATAATACTGGTGTCTTGCAAACAATCCAATCATGCTGTTTCAGTGCATGATAATGACAATGATGATTTAAGTGACATTCTACCTCTTGATAATGAAGATGAAGAAGCAAAATGCAGTGAAACTGATTTTAAGAAAATTCAGGAAGAACTAGAAGAAAAATACTATGCTGTGGACTATACCAACTTGTTTTATATTGGCAGAGTATCGAAACTTGGCAAAACAAAAATTACATTAAAGTTCTTACACTGAGAGAGGGGGGTTGATGGAAAGTGTGTGTCGCCAATCAGGGATGACATTGAAGATGTTGAGAAAAATGTGTTTGCAGGACCTATCGACCTTCAAGGCACCATCCCAATTACCATTCCCAATGAAAAGGAAATGCAAGAACTGCGAAAATAGTTCCTGTCCTGAAAATTACCTCAATATTTTCAGGGAAGTAACAGACTAATGAAAAAAAAATGTAAAGGTCTGTAAAAAGTTAGAATAAGTGTTGTAAATAGCTACTACTGTATAAGCGTTTTCAAAAAATATTTTCATGTACAGTCAACCCCCTGCTATAATGTGTACTATTACAATGCAGATTTGTATTTACACACTAAGTATTTTAAGACCATAAAAATATTACAGAAAATTTGAAATTATGCGTAAAAAAAAAATAAAAATTTGTTAAAAATATCAAGACCACAAAAACATTCATTGGCTTATAGTTAGCTAAGTACTGTCATTAAACATACAGTCTAATGTTCAAAACCTTCGCTCACAAGAATTTAATTTTAGTACCGTATATCTATTTCACACAGAATATGAAAAATGTAAACGCAACACTATGAAGACTCCCAGACTCACCAAGATTTTAGTTTTATGTCTATTTCAGGCAACTTGAAGAGCTAACAAAAAACTTGTCAGAAGCATTTACCTAGGCTGATCACATAGTAAAGATTTTTTCTGACAATGATCCAAACATGGAAAGGAGCAGCACATTTAGCAGAAAATTGGAGGAACTTCTAGCAGTCTAGAGAGATTTATCATGAAAAAAAAACCTCCATAGCAGTTAACGCTCAATGCATATTTTAAGAAGAAATATGATGTTAGTGACCCAGACATCCCTGACAAAGAAAATGCTGAGGAAGCACAACAGTCAACTTCAAACGAGGTGTAACGTGTATTTACTGTACTTAGCTGTATTTTTACTATACTGTACTTGGTAGTATTTTTTTTTTTTTTGTAACTTTCTTAAATAGAATTTTTTACTGTAATATTTGTTTCTTCATACATTACATACTAATATACTAGGGGTACTCAATATATTTTGCCTCACCCTTTTTTCTTAGCTAAATAATAGGCCATGGGGCTGAAATATCTTTTGGGCCATAAGTTTGAACTTCCTGTGTTTCACATAACTGGATTTTTCTAGTTTGTACCTCCCCTCCTTGTATAAAACCACTTTTAAACGCCTTTGTATAAAACCAATGGTTAGCAGTTTCAAAAATGTCATCTGAGTGATGTGCATCATAAACAGAGCTGTTATCAAATTCTTAACTGCAGAGAAGAAAACAGTTGGAAATATTCACAAACGTCTACAAAACATTTATGGAGATGATGCTGTTGATCAAAGCACAGTTGGACACTGGTCTAAATGTGAGATATCATTGAAGAGAAGTAGAACCAGCCTCAATGACGAGCCACACAGTGGTCATCCAGCATTGGCTGTTACATCTCACACTGTGCAACATACTAACAGCATCATTCAATCAAATCGGTGCATCACATACAAGGAGCTATCACTAGAGCTAGGAATTAGTGAAAGAAGTGTGAATACAATAATTCAGCAACTGGGATACTCAAAAGTGTGTTCACAGTTTGTTCCTTGCGAACTTACTGAAGATCACAAAGCCCAAAGAAAAGAAATTGCTTCCGAGTCATTGGTTCGATACAAGACAGAAGGGGATGACTTCCTTTCATGAATTGTGACTTGGGATGAGACTTGGGTACACCACTTTGAACCTGAAACAAAATGTCAATCCATGGAGTGGCATCATGCAGACTCCCCACCCAAGAAAAAGTTCAAAATGGCTCCATCTGCAGGAAAAGTTATGGCCACCATCTTCTGGGACATGAAGCAGGGCTGTGGAGCTGGAGCTGGAGCTTGAAGCAATTTTGGTGAGTGGAGCTGGAGTTGGAGCTGGAGCCAGTTATTTTTGGGAAGCTGGAGCTGGAGCTGATAAAAAATGTGTCAGCTCTGGTTCCAGCCCAATACAAAGAGTTCATATTTAGATACAAACTTTTTTAGGCTATTTTTTTTTATTTTGAATGATTTCTAATTGGACTTAATTTTTTTCAGGAAATGTGTTAATTTTTAGAAACTTAAACTAGTAAGCTTAATTTTTTAAAATTGAAAATATTAAGTTTCATTCTTCTTTATTTGAGCCCTTTCATAATGACAACTAGATCTCAAAGTCAAACAAAGTCCGCATTATTTGAATACTTCACAGTTTCTACAGATGGAAAATATTTCATTTGTCACTGTAAGAAAGAAAATAATGATGAACAATTATGTGAAACTAAAATTAGTTCTTGTACAAGCTATGATACAAAAGTACCAACCCAGACTGGCAAGACATCAAATTTAAAAAGACATCGACAACGATTTCATCCAAAAATTTTAGAAATTGTTAATAAGAAAGACAGTGAAGCAAGTCAAGCATTCACCTCAACTAAAAGTAAAATTTGTCCTGGGGGACAATTGCAAATGTCACCATTAACAAGTTTCTTTCCTAGTAATAAAGTTACTGTAAATATGACCTCAGATAAATTCAAGAAGTACATCATAGAAATGGTGGTAAAAAATAGTATACCTTTATCTTTTTTCTCAACACCAGCTTTTTTAGGTCTTAATGGAGAAATGGCCAGTAAACTCCAAGTTTCTTTGGATAGAAATAGCATTAGAAAGATTGTGATTGAAGATGCCACACACAAAAAGGAGGAACTTCAAAGAACTCTTAAGGAGCACTTTGTGTTCCTCAAAATGGATGGATGCACTCACCATAGAGTTAATTATTTTGCCATTAATGTGATATATATAGATAACAACAATAAAAAGGTGACTCGGACACTGGCAGTAAGGAATACACATGCACATCACACCAGTGAATATCTTTCTAAGTTAGTTGAAACTGTCTTACAAGATTTTAAAATAAAAAAAGAACAAGTTCTATGTATTGTCACTGACAATGCTTCGAATATGCTAAGCACTATTGAAAAACTAAATAGAGGGACAGTTACTAATGAAATAATGGAAAATGAAGATGACATTTCTGAAATTGATTCTGCAAATGAAATGATAGTGACAGAACAAGATGATGAACTTCTAGATGATATTGCTGAAGAAGCCACTATGCTATCTCATATTCAACACATGCGCTGTGTTGTGCATACATTGCAGTTAGCGATAAGGGATGGATTAAAAGAACGACATGTAGCAACTATGATCAGCAAGTTCAGCTTCAGACAGGTAGCCACTGCAGCCAGAACACCAAAAATAGACTCCATTGTGAAGAAACATTCAGGTATGGGAGCTATTTTAGATCAAGATACTCGGTGGGGCAGCACCTATTTGATGATTAAGCGTTTGCTTGATCTGAAACCACATCTTGAAGACCTGGCAAATCAAAATGTCTCATTAACTGAAAATGAATGGATGCAATTGACCCAATTAGAAGTTCTGCTTCGTTACCCTTTGCTGTCACTAAAAAGTTTCAAACAGAAGAATTAACTTCTGGTGAATTCTTGTTGGCATGGAAAGAATTAATATTTCGTCTCAATCAAACAGGAGGACTACTTGCTGAGGGAATTGTTTCTTCGATGAAGAAAAGAGAGGTATTACTATTAGAAAATGCAATTGTATTAGCTGCTGTTTACATAGACCCAATGAACAGAGTTCTATTAAATGAAGATCAAAAAGCTAAAGGAAAAGAGGCCCTCTATGACATTGCATTGCGCATGGAAAAGCTGGTACCATATCTGAAAAACCAGATGCCCAGAATGAAGAAGATAGCAGCATTACCAACCAATCATCCTCTTCAAATGATGAGGAAGATTTCACAAAATATTTGGACAGAATAGATAGATCAAATGCAAAATGTCTCAAAGTAGAATTAAAGAATCCTCCACAGATGAAAATAACCAAATTCAAGCAAGAATTCTATGCTGAATTAAAAGAAGTAGAAAAACACAACCGCTCCTCTAAACTGACAGTTGACAATGTCATACCCTTATATCCAAAGATTATAAGGAATTTAGATTAATAGCTGCAACAGGCTTTGGTCTAAATTTTAAAAAGTAGCCTCATGAATCATGTGATGGTGATGAAATGTTTTGTGTGGCTGCCTGCTATGGCCTATGAGTAGCAAGGTACAATTTCAAGAGATTTATCAATCATTAATATATGGTGAGAGGAGCCGGAGCCGGAGCCAGACATAAAAAAATGTTGGAGTTGGAGCCAGAAATTTGAAAATGCTGTAGCCAGAGCCGGAGCTGAAGATTTTGGTGCCAGCTCCACAGCCCTGACATGAAGGGGGTGATTCTGGTGGACATTATGAAGAAAGTACAAGCAATCAACTCAGAGGCATATATTGCTACCCTACAGAGACTCCAGAGATGTATAAAGCGAGTTGGATTGGAGAGAAAACTGGAAGATGTTGTCCTTTTGCACAATAACGCAAGACCACACAACAGTACGCAAACAAGAGAAGCCATCACAAAAATGCATTTGACTGTGTTACCCCACCCTCCATACAGCCTGGATCTGGCACCTTCAGACTTCCATTTATTTGGGCCAATGAAGGATGCTATTTGTGGAAGAAAGTTTCAGAGAGATGATGAGGTTGTTGAGGAGGTTAAGAGGTGGCTCCAGTGGAACCCAGCGGACTTTTACCAGCAAGGAATAAAGGCCCTTGTTTCAAAGTGGAGGAAAGCCATAGAAAAGGATGGAGACTATGTGGAAAAATAAAAACTTGTAAAAGGTAAAAGCGTTTGAACAACTGATAAATTGAATTTTAAGAAAATAATAATTTTGCAAAAATGCATCCCTGACTTATAACATTATTCCTATGTAAAAACAAGCTTTTCACAGTGCACAATTACATAACACACTGTTTTCCCAGAATGTATCCTGCGCATTATAGCAGGGCTGACTGTATAAGCATTGTCATGAGTGGTCCTATTCACTCCACCAACTGGTCCAATTCACCCCATTTCTTCAGGGCAAGATGGACCTCAAAAATCATCAATAATTAGGTAAACATAGATACAAAGTCAATTTTATTTGCATGATATATAGTTGCCTTTACTAGACATGTGCATGGTAAGTTACAGATTTTTAACCCCAATACCGATTGAAAGCAGCAGAACAAAGTTAAAAAAAAGTGGTCCAATTCACCCTATCCAACACTATATTTTATAAGAAAACTGCAAAATATCCATCTCAAGTCAGCCAATTAACATGCAACTATTTACAGAATTACCAAAGGAGCTTACATAACTTAAGCTAAGACTATACACTATTTACAATCTATAAACTGCTTTTTTCATTCATTAAAGTGTCCAAATTTTTCTTAAAACTAAGGAGCTACTATTTACCACATCATATGACAAGTCTTTCCAAAAATCTACTTCTCTATGACTGAAAAAGTATTTTCATAGATGAAGTCTACAAGTCTTTTTTCCAATTTCCTTTTTATGCCCTCAAGTTTTTCCATCAGCCTCTAATAAGAAAAAGTTAGATCTAAATTACCTAAACCTCAAAATATTTTCAACATCTGTATCACATCTCCCCTCAAACAAGGTCTCTTGAAACTGAAAATACCCAGTTCCTTTAATTTTTCACTGTATATTCCAATCTTCTTAGGTTAAGGATAAGCTCAGTTGCCCAATATTGCACACATTCAAACATGTCAATATGTGTAAGGTAAGGGAACCAAGCTTGAATGCAGTATTCTAAGTGAGGCCTAATATAAGAATTATATAATTTACAGATGACTTCCTTACTCTTGCAATTAACATTCCTCTTAATAATACCCAACATATTTTTGCTTAGAAAATTTTAGATAACTGTTAACTACAACAGCAAGATCTTTTTCCCGCCTAACATCCTCCAACCAGTTTCCTGGCATCTCATAACTAAAGTTTTCAGTATTTCTACCAAAATGGATGACTGCATTTTTGAACAGTGAATTCCATCTGCTGCCATTTACTAGCCCAAGCAACTAATCTATCAAGATCTTTTGCAGTTTATAAGAATTTTCTATATTTTGTAACTTTGGCAACTACTACTTATCTACAAATTTAGAAACTTTACTACCTGCACCCTTCTCTAAATCATTTAGATATAAAATAAAAAGTAAGGGACCTAAAACTGATCCCTGTAGTATCCCACTTTTCACTTTATGCCACCCAGATTCATGACCATTTAGAATTACTCTCTGTTCTGTCTTCTAACCATTTTTCTACCCAATTTATAACTGACCCCAATAACCCATGAGCTTTTAATTTAGCTATATAGAAGTCTCTTATGTGGAACTTTGTCAAATGCTTTACTAAAATCTAAATAAATAACATCTACATCATTTCCATTATCTACCTGATCAGTTACAAACTCTAAAAAGTCTCAGAGATTAGACAAACAAGACCTTCCTGATCTAAATCCATGTTGTGAACTTGAAATAAGATTTAAAATTTCCCAAATGATCTTTATTATTCTTTATAATTCTTTCTACACTATCTTTCCTACCAATAATGTTAAACTAACAGGCCTATAATTTTTTATCTCCCCATTACTAGGTACCTTTTTGTAAATAGGCATGGTACATTTGCTTTTTTCCATTCATCTGGTATCTCTGCATAATTAATAGACCTAGCAAACAAAATAGTTAGTGCCTCAGATAAGCTTTCCTCCCCTTCTTTGAAAATCCTAACATATACTGTATATTATCAGATCCAGCAGCTTTATTTGACTTAATGTATGAATCACTTGCAGGGTTGGCAAAAACCCAGGTTTTTCATAAAAAACCCAACCCAACTGGGTTTTTGGTTTTTTGATATATTGAAATTTTTTTGAAAGGTTCGATAATTATGTAGTGCCTAATATATCTATTATTTTATTAATTTATTTATCTAATCTATAATATATATTAAAAAGACATCTTTATTTCACAGAAAGTTCAGATATGAGAGATAATAATGACATATTAGAATTTTCTCCATTTTAATTTTAGATCTTTCCTTTATTTCTTAACAGCAGATTTCAGCTTTATTTAGACCTAACTCAAATTTAAACTTTTAAGATGCCAAAGAGTTATAGAGGTGGAAGATCTAAAGCTAGTGAATGGGATGAGGTGACTTTATTGAGTAATCAGCCTACTAGAGTACTATGCAATTATTGCAAAGAACGTATCACTTGAAAAATTGAGAGTGAATCATCATCTAGAGCAGTGGTTCCCAAACTTTTTTTACTCACGGCGCACTTTAGAACAAGTAAAAATATTTTGCCGCACTTTGTACATAAATTCAAAATTTATTCAAAAGAGGTATTTATACATATACTTTATTACGAATTTCAGTTTGTATTTTTCACATTTTGAAATATAATCTTGCTCTTTCGTGGCGCACCTAATTACATCTTGCGGCACACCAGTGCGCCGCAGCGCATGGTTTGGGAACCACTGATCTAGAGAAATGCAGTAAAAGAAAAGTGGAATGTTTTGAAAATTGTTCACTTTCGATAATAGTAATACTCGCAATAACGGACTTAAGTTGCGTGGCAGATGTTTCATTACTAATATCACTAAAAACTTCTTTACGTTTAAAGTAATTGATAAATGGAATAATCTTCCCGCATCAGTCGTTCATTCTACCAGCGTTAATATGTTTAAGAACCGTCTTGACAGACTTTTTAAAAATATTAACATTGTTTAAAATTAAAAGAGAAACTTAACAACAGGAGCTCTGGTGGTGGTGCTCGAGGATGAGTCTGTTGACGATGAATGCCAGCTTGTGACATGCCAGCGCGTGATGCCAGCAATAAAAAAAAAATAAAAAAAAATTAGACTAACACGAACATAGATGTAGCTCGTAGCGTAAACTAACACTTTTTGTTTAACTGTACCTACTTTTTTTATTTTTTCTTATCTCCTTACTTTGCATGTCTGTAACTCTCTTTACTTGCATGTTTGTAGTTTGCATGGTATGACTGAGTTAAGACTGTGTTTGCATGGTTTGTAAGCATTCTTATTTTACTTCTTTTCATCTTTCACCCCTCTCCTATTTTCTCCAACTATTTTTCTGACTTGTCGGCAGTGGCCGGCGGATGATGATGAGACTTTTTTCCCCTTTTTCTGAATGAATGTTAACCCATGAGTGATAGGTGTTGCTCCTTACTTAACCCCTTATTCTCTTCTCTTCTCTTAACCCCCTACTCTTTCCTTTCTCTCGGGCTAACCTTAGAGTGGATCTTAGGGTCTTTGTTAGCCTTAGCTTCTGTAGATCTGTAGATCAAGAATGATTTTAATTCTTTACATTCTATAAATTCAGGCAAAGTTAATTAAAATTTCTTCAGTAAAAACAGAGCTAAAATAATCATTAAAAATACCAATAATATTCTGATTTTTCAAACCTCCTATCACCATGTTCTATTAGGCCAATCCTATCATGCTTTTTTTTTTTTTTTTTTTATAAAAATAAAGAATTTCTTTGGATCTTTATTGCTATTTCTAGCTAGATTTATTTCACTAATGCCTTTTGCTCTTCCTAATGAAACTATTTAGCTTATTTCTTAACCACCTATAATTATCCAAGTCCAAAATACTATCACTGCCTTTAAATTCCCTGAATGACCTTTTTTTATTTTTGGTAATTATACAGGAAAGGACCACTTCTTGGTTCAGACATAAATCTGGTTTTTTCTCCTCTTTTCAATGGTGATACTAATTTTGTGTGCAAATACATTTTTCTGGCATTACCCTTTCTTCCCCCTAGAATATTGAACCCCCAACAAAAGTGGGCAAGGCTTTGAAGAAGGGAAAATGTGGGGTTAAAACAAAACCCTACCCTAAGTAAGTATTAAAATTGTACTTTGGGAGTCTGCCATGATTTTGCAACAGCTAGATATCTAAATCATCCTTCCCATTAACGTTCAAGATAATGTCCAGATAGCTGAGGGTACACCCATCATGGCATTACACTCCATGGTACCTTGCAAAACATAGGAGAAATGGCATCTCCAGCACCCACAAAGGAAGAAAAAATGATAGCAATTGGTTGATATTGTGTAGTGTGTTCAGTTTCTCATCATGTGATTAAATACTGTCAGGTCATTGGTCAAAAAAATGTACAGGACATATGGTAACTCAAAAACTGAGCATTTGCACTCGTAAGAAACCACTATCATATTTGGAATCATCAAAAACTGGTCTATAAAAGTATAGTCAATTATCTGAACCAAGGAGGAGTGCTTTTCTGTATATTAGCCTTATTTTCAGTCATTTTAACTATTTCCCTATTCCACCACAAAGGTTTCCTAATCTTGTATTCCTAACAGTTCTGAAAGGAATCTACCTACATTGTACATCCTCTAAAATTTCTTTGAATCTAGACCATATCTCAATAGCATTTTTATTGGCAAATTCATTACAGTAAACCCTTGTCCAACGTGGGGGTTAGATTCCTCAAGAATGGGGCATTAGGTAAATCTGCATTGGACAAACTTAATACCTTATGGGATAAACGGGGATACATGAACATGGCCACACAAAGTCTCCCATTAATACTTAGATACATAGATTTTTTATTCACATATAAATGAATTTCCCTATCTATATTGTACTGTATATGAAATAAGAACATAATAAAATCATAAATATAATGATATTTACATATGATAAACAAAAATATATTAAATGAAAATAGAACATCTTTTCTTCACTCTTTCAGATGGTGCATATGGTAGACTCATTCACATGACACTCGTGGCCAAGTGATGTTATGTTCATACCACCATGCAACTTATCTACAATCTTTATTTATTTCAGCTAATGTCATAACCTTATGACTTTTCTTCTCTTCATTATCAGTTGTAGATGCTTTATGTTTTGGTGCCATACTGGTCTAAGGGTAACAGCAAAACAATGGCAAAATACAACAAAAACAATCCAACACAACTTCACCAACTTAATACGGTAGCAGGACTGAGACAAAGGGTGATGTGAGGGGTGAGATGAGAGGGAGGGAGATGCAGGAGTGTTGGAGAGTGTAGGAGAAAACACTAGGGGCATGCATACAGTACTACTGTATTAGAGCATGTTTGGCAGACCATGTATAATCAATTTTCTGCTTTTGGCAAATAATTGCATTTATTTTTCCATGTATAAGCAAATTTACTCTGGACAAACACGCATTGTATGAGGGTTTATGGTATCCCACTTTACTGAACCTAACAACTCACTAACTCATTATCTCATTGCGACTTTATTCCCTTAACTATTACTGATTTAATGAATTAGGAGTTATCAGCCAGGGTTGGCAAAAACCCAGGTTTTATCAGACTTTTTTCATATTTTCAATGGCCAAAATAGTATAAGAATAGAGTTAAATAACTGAGAACTTATTACAAAAATAATTATTCACTACAAGTTGTACTTTCACTGGGCAATTAGGTACCATACATGTTTTGCTTAAAAATAAAATGCTCAAATAATTAATGTTCGTAATATTTCAATCAAGTTGTATGAATGTGGAATCTTTTAGTGATCCATATTTCATATTTCAGTAATGAGTACTATGCAAGAATTAATCTATTGGTTATTATTGAATGTTTCACCAACAGTGACCTTGAACCTCTAGAATAAGGTAAGTTTAGTACGTATATATTATCATGGGGGTTCTGGGGCGAGAGGGCAAAGCCCCCCTGGTTAGCATACACAATCGGAGAACACACCAATCTATTACATTATTTTATTAGCGACTGATTTATTTTGTGTGTTTCTCAAGAGAATGTAACTGCGCATGCGTCACTGATTTTAATTTAATCAATCACAAACAGCATCATTGTCTTAACCAATAAAATTGAACCACCCTCATGCCAGGCTAACGTGGCTACAATAAGGTTAGGTAAGCCTTCTTTGGTCATATGATTCTAAAATTTCTGATGAAAAATGTTTTGGTACTTTTAGGTGATTCAAATAATTTTGACCTGTTAGGTTCATTGAATGCCCAGTTAGGTCAACTAAATACCCAATTAGGTCAACTGTATGCCCTTGATGATTGGTTAGGTTTAGTCATGATATTTTCATTAAAACTAATGAAAATCACGCTAACTCAAAAATGAGTGATTTGCTATAGAAACGATGGTCAAAATCATTCGAATCACCTAAAAACACACCAGAAAAACATTTTTCATCAGAAAGGCACTGTCTGGTGACTATCAAAAATTGACTGGTTTTTTTTCTGGAGGGGGAAAAAAACCACTAGGGGCAACTGGGTCAGGTCCAATTGGGCCAACCCTGGTATCAACTGGTGGCTGGTACAAGGTTATTAATGGAAGTCTTTGTAGGATAAATTTTGATGCATTGTAGCTTACTTCATATACATGTACTGTACTTGGCTAAGTCATGGCATGCAAAACATGGTAAAAATTTTATAGTGGGCACCAGGGTTGTGGAGTCGGAGTCGGAGTCGTGGAGTCGGAGTCGTGGAGTCGCACGTTCAGGGCGGAGTCGGAGTCGAATTTTTATAATGTGTGGAGTCGGAAATTTTGGACCGACTCCACAACCCTGGTTATAGCCACTAGGTTAAGAAGGGTTATTCAATTTTAAGTAGGACTACTACTGGTTAGACCTTAATTATGTTTAAGAGAATCTTTTTCATTTATATATATATATATTATTGGAAAAAATAAAAATCCCTTAATATGATAATATCTACAAGTCAATATCCTTCTTAATATTTGAATGTTCCCTTATCCTAGAAAGTAACCTGACGATTCATGTGGTGGTGATGAAATGTCTTATTATTATGATAATTATAGAGTGAAACACTAGAGGAGTCGGAGTCGGATATTTAAAATGTGAGGAGTCGGAGTCGGATTTTTAGATTTTTTACAATGTGTGGAGTCGGAGTCGAATTTTTACAATGTGTGGAGTCGGAGTCGGAGTCGGAAAATTTTGGACCGACTCCACAACCCTGGTGGGCACACTTAGGGCCCTTTGGCCCATCTGGGTGGCTTCACTGTTAAGTGTTAATATAAACAAACCATAAATACAGTTACATGCAAAATTAAGATCCAATTGATCTCTACAAATCGCAGATTGTCACACATCTAGCTATACATTAACTTCAAAACTTTGGATCTTGTGGATCATTCATCAATACCACTACTGTACTAATTGTAGACATCATATGGTTATCTCATCACAAGAGGTTTTACATGGATCTATATAGCTATAACCTGAATAATGAAATACAAGCTCTACATTTAAGATAAAAGGAGTAGGTGGGACTGTATTGCGTATTTGAATGTACACCCATTGAGGGTCTCCCATTTAAAGGTGTCTATGAGGCAAGTGAACATAATGACTTTCATACATCACAGTGCTATGGGGGCACTGCTCAGCAGAGAAATCTCTCTAAATGGAGGTTATAAAGACAGAGTATCCCCTAACGCAAGATGCTGCCTCCCTACATCCCATCACACTGTGTGGGTGATGAGATTTACCCAAATAAAAAATAAACTATATATATATATGTGGGAAGGGTTCACAAACCTCTTCTCCATACCATTACCAGTTCCAGCAAAACAACATTACCAAATACCTCTTTCAGTCATTGATTTATCTAGTTTATTCTTAAAAGTCTCCAAAGTATGGGAACTCACAACTACTTCATCTAAGCTATTCCAGAATTTTACTATTCTATTTGAAAAACTATGTTGTACTAATTGTGATTTATATCTTTGCTGAAGAAGCTTAAGGCTATGGCCTCTTGTCCTATCATTGTGATCCTTTGTAAAAAGAGAGTGGAAGTCTATATTATCTAACTCATTTATTATTTTATATACTTCTATCATATCACCTCAAAACCTTCTTCACTTTAGGAAAAACATGTTTAGGTGCTCCAATCTCTCTTTGTAACTAAGGTGTCTAAGGCATGTATCATCCTTGTGGCTCTCTTTTGTACTTTTTCTAGTCTGTCTATCTTGCTCTAGATAAGGACTACTGAACTGAATACAATACTCAAGAAGAGGCCTCACGTATGAAGTGCAGAGCCTACTTATAATTTCTGGCAATTTATATTCTATATGTTTCTGCATTAGGTTCAATCTAGCATTAGCCTTATTTCTAATTTCAATACAATGAGTTGTAGGTTTAAGATCATGATTCACAATGACACCCAAAATATATCTCCTTTTTTTCTTTATTTATCCAACTTCCATCCATGTTATACTCAAATTCTGGACTGTCATGACCAACATGCATAACTTTACACTTTTCCACATTAAATTTCATCTCCCATCTATCTGCCCAAGCAACTACTTTATCAATGTCCTTTTGCATTTTCATGGTACCTGTTACTGATATATTTGCATGTCAGTTATAAATAGATATAGAGTGTAACATATTTGTGGATAGTAGCCTATTATGAGTTTGATCCTCTGGATCCAGAGATTCTATCTTTAGTTTTAAATTGATAATTAATTAGTTTTAAATTGATAATTAATTAGTTTTAAATTGATAATTAATTAGTTTTAAATTGATAATTAATTAGTTTTAAATTGATAATTAATTAGTTTTGTAAAAATTGGTTGTTGCCAATGTACAGGCAGTTTTTACATAGTGGAGCCACCTCAATGGGCCGAAGTGGCCCCTAGTGTGCCCACTATAAAAATTTCTGTTATTATTTGTTTTTTGACCCAGTCACACCCAGCTAAACAGCAATATTTATTGAATAACCAATCAAAACTGAATAAGAAAATATGGACCTTTTCCAGTTTGTGTACCATTTTTCATATAATTTATTTTTGAGAATATTTTTGTTAAAACTAATGAAAATATCACGACTTAACCTAACCAATTATCAAGAGCATACAGTTGATCTATCAGTAAATACTATTCCAGAAACAAACAATGTTATAATTAATAATAGATCAACTGTACGCCCTTGTTAATTGGTTAGGTTAAGTCGTGATATTTTCGTTAGTTTTAACAAAAATATTCTCAAAAATAAATTATATGAAAAATGGTATACAAACTGGAAAAGGTCCAAAAATATATATATTATCTTGTGCAAATTTGTATAAAATGTGTTTTTATTAAAATATGTTTCCTATGTTTGGTGTTTTTTCAATATATATAGGGTGAACCAAATGTAGGTGGACAGTAAATGATAACGTTTATTTTGAGAATACATATTTAATTTTTTTGTATACTATAATACAAAATAAAATTTAAATAAATTTAGTTATAATATTTAATATAATAAAACACAAACACCATAGTTATAATGAACACCATAGTTATAATATAATATAACACAAACCGTATTCAACCTACTGTCCACCTACTTTTGGTTCACCGTGTATATATATCAACTATTTGGTGAATATTTCTTATTTTTGGTGATTCTGGCTACTTCTGCGTAATTCAATTTGTCCTGTTTTACAAGTAAATCATTTTTAGCAAATGTTCGTCTGTTCAGTTCGGTTTTTTGTGACTAGAAGTATGACGTGTCAGTTATGCATATTTGATTTTGAAGACATGATCTGCCATATTGCCCTCGATGAAGACAAGAGTTTAGACCTTTTTTTCAATCACGGAATAATTAAGACATCCATGACCTGCCCTAAATGCAATAGTGCTTGTATTTTAAGAAAAGACCAGAAGGTCTTTAGGTGCCGTAAAAAAAATCCTAAAAATAAACGTGTCATTTCAGTTTAAGGGCATGCAAAATTTAGCAGACTACCCATGCAAGGTTGACACATATTATTACATTATCATTTGTATAATTTAGGTCTCGGGGTACAGGGGCAGAGCCCCCGTAAAGATCACGCATCACAAATTGATTGGTCCTAATATTTTGCGGACAGTTCAGTGCGTGACACCGGTTAGGTCAACTGTACACCCTTGATGATTGGTTCCGTTAAGTCATATTTTTGTTTAAATTCGTTAGTTTAAACGAAAATGATGAGTGCAAACTTTTCTAGTTAATTTTGAGGTGTTTTGTACGAAACTGCCATCCGTTTCCTGTGCAAATGCGTAGTTTTCAAGATGACGATATCTCAAAAACTACGCATTTGCACAGGAAATGAATGGCAGATTCATACAGAACACCTCAAAATTTACCAGAAAAGTTTGCTCTCATTATAAAAAGAGACTGGGTCAAAAAACGAATAATTATCAGACCCCTTCCCAAGTCATTAATATAAATAATAAAAAGTAGAGGTCCAAGTACTGAAGTGAAATAAGTTTTGACTAATGTTTAATTTTGATTAAAATAAACGGTATTATTCTACTATTACACCCGTCTAACATCCAGCAATTATTATATGTTCATTAAGTAGATTTTTTAATTCTAAGACACTTTCCTTCTATAGCGTTTCCATCACAAATGCTTCATTTTCGAGATATAAACATTTTTTGGGTGTGTATGTAGTGTGTGTTTGTACGGTCATTTGTGTGTTCGTTTGTGTTGCCGTCACATGTCTGCCCAATCAGAGCGCTCCATCCATTTCGAATTAGAATTAGTTTGCTACCGGAATGGCTTCGTGTGACACGTGTTCATTCGATTATTACCGCTGTATTGTTGCTTTCTATACAAATTTAGAAAAAAGTGTTGAGTTTCTGCGTGCTCACAGTGTTCTACCAACAGTAGTGAAGTGTCCACATTGTAAAATGGAGTGCACATATCATCAAGACCAGAAACTGTGGCATTGTAGGAAAAGTTACGTTGGGCTTAAAAAGAAGAAAAGACAGTAGGCTACTGTGATTATTCTGTCTTAGATGTTAAAGGTAATTCCTGTTTTTCTTTTAGGTTAGGATAGGTCAGGTTTAGTTGTTAGGTCAGGTCAGGATAGGTCATGTCAATTTTGAAGGTGAAATTTGTTTTTCCTATGGTTTTTGATGTGTTTTGAACGAATCTGACCTTCAAAACCATCGGAAATGACTCATTTTCTGTGATTTCCCCCACATTGCTAGCTGGGGGGAGTATCTCAAAAATGAGTCATTTCCGATGGTTTTGAAGGTCAGATTCGTTCAAAACACATCAAAAACCATAGGAAAAACATAAACCACCTCGAAAGGGAGACGGGTGTAATACTGTACATTTACCAAAATAATTTTTTACCCACCAGTTGTTAACGCAAAACCATTGGTTAATATGAGTTTTATCGTACTCAGAATATCAAAAGCAAATATAATTATAAAATATTAAAGCATAATTTTCTCATCATTTTCATATAAATCACTATGCTCGCAGATACATACTTAACAAATTATGTACATTTGAATATTATGACATTTTTGCATTTTTTTCCCGCCCTTCTAATATTTGATTGGTGACATCATGAGAACATGATATATGAGCTACACTTTTTAAATTATTAGCCTTTTTAAGTTCCTAGTCTACTTCTGTTAGTTTTTCATAGATGTTTGTTGCCATGACATGTGAACAGTACAAATATTATTTTGAGGATTTAATATATGAAGTGCATTCTAATGACTCCCGAGCAATAGAAATATTTACAAAACAATATTTTACCATCGACCCATAAGTGCAAATTGTGCAAAAACGAGTGCTCGTTAGTAGAATCTTGCCATAGATTTGGTAAAATTTTATGTATTTTATCACACTCAGTCATTTTACACACCAAAATACATTTTTCTAGTAGTATTTGATGTGATTTGTTCAAATATGACCTCCATTTCCATCGGAAATGAGATCCAACAAAGTTATAGTACTGTGAAGTTTGGCTCATTTTCAAGGGAAATGGAAGTCAAAATCTAAGCAAAACACATCAAATATTACTAGAAAAATGTATTTTGGTATTAATTAACCTAACCTAACCGTGGCTAAATGAGCCTAACCCTGGCTAAACGAGCTCTTGTCTGTATCCACCACCTAATCCATAATAAGGTAATACTCTAGGCTCATTTAGCCACGGTTAGGCTCGTTTAGCCACGGTTAGGCTCATTTAGCCACGGTTAGGCTCATTTAGCCACGGTTAGGCTCATTTAGCCACGGTTAGGCTCATTTAGCCACGGTTAGGCTCATTTAGCCACGGTTAGGCTCATTTAGCCACGGTTAGGCTCATTTAGCCACGGTTAGGCTCATTTAGCCACGGTTAGGCTCATTTAGCCACGGTTAGGCTCATTTAGCCACGGTTAGGCTCATTTAGCCACGGTTAGGCTCATTTAGCCACGGTTAGGCTCATTTAGCCACGGTTAGGCTCATTTAGCCACGGTTAGGCTCATTTAGCCACGGTTAGGTTGTTAATTAATACCAAAATACATTTTTCTAGTAATATTTGATGTTTTGCTTAGATTTTGACTTCCATTTCCCTTGAAAATGAGCCAAACTTCAAAGTACTATAACTTTGTTAGATCTCATTTCCGACGGAAATGGAGATCATATTTGAACAAATCACATCAAATACTACTAGAAAAATGTATTTTGGTGTATAAAATGACCGAGTGTGATAACACATAATAACCATAGATTTAAGTGCAACGCGTACTCAAAAATTGGGAAAACTAAAAGACACCAGCCTTGTTGATTTACCGTGTCTCAATTCAAACAAACCTGGTTCGATAATGTTCATCTTTCGCCAAATGTTATTCTTAGATTCATAAATGTGTTTTTAAGACATCTTTTCCCAGGAGTATTGCGAGGTTCATTTGCGGCTAGGGTTAGGTTAGGTTAGCTAGGTTAATTAATACCAAAATACATTTTCCTAGTAATATTTGATGTTTTGCTTACATTTTGACTTCCATTTCCATTGAAAATGAGCCAAACTTCAAAGTACTATAACTTTGTTGGATCTCATTTCCGACGGAAATGGAGGTCATATTTGAACAAATCACATCAAATACTACTAGAAAAATGTATTTTGGTATGTAAAATGACTGAGTTACTTAAAACACATAATTACCAAACCATTAAATATATTGAGCGACAATTCTTCCAAAAACGAAGTTAACACCGGCAATTTTTCCAGATTGTGCAGTCTCGATCTCCTTAGCAACAAATTGAATACGTTACCGAAGTCTGCATAGGGTAGCCTATAAGTGTCTTGTTAATATGTCGCCTTAGCTTCAACAAGGACTAACTTATAAAGGCCTCCCATTACAACAATCCATTTTCAATTTCCAATCTAATCAGAATATATTGTAGGCTATTGACACTTCGCAGTCTGACAGTCTTTTATATTTAAAATGGTACAGGTACATGGCTAACCTAGAAAGGTCGGCGATATCCTATTTTGGCATCCCAAATTATTCAACCAACCAATCAGGTCAACAGATCTTGGAAACTTTGAGTTATCCTTATGTTCTTAGGTTTATTTTTCATTCTAGAGTCTAGAGTAAACCAAACAACAATTTTGAACTCCATTTTATCCAACCCTGGCTGTCAAGCAAAAACAATTTATAACAAGATTTGAAGCTCCGTTCACTTTTGCGTAAGCTTTTTCTCTTCTACCATCTAGTGTTTGGAAGAACTAGATTACCCGAAAATCGTCAACTTAATATTTATTATATAATTTAATTTGTAACTATATCTCGACTCATTAAATAAATTAAGCTTATTGGTTTTTTTTTTAATTGATGTGGTAATATACTTCTAAATCAGAAGAGTATGCCCCTTACAGCTAATGTTCATTTGGCGAGATAACATACTAAATAATGGAAAATATCATCTAAATATATTGAAGAATAGACAGCTTATATGTAAAAAATATATGTAAAAATATTTACTGCTTTTACAGCTTTTTAAAAACACTAACTGGCAATGAGAAGATTGTTCCAAAATTCTCTTTCTTAAATTGATATATTTTTCTTTTATAGTAAAATATTTTCGTGTCACAAAATTAATTATAATAAAAAAAAAAAAATTTTCGTGTGTGTAAATTTACTATAATCCATACGGTGGTTTCACTTACAAAAATATAATTCGATAAAACTTCTATTTATAATTTTTAAATAAATCGCAAATAGTTGACGTTTTAATCGCCTTAAGTCGTTTTCTTTAAAAAATTAACTCTTAAAGAAAACGATTTAAAGTGATTAAAGTGTAAACTATTTGCAATTTATTTTTAAATAATATGGAGAAACTTTATCGCCTTATATTCTTGTAAGTAAACCCACAGTATAAAAAAAAACAAAAAAAAAACATCTTTATTGCAGATCATTCACAATCCATAGCCACTTACTAATATACAAGTACAATCTTACGTATACATTGAACTTAATACAAAAATATAAAAATAAGGTCAACATAGCCTCTTAACCTAGCATGCTGGCATACTATTTGATTAATTATCACTGGGCAACAAAAAAAAATTTTTTCGTGTCCCAAGAATGAAAATACCTTATTCTTATAGTATTTTCTGTGCTGAATCCAAATAAGTTTGTAAAATTTCTCTATCAGGTCTGGTTTTTGTGTGACATGCAATTTAATTTTTAAAAACCCATATAGTTACATACTTATTAAAATATGATCGAAAAGACATACCTGTAGTTTAATTAAAAAGTAGCTTGTTTTGATTTTCTGCTGTGCTTTGCCTCAGGCATGTCTCTCTTAAGAGTCCAGCAATAGTCAGCCAGCATACTGGGGCTCCATTTGCCTTGGTAACGGTTTTCCATGGCAGAAATATCCTGATGAAAACGCTCACCATGTTCGTCGCTTACCGCACCCAGGTTTTCCGGAAAAAAGTCCAAGTGAGAGTCCAAGAAATGAACCTTTAATGACATATTGCACCCCATTGCTTGGTAAGACTTAAGAAGATCTCCTACTATTTCAGGATAGTTTTCGGCCTTGTGATTTCCCAAAAAAATTGTGCAGACACTTTTGAAACTCTGCCACGCAGCTTTCTCAACTTCATTCAACTCTCCTTCAAATCTCTCATCTCTTAACAATTCTCTGATCTGAGGGCCTACAAAAATGCCTTCTTTAATCTTGGCATCACTGATCCGGGGAAACTTATTTCTCAAGTATGTGAATCCTGTTTGCGCTTTATCCATCGCTTTAACAAAGTTTTTCATAAGTCCAAGCTTGATATGCAAAGGAGGAAGGTACACTTTCTCAGGGTCAACAAGTGAACTATTCACAACATTTTTCTTGCCTGGAACAAGTGAGGTGCGTTTGGCCAATCCTTCTTAACGTAGTGGTTTTGCTTGTCCCTACTGTCCCACTCACATAAAAAACAACAGTACTTGGTGTAACCTAGCTGCAACCCTAGCAAAAGTGCAATGACCTTCAGATCTCCACAGATATTCCACTTATATTTCTGATACTGAAACTTTTCTAAAAGCAACTTCATGTTGTCGTATGACTCTTTCATGTTTGCAGCATGTGCAATAGGTACAGAAGGAAATTTATTTCCGTTGTGAAAGGACTGCTTTCAAGCTGACTTTTGAGGAGTCAATGAACAATCGCCCACTCATCCACGTTATGTTCATGACCAAGAGCCCCCATGACTGAATTAACATCTTTACAAAACACAAGTCCATCTTCATGGGAGAACCATTCTTTGAATTCATCATGGCGGCTGCGGAAAAAACAAACTTTAGTGTCACGTTGCAGTAGATTCCAACCCTTTAATCTTGAACCTAAAAGTTCAGCCTGCTTCTTAGATATTTTCAAATCACGAACTAGGTCATTTAGATCTCCTTGTGACAGTAAATGTGGTTCATTAGAGGAACAGGTAGCCTGGAATGTTGGATCAGAAATGTCTTCATCTTTTTCCTCGTGATATGCTACAGCTGTTAGAAAATCTAGAAGAGGAAGAACCATTGTTGTCCCAAGGCGATATGATGACTAAGCTGATTGATGCAGCATTGCTTGTATATATTAAGTTAAGGTATACAGTATATATCCATCTCATAATTGTAAGGTTAGTGAAAAATTAACTTAATTTAGAGCTAGCATTTTTGAGCTCTTGTGGCATCATTGTTTGGTCACACTGTTGGCATCATTTTGGGGCGCTGCGCGTTCTTTCTACTCGTTTGTGGGATGTCGTACGTACAGGGTGTGGTCTTGTAGAGAGCTCTCTTGCAATTCAGTTTGGTTGTTTAGATACAAGATTGTTGCACCGTGCAATAGTCCAGGTTGCGTTGTTGTTGCAAGGTTGAGAAAGAAGACCATAAATAGTACCCTTTTTGTTTACATTAAAATTCATGTAACAAAGGTCTAAAGTAGGCCCGCATCGAGTCAGCAACCCTGAGGTTACCCTGAGGTAGGACCTAATAGGATCTCAAATCCGTAAGTTTTAATTTAGCTTAACTTGGGCTTCAGATAGAACTGGCCCTTTAGAATTTGGCCGTTCACGGCTCAGCTGGGATTTTGAACCCAACAAAATAAATAAAATAACATGGTCCTTCAGAACCGGATTCTACCCCAAGACTGAGTCAGTGACTATTTTTCGGCAAAGTTCTGATTGTGCAAATTGTAGCCCAAGTTAGGCCTAGACGGGTTGAGTATTATTGAATTAAGGTCCCAGGGTAGAAAGTTTGGTAGCCCAATTGCGAAACTTGGCCAGTCGTCTGTCGTTGTTTTGGCCTACATTTTACCGGTTGGTTAATTTGGGTTATTATTGAATTAAGGTCCCAGGGTAGAAAGTTTGGTTGCCCAATTGCGAAACTTGGCCAGTCGTCTGTCGTTGTTTTGGCCTACATTTTACCGGTTTGGTTAATTTTGGGTTATTATTGAATTAAGGTCCCAGGGTAGAAAGTTTGGTTGCCCAATTGCGAAACTTGGCCACTTGTCTGTCGTTGTTTTTGGCCTACATTTACCAGTTTGGTTAATTTGGTTTATTATTCGTAGGCGAAGGTTGCAGACCAGTGCGCCAGTTACTTGGGTGGAAAAATTGGTATTCCATACTGGTGTTGGTTAGTACCCCACCTAGCAATTCAGTTTATTTGAAAGTAAAATTTGCGTTTGATCAGTTCGGTTAAGTATTTCTGCCAATTCAGCTTATTTGGCATTGAGCCCAATTGTTGTTTGCATTGAAGATGAGTGCATCTGAATTGAACAAATTTATAAAAAGGAGAAGCGCCTACAAAGGTCTAATTACAAAGGTCATTGCCACTATAGATTCTGCCATAGAGCAAGAGGATTTACGCTTAGTGACTGCGCAGCTTTCCATATTAGAAACTAAAAAGGTTGCTCTAAGTGAGGTAAATGTTAAAATTGAGGCTCTTATAGAAGAGGATGAAATAGAAAATAACATAATTTACTTTGAAGAGATTATTTGATATAATTAACGTAGGCCTCCGAGCAAAAGAGTTTAGTAGCTCAGTACAGTTAGAGACCAGGTCTGATAATGAAACACAACACTCAACAAATGATGTTTGTGAAGTTAAGGTTAACAGATCTGTAGTTCAATTACCGAGGCTTGTACTCAAAACATTTTCTGGGAGTATTCAGGAATGGCAAGGATGGGCAGACAGTTTTCAATCAGCAGTTCATTCTAGTCAAGTGTTAAGTGCCGTGGAGAAGTTTAATTATTTGCGGTCCCTCTTGGAAGGGGAGGCAGCAAAGACTATAGCAGGATTAGCATTAACAGAGGCTAATTATAATGTGGCTTGGGATATATTAAAGAAACGGTTTGGTAAGCCAGAGATCTTAATTAAAAGCCACCTCCGTGCACTTTTAGCTATACCTCCTGTTAATAATCCTAATAGTGTCAAGGAGTTACGGCAGTTATATGATGAATTTGAAATTAGAACTAGGTCCCTGGACAACTTGGGTGTAGGAATGGAAAAGTATGGTATAATGTTGGTTCCTACACTGGAGTCTAAATTGCCTAGCTCAATTTTGCTTGAATTAAGTAGGGGACACTCTGCAGAACATGTGTACATCCCCCTTCAGCAGATGTTAAGTCTTTTAGGCACAGAATTAGCAAGACGAGAGGGAGTTGAGTTTGCACAGTGGGATGGTAAACAAGGGGACAAAGGCAGGCACAGCACCAAAGTTTCCACAAAAAGGAATAGCCCAGGTACAGTGTCAGCTCTACATGCCTCCTCTGAGAATAAATTAAAGGGAATCAAGGAATGCATATTTTGCGAAGGCAACCACAAGTCATATAAATGTGAGGTGGCTGAGGCCTTACCCTTTGAGGAGAGAAAGGACAGGGTAACTAAGTCCACAGCATGTTTTAAATGTTTTTTGAAAGGTCATAGAGCAAGGTTTTGTAAGTTTAAAATTTTGTGCAAAAAATGTCATGGTAGGCATCAGCCATTATTGTGTGAAAACACTCTTAGTAGGCCTACCCCAGAAGTAGAGACATCAGTGGCACATGCCACTGCTAGCAAGGGAGTAAAAGTAAAGGGGGATTATTGCAAACAACTGCAGCCTTATTAATTGGGAATGAGGGAGAAGCTACTGTAAGAGTGTTGTTTGATAGTGGTAGCCAGTGTAGTTTTATTAAGACCAGAATTTCCAGAAAATTGAAGTTTAAAGAACTTAAGAGGGAAAATTTAAGAATTTCTGGGTTTGGGGGTTCCGTTCAAAACCGAACCAAATTTAAGAAGGTAGAAGTTCTGGTTAAAGGGTTGTTACCGCAAAGTCCCACTATCAAGGTCCAAGCTGTAGAGATTGAGGAACTTTGTGCTCCAGTCACTACTTGTTTAGATATGGCATGTGTCCAAGAATTGCAAGTTAAAGGAATTAATTTGGGCAATAATAAGTTTGAGGGAACAGAAGATATTAGTCTTTTGATTGGAGCTGACTATTATTGGGACTTCATCACTGGTAATATTGTCCGTACATCTCAAGGCCCGGTAGCTATTGAAAGTAAGCTAGGCTGGATGCTACATGGTAGTTATTGCAATGAAATGGAAGTTAAGGCTCTTTTTGTTAAGATTGAGGAGAACAGCCATGGTCTGGAAAGGCATTTGAAAGCGTTTTGGGAACTTGAATCTATTGGCATAAAGGACAACCAGGCAAGTACAGTGAACAATGATGTTTTAGAGCAATTTGAAAAAGGGATTGGGTTTAGAGATGGTTGCTATGAAGTTGGCCTACCATGGAAGGATTCTTGCAAACCCGGTTCAAACCTTCAGCTAGCTAATCGGAGGTTGGAGACTTCATTGTACAGGCTAAGAAAAAATGAGTTGTTAATTGAATACGATGAGGCCATCCTAAGTTATGTAAGGGAGGGCTATGCTGAAAGGGTGCAAGGTGAGCTGGTGAGCCAGGAGGCACATTATCTGCCACACCATGCAGTGGTACGGCGAGACAAAACTACCACCAAACTGAGGGTAGTTTTTGATGGCTCAGCCAAGGACAAAGGTGGTGTGTCCTTGAATGACTGTTTGGATGCTGGGCCAAATTTAAATGCAGATTTATTTTCCTTGTTACTGAGATTCAGGTTTGGTAGAGTAGCATTGACTGCAGATGTGAAGCAAGCCTTTTTGCGGATAAAGTTAAAACCAGAGGACAGAGATGCAGTAAGGTATCTGTGGAATGGGCCAGAGTGGCTAAAACTTGGAAGTGAAAACTGGCCTTCTAATCAGCCTATTGTAGGAGAATGCCAGGCTGAAGAAGCATGGGTGAGTGAGGTGAGAAAATGCGCTGTGAACAGTTGTCAAGTTATGCAGCAGGACCCCATATTGAGGCTTGAGGACATTAGCAGTCTGAAAAGATTGTTAAGAGTGACAGCATGGGTATATAGATTTACCAACAACATTAAGGGAGAAACAAGAAGGGAAGGAATTCTGAACAATAATGAGATTCAGCAAGCCAGGAAATACTGGGTGGTATATATGCAGAAGGAAAAATTTGGTGAAGAGAGAGAATTGCTCACCAGCCATCCATTACAGGTTCTACCAACACATTCTGCGCTCAAGGGTTTGGATGTGTTTTTGGATCAGGATTTATTGAGAGTAGGAGGTAGACTACAGTTTTCTGGGCTTCCAGAGGAGAAAAGACATCCAATTTTGCTACCTTCTGGGGGGCACTTTGTGGCCTTTTGATCCTGGATACTCATCATAAGCTGTTACATGCGGAGTTAGAGAAGTGATAATAGAGATTAGACAACAATTTTGGATTCCCAAAATTAGACAAGTAGTAAAAAAGGTCTTGCATAAATGTGTGGTTTGCAAGCGTTGGAGTGCAAAGCCTTATTATGAAAAGGTGGCTCCACTTCCAAGAGAACGGTGTGTCTATACTGCCCCATTTGATGTAGTGGGAGTAGACTTTGCAGGGCCAGTCTATGTGTATGAGCAGGGGAGTCTAACAAAGGTTATATATGTCTTTTCACATGTGCTACCACCAGAGCAATCCATTTGGAGTTGGTAAGCAATTAAGTAGTGATGTATTTCTTTTGGCCTTTAAAAGGTTTGTGAACAGAAGGGGTTTCCCAAATAAAATCATATCGGATAATGCAAAAACCTTCAAAAAGGCTGCAAAGGAACTCCAAGAAGTTTGGTCCTTGCTAAAAGAGGAAGGATTCCAATCCTACTTTTCACACCAAGGGGTACAGTGGGAGTTTATTGTTGAGAGAGCACCATGGTGGGAGGATTTTGGGAAAGGCTAGTGAGAAGTGTAAAGTGTCCATTAAAGAAACTTTTAGCTAATGCTCATTTGAGCAAAGAAGAATTCTCTACTGTTTTATGTGAAGTAGAAGCAATGGTGAACAGTAGGCCTATCACTTTTGTTTACAACAGTATGCAGGATGCAGAGCCATTGACACCAAATCATTTTCTTTGTGGTAAACGATTAACATCAAAACCCAGTGTGCCAGAAGACTTGCAGCCTATCCAGAGCACTCAAGGAGAGTTAACCAGACGGTTCAGGTACCTTGAAGAGCTACAAGATCAGTTATGGAAGAGGTGGCAGATGGAATACTTGCCAGAACTCAATTATTACCCATCAGGCAAGGTAAAGGGCTCCAATGCAAATTGTATCAAGGTGGGAGACGTGGTAATGATTGGGGATGAAAGACCAAGGCAATGCTGGAAGCTTGGCATAATTGAAGAGTTGTTTGTTGGCAAAGACAATTTAGTTAGGTCTGCACTGGTAAAGACTTCAGGAGGAAAGTTAAAGAGACCTATACAAAAACTCTATGCTTTAGAAATCAGCAAAAACACAGATAGTCAAGATGAAACATTTGAGTTACAGCCTCATGGAGAAGGCTTGGCTAACCTTGCAGAAGGTAATGACAACAATGCCTCTTCGGTGGGGTGTTAGAAAATCTAGAAGAGGAAGAACCATTGTTGTCCCAAGGCGATATGATGACTAAGCTGATTGATGCAGCATTGCTTGTATATATTAAGTTAAGGTGTATATATATCCATCTCATAATTGTAAGGTTAGTGAAAAATTAACTTAATTTAGAGCTAGCATTTTTGAGCTCTTGTGGCATCATTGTTTGGTCACACTGTTGGCATCATTTTGGGGCGCTGCGCGTTCTTTCTACTCGTTTGTGGGATGTCGTACGTACAGGGTGTGGTCTTGTAGAGAGCTCTCTTGCAATTCAGTTTGGTTGTTTAGATACAAGATTGTTGCACCGTGCAATAGTCCAGGTTGCGTTGTTGTTGCAAGGTTGAGAAAGAAGACCATAAATAGTACCCTTTTTGTTTACATTAAAATTCATGTAACAAAGGTCTAAAGTAGGCCCGCATCGAGTCAGCAACCCTGAGGTTACCCTGAGGTAGGACCTAATAGGATCTCAAATCCGTAAGTTTTAATTTAGCTTAACTTGGGCTTCAGATAGAACTGGCCCTTTAGAATTTGGCCGTTCACGGCTCAGCTGGGATTTTGAACCCAACAAAATAAATAAAATAACAACAGCTACGTTTGATTCCTCATCACTTAAACTTACATGTTCAGGAGGATTTGGTACTGGAAGTTGAGCACTGTGGGGAATTGGTCTCATTGCAGACGGTAGATTAGGGTATTTCATAAGGCTCTTTGTTTTTGAAGTGATCCCCTTTGTATTTACCAGGCAGAAATAGCAGTCTGTTGTGTGATCTTTGGGTTCCCTCCAAATCATTGGAATAGCAAATGGCATGTGACGTGAACCGTTTAGCCATCTGTAAGTAGTCTTACACATGTCACACAACAAATGTGAGGGGCCCAACTCTTGTCCTGATCGCCTACTTTACATCCGAAATAAAGTTCATAGCATTTTTTTACTAATGGTGTAAAGTTACGTTTCTGGGATTTTAAAGTTAGATCACCACATACATAACAAAAGGAATTAGGATGATTCAGACAGTTCCGCGGCATTACAAAACATCTATATGAATACAACACTGGTGTAAAATTAACAAGAAGCAACAGACACTAGCTGTTAACACTGTGACATTTACAAGCAGACTGACTTGGAGCTGCTCTACACACAGAAACTAGGCTCATGTCTGAACAGGTACAAACATGTTTCAACCTGCACAGTCTGCTGCTCCGACCAAATTTATCCTGCCAGCATTATCAGAACTTTCTCCCCAAAGGAATAAATTGTACTAATTTTACAGAAAAAATTAATACAACATATATATTAATATTAATATATTTTATTATAGTTATATTAATTAATATAATATATTATTATATTTATTATTTTTATAATGTTTTATATTATAATATTGTTATATACTTAATTATATATGTTATTATTTTTTTATCCGGTGATCATGCTAAATGAGGAAAAAATGAACATAGCGTCACAAGTAAACTAAGCCTGATAGAAAAAATCTGATTTCATATTTAGATTCAGCATGAAAAAGTACACTTAGAACACCCATCAAAACCCTTGTGACAAAATTGTTGTTGACCAGTGTTATTATCTGACAATTTTATGTATATTGTTATTACCTGAAATATCTTATAACACTTATTATAACATAGCCACTTGCTATAACACTTATTATAACATAGCCACTTGCTATAACACTTATTATAACATAGCCACTTGCTATAACACTTATTATAACATAGCCACTTGCTATAACACTTATTATAACATAGCCACTTGCTATAACACTTATTATAACATAGCCACTTGCTATAACACTTATTATAACACAACTTAATATGCATATATCTTTGCTTCATTACAAAAATAAGGTATTGTAAACCAGCAGTTGTCTGAACCAAGACTGCCATATAGTTGAGAGCTTGCAGAGGCATACCGAAGGGAAGGGCGACATAGGCGATCACCCTGCACCCCCCGCTTAAATAATAAATTATTATTATTTTCCCAGTAAAATTGCTAGGTTACAACAGGATGAGAATGAAAGTGAAAAAAATTTCGGCGCCTTCGGCGCTAGCTCTTATTTCCCCTACTACTAAAAATCTAAAATGGCTTAGGATACCGAAAACTCTTAATCCGGCCCTGAGAATAATTTTCTTTTATAAAGATAGTCCAAGCAAGTGCTTAATCTCGAAATTAGCACTTTTTTATTCTTATGTTCATACAAATCTGAACATTCTAACTGCGGTTTGCATTGAATATTATGTTACTAATCAGATTTTTATCATAATTTTTATATTTTTTATAATATAATTTTTATATTTTTATTCATAACACTGGTATGCATATGAAATTTGTTTGTCTGCTGTGAGGGTTTTTTCAACTCATATTATATAATTCGACCATGCTGAATTCGAAAATGACATTGGTTTTCCTCAATCAGGTCAGGTTTTTTCTCTATTGGCCATTTATTATAAGTCCAATTTTATCCCCGAATTTATTGATTTTTTTAGCTTAAACACTAGATACGAGTAATATTATAAGAACACTCGTGAAAAATGAAAACATTGTGTGAATAAATACTTTTATTCATACAATGAATATGGAAAAAAGTTTATTGAGGAAGGAATGAAGTTTTTTTGGCTTTCCGTCTGTGTTTTTCTTCGGGCACGTCTCGCTTCAAACACCAGCAATAGTCCGCCAGCATATTGATATCCCAGTTTCCCTGGTACCTCTCTTCCATTATTTTGATATCTTGGTGAAATCGTTCACCCTGTTCTTCACTATAATCCCCGCAATTTTCAGGAAAATAGTCCAAGTGGGACCACAAAAAGTGCATTTTTATGGACATGCGCGACCCATGAGCTTTGAAAGCTTCCATCAAGTTTTCGACAACGGACTCGTATTCTGGACTTCTACGCTTGCCAAGAAAATCAGTGACAACTGATTTGAATGCCTGCCAGGCATTCTTCTCAGTTGGAGTCATTGCGTTTTCGAACTGAGTATCCTTGATCAAAGTTCGAATTTGAGGACCATCAAAAACCCCAGCATTTAGTTTAGCATCAGATATATGAGGAAATTTACTCTCGAGATATCGGAATGCTGAACCCTCCTTATTCATTGATTTGATGAAATTTTTCATCAAGCCCAGCTTAATATGAAGTGGTGGGAGCAAAATTTTTGTTGGTGGTACAAGGGGCATTGAAACGACATTATGCGACCCAGGTTCAAAATTCTCTCTGGATGCCCATTCACGCTGTGCATAGTGCTTCTCATCCGCTTGGCTATCCCATTTGCAGAGGAAACATAGGTATTTCGTGTATCCCCCTTGCGTTCCCAATACAAATGCCACAATCTGAAAAAAAATGAAAATATTTAAAGAATTTAGAGAATTTGTTCTGTCAGATAAAAAAATCTATGCATTGGACTGTATCACTTCTGTGGGGAAGTTAAGTGTTCTTATACGCTCTCAAATAACCTTTGGAAAAACAACATAGTCAATAGCAATAGTTTACCTATGATATTAGTATTACCTTCAAATCTCCACAGATCCTCCAGTTATGTTGGTCGTATACGAGAGCATCCAGTAAAATTTTCATGTTATCGTAGCTCTCAGTAAGTTGTACGGAATGTGCTACAGGGACTGATGCAACCCTATTCCCAGTGTTGAGAAGCACTGCTTTCAAACTTCGTTTAGACGAGTCTATAAATAGCCTCCATTCTGATGCGTTATATGGCAGGCCCAAGGATTCGATCAGCCCCTCAACATTGCAGCAGTACACTAAGGAAGAGGTATTTTCGTGCACTGCAAAAAACTTGCGGAATTCTTCCTCTCGTTTCCTATACCAGGAGAATGTTGTTCCCGGAGCCAGCAAGTTGTCCTCTCAAAGTCGTGAGCCCAAGATCTCGGCAGCTAATTTGGAAAGTCCTAAATCCCTGGTAAGATCATTAAGTTTGGCCTGGTTGAGAGGCCTCGGCTCATTTGAAGCGGTATTTTGAGGTATATACGACTGGGACTGGTCATTGGCATTGGTCATTGATTCATCATCAGAATCATCGAAGTCCAGGGTTTGAGGTGGGTCGGGTATTGGAATTCCAGGACCATGGGGTACAGGTCTCATAGCAGAAGGAATGTCAGGGTATACAACAATGTGTTTATTCTTCTTGTTAACTCCTGAAAATAGAAACGCAGAAACATGGATATAAAACTTGCATATGAAATAGAAGAAGCATTCAGACATTGGCGGCTCGTGAGGGAAGGCTGCGGTCTGTAAGATATGAAATAGGTCGATGGAGTCTGTATATTTTCTTTCTTTTTCATTCATATTGTCCCTTCGGGGACAATATGAATGAAAAAGAAAGAAAATATACAATCATTGTATATGTAAATGTAACTTGTATAACAATATGTATGTGTAAATGTATTTTCTATAACAATATGTATATGTAAATGTATGATTACCATTATGGTGAATATTATGCTATATATGGTGAATATTACATTATGGTGAATATTATGTCAAGTTTCATACGAGGATTTCAAAATATTTAAGAAAAATAAATTTATAAGCCCACCTTGGAGGTATGTCATGCAGAAATAGCAATCTGTCACGTGATCCTTTCCTTCTCTCCAAATCATGGGAATTCCAAAAGGCAAAGATTTCGCTCTGCCTTTGCTCCATCTTCTCAAATTTTCAATGCACGTCTTGCAGCACATATGAGGGGCGAAATTTTTGTCCTGGTCCCCTAGCTTAATTCCAAAGTATGCTCTATACATTGTCTTCACAAATTTAGTGATTTGGGACTGGTTATTTGGCATGGTAACCGTCCCACATATGTAGCAGAATCTATTGGGATCATTTTTACACGCTCTATTCATTATGAAATATTTTATCTATATGCCTGAAAAGTAAAAAAAGATATTATACAAGTGAAACAAGTGATGATAGATGTTACTGTTCCAATTCCGCTTTGACAAAATCACGAAAAATTCTATTTTACTTATGAGGCCATAGCCGGATAACCTGAGCTGATTGAGAAAACCGGATTGCAGATTCGAAATCAGCAGGAAAAACTCTATAAGAATCACTTACAAAACCCTTGACAGCAAAATTGATGCATACCAGTGTAATGTGTCTTAGCAGTAGCTAGTTAATCATCTCTAACTGGACGACAAGCTCATCATGAACGTACATAAAAATTATTTATCTCTGTTGCAATTATACTTCTACGATTAGTTCCAAGTTCGCCCCCCATCTTGGCAAATTTCTGGGTACGCCCCTGGACTGAGAGGTACACAGTATCTGAAGACAGGACATTGTACAATAACACATTAGAGCTGTTTTGGACTCTAGTAATGAAATTATATATATTCTTCCGGATTAACATTTGGCTGGTACTCAGGCAGTGGCGGCTCGTGACTAAAAATTCTAGGGGTGCTGTCTCTAAGAATGGGTTGAAATAATTACTGAAATAAAAGGATGAGCATTGAGCAATGAATAAAAGTTTCAAAAGTTATTGAAAAAGTTATTCAGTGAGCTCATCCTTATATTGTTCTTGATTATTTCAATTGTAAATAAAAAATTTAGGGGTGCTGCAGTTCCGCAGTGCCTACCGACGAGCCGCCACTGGGCCGCCTGGTAGGTAGGTTACGCGTAGTCAGAGATGGGCACGATCTTGATCTTCAAGATCAGATCGTGATCTTGAAGATCAAGATCGTGATCTGATCTTGATCTTGAAGATCACTTTTATTATGGTGATCTTGATCTTGATCTAAGATCACTTTATTTCTTGTGATCTTGATCTTGAAGATCACTTTAGACTTCAAGATCACTTTTAATTTCAGATTCTTAAATATGCCGCTATGCGAATGTCATTTGTTTTTTGTCCAAGCGACATCTGGTGGCAACTTTGTTCAACACCGACTGTTTATGTTTTCTGTTAGTTGGGTGACTTGCGTCATGCGTGGGCTCATGGAAGGTGTAGTTGCTGTGGAATTTAGGCTCGTAAAAAGTGTAATTTACTGTGCAATTATGTTAAAAGTGTTCTATTAATATATTACACTGGGGAACAAATTTCAACTTTTTGTCTATTGAATTAGATTTGACAGTTAGTTCTAGGTAATTTGGGTGCGCTGAGCACGAATTTTTACTCGGTTTTGCTCTATCAGGTCCTGATTTTGCTCAACACCCCTCCTCTTTCGTCGTATTCATAAAAAGGTTTTTTTCTCAATACTCGCTGTCTTTTTGCAGTTACACATTATGCAACTAGGTTTTTATCTAGGTATTTGTACCTATTGTTATGGTATTGTTGTATTATGTATATTTTATATGTAACACCCTAAAAATATTTTTAATTTTGTCATTTTTAACCCATTTTAATATTAGTAAATTAAGCTAAAAATATCATAGAATTCTAAAATTTTCTCGAGCGTTCCTGTTCTCTGTAGAGTATTCTAGAGGGACAACTAAAATATATAAAAGCGACTCGTTTCCAGAGTTAATCAGTCAATTCAATCAGTCAGTCAGTCAGTCAGTCAGTCAGTCAGTCAGTCAGTTGAGTTAGTTAATTAAGTTTGGGCATTAACATAATTTTGAATTGGCATATGATTTAGTGAGTAATTTTGTCATCGTGATTTAATATAGTTGATTTAATTAGACGTAATTTATATTGTACCTACTCATCCGTGTTTCTAGTTTAATTTCATAGATTGTAAGTACCTATTTCATAATAAGTACCTATTTAAACTAATTTTTGTGTTTATATTTCAGATTTTCTTAAATTTATATGAATTAAGGGCTTTAAATACCTTTACAAATTGGCAGAACAATCAAGCAATATGTCATCAAGCACTAGAAAGTTCAAATGCAAAAACAACCCTGATTCCTTCTGTTATATATGTGGAAATTTTACACTTCCACATCAACGAGCAAATATAACTGACTTCGTAAAAAGAGCTTACTTAGCTTATTTTGGCATAAAACTGGGGGACCAAGATAAATCGTGGGCTCCACATAAAGCCTGCACTATATGCATTGAAAGACTGCGACATTGGACGAAGGGTTCGGATTCAAAAATACCTTTTGGAGTTCCGATGGTAAGTTTATGATTTCATAAAACTACGTAATTTAATCACTAGTATACTGTAACTTACTTAAATGTAATTGTAACTTAGGTACATAAACAAAAATTTACAGAAAATGTTTATAAGATCTCAAATATTGCATAAGGTTGAAACACATAGAAATGTTAAATGTTTGGGTGATAACTTTTGATAAAATTCATAAAAACAAGTCTCTCGTCGCTTTTGTTAACGCTTTACAATTTTTTTTCCATATCAGGTGTGGCGAGAGCCTACTAACCACGAGACCGATTGCTACCTTTGCTTTGTCAAGACTTCGGGCTTCACTAAGAAAAATAAACATTGTATCGAGTACCCAAATTTCGACACCGCGATACGACCTGTGCTACATTCAAATGAGATCCCCATTCCAAAATTTAAGGGTCTGCCAACTCAAGAATTAGTTGAAGATGTTCCTGAAAATATTGTTATGCACTTTGAGGAGTCAGACACCGATTTTGACCCCAGCGTATTTGAAAGTCAAAACGATCCGCAAAAGTTTAACCAGGCCGAGTTGAATGATCTTGTAAGGGATCTAAATTTGCCAAAAAAGGCTGCGGAAATTTTAGCTTCAAGACTTAAAGAGAAAAACTTGCTTACTTCAAACACATACATTTCATTTTACAGAAAAAGAGAAAGAACTTGTTAAATATTTTAGAACAGAGGATAGTTTAGTATATTGCTGCGACATAGTTGGTTTGTTAAAGAAGATGGGGGTTGAGTCTTACGATGCAAATGATTGGCGCTTGTTTTTAGACAGTTCGAAAAGAAGTCTTAAGTGTGTGTTGTTGCATAATGGCAATCTATACGGCTCGATACCGATTGGGCACTCAACAAAATTAAAAGAAAAGTATGAACATATAGAAAAGGTTTTAAATCTTATCAAATATAGGGAGCACGAGTGGATCATATGTGTTGACTTAAAAATGGTTAATTTTCTGCTAGGACAACAAGGAGGGTATACTAAATATCCCTGCTTCCTTTGCTTATGGGACAGCAGAGCCAAGGAAGAACATTATTTCAAACAAATCTGGCCAGCACGAACATCACTTACTGTCGGAGAAAAAAACGTAATTAATCCACCTTTAGTGAGCAGAGATAAAATCATATTTTATTTCCTCCTCTGCATATAAAACTAGGCCTCATTAAACAATATGTAAAAGCTTTAGATACGAACGGCGAGTGTTTCAAATACATAACTTCAAAATTTCCAAGTTTAAGTTATGAAAAAATCAAGGCGGGAATTTTCGACGGTCCACAAATAAGAACAATGATTAAAGACAGCAATTTTCCTAATGTCATGAATGAACGCGGAAAAAATGGCTGGTTCTCATTCGTGGACTTGATAGAAAACTTTTTAGGCAATTATAGGGCAGATAACTACGAAGAAATCGTAAAAAAACTTTTAAGGGACTACAAAGAGTTAGGTTGCAATATGAGCATAAAAATGCATTTTTTGAATAGCCATCTTGACCAATTTCCAAGTAATTTAGGTGATGTAAGTGACGAACAAGGGGAGAGATTCCACCAAGATATCAAAATTATGGAGGAACGGTACCAAGGCCGCTGGGATTCCCACATGATGGCTGATTACTGCTGGTGCTTGAAAAGAGACCTGCCATCAACAAGCAAATACGCTAGAAAGTCTTACAAAAGAAAGTTTTTGCCACAGTGAAAGCTTCATATCTGTTTGTTTTTTTATTTTAAGTCATTTCTATCGTTATAATGTAATTTTACTGTAGTTTGAACTGCTTGTATTCATGAAACTTGAAAAAAAAATTTAACGTGACTTAATTTTTTAGTCCTAATTTGAAAAATCTGGAAAATGGCACATAGGCTGTCGACAAGAATCAGGACCTGATAGAGCCAAACCGAGTTGAAATTCGTATTCAGCGTACCCAAATTACCTAGAATCAAGTGTCAGATATCATTCAATAAAATACGTGTTGCCCAGTGTTATTATATATAGGCATAAAATATAGCCTATAGGTCCGTATTCATAATAAATTAATTCTAAACATATTTTATTTACAGATTGAATTTTTTAATAATGAGTGCAATTTTACAACTTCAACAGGCTCCCAAGGGAACCAAATATTCTAGGTTGTCACCAGAACAGTATTCAATATATTTAGATAACAATGTTGGTAATAAGGATCAATCTGTGCTATTGAACGGAAAATATTTTCAAATTGTCGAAAAAACTGGAAACAGTATCAAAGTTATTTGTAGGCAGTGCACAAAGAAAACTACAATTCTGTCTGCTGGCCTCGACTCAACAAGCAATCTTCTGAGGCACCTCAGGGTTAGTACTACTTAGTAACTAAGTAGTAAGTAGCAACATTAACATAATGGTTCAAGTCATATTTTAAGTGACTGGTGCCATACAAGACTAATGCTACATTTACATAGACGTCCATTTGAATATATTGTGCACTTCAGATATTAATAGATTATGGACTAGTAACTACATTAAAAACTGCCGATATCCAACTATAATAAAACGCCAGGTGTATCTGTCTTTCTCTCTGTCTGATCCATGTCTGTAATTTCTCCTATTTAGTTACTGAAGGACGAAATTCGGCTTTCAATTTAACATAGGATAAAAATGCACTGATCATGGTGAAAATAATTTTAGTTAAAGATAACAAAATTTTAGAATCTTGTTAAGTATTAATTTCAACTAGAAGTTTGATACTCTGATAAATATTATACAGGGTGTTCAAGAAGTCTCTCCGCATGATAATAATTTATTTTCTTGTGCAGAAACTACATTCGGATCTTTTGGGTGAATATGAATCGGAGAAGAAATCTCGCAAGCGTCCAGCTAAAGAAGAAGATGCCAGCGGCAGCAATGCTGGCCCTGCCAAAATTGCCAAGCAGTCAACACTAAGCATGTTCCACATTTCCAAGCAAAAACCAGGACCACCAATATGCAAGGATATCCTTGAAAAGAAGATTCTCTCGCTTGTGGCTAATGGGCTCCTACCATTGAGCCTAGTTGAACTACATGAATTTAAGGATCTTCTTTCATGTTAGTATAACTCAAATATTTTGCTATTTTTTCCATAGCTAATATCTGATTAAAATAATTAATCATATTATTTGTATGAACATTAGACTATCGCTCGCCTAGCTAAATATTTTGATATTTTTTCCATAGCTAATCTATTGTATTTGTTTTAATTTTTAAATATTTTTTTCAGACGTCAACCCGGCTGTTCAGGTGCCATCTAGACGCACCCTGGCTAGATCTCTTGCAACAACAACCAGTACAATGAAGGAAGACATACAAGCAAAACTGGCAGCAGTTGACCATGTGTGTGTTACATGCGACATATGGTCAACTAATCACCGCAGTTTCATGGGAGTCACTGCGCATTGGGTATGCTATTGATTTAGTGTATTATTTTTATATAATTGATAAATTGACCATTGGTGATAGACTGATAGTCTGATAGACTTATAGTATAATCTTTTCAATTATTCGACATGTGTTCCTCATTCATTAATTTGGTGAGTCTTCATTTTGCTGTGATTCACAGTAATTTCACACTAATTCACTGATTCTGTCATCTGTCATTGTGTCTGATTCACAGCAAAATGTGGAAGAGTCCATATTCACAGGCTGTGAATATGGACTCTTCCACATTTTGCTCTTATGGGATGGGTCACTGATGTGGTGGTATGGTAGGCGACTCATCGCTGAATTGCCTCCTTTATATCACATAGTTCTTCTCTTCAATGTTTGGTGGCGCAGTTTAGCTGGTGCGTGTCTAACCAATATTATTAAATTAAGCTTAAAAAAATGTTCATACAAACATTGATTTTATATTCTTACATTACAGATCAATGATGACTTGTCGCGAGGATCAGCTGCACTGGCATGCCGAAGATTTCGTGGAACACATAGCTTTGATAAAATTGCTGGAATATTGGACAGGATCAACTCGGAGCATGGTTTATCTTATAGAAAAGTTGTATCTACAGTCACCGACAATGCATCGAACATGGTGAAATGCTTTAAAGAGTTCGGTGTTCGTGTTCAGAATCGTACTGACGACATTGATGAAGATGATGCAGATGAAGATGATGATGAAAAAGATTCAGATGAAGAGGTTATCATCAGCAACTTTCCTGAACATTCAGGAGAGCATGGAGAGGAGTCAGTGAAACTATCATCCCATATTCGATGTGCCTCCCACACATTGAACTTGGTAGCAACAACTGATGCAGATAAAGGACTGAATTCACCTGGACTAAAGAAGATAAAGCATTCTGCAATGGGAAAATGTTCGGCGCTGTGGAATGCTGCTGGTAAACCCAAGTCAGCAGAAAAAATACAGGAAATAACTGGCGTCCAATTTAGGTACCCATGCGTCACCCGATGGAACTCAATGTACGACTCATTAAGCCAAATATATAAACATAAGAACGACGTGAATGTAGCTCTTGAAGAACTGAATCTACCCATCCTCAAAGACAATGAATTGGAATTTATTTCAGAATATTTGTCTGTTCTAAAACCAATTGCAGCAGCCCTCAACAAATTACAGGCAGAGAAAGAATGCTACTACGGTTGTCTTCTTCCAACAGTCCTAGTGACTCAAGATGCCCTCGCAAGATTGGAGCCTATCCAACCAAACGACCTGCGCTTGAGACACTGCATGCCATTACTGGCAGCAGTCGTCTCTGGCTTCAATGCCAGATTTGATCATTTTTTGTCGTTGAGCCCCGAGGTAACTGATGCCGTTTTGGCCTCAGTATCTCATCCGTATTTCAAACTTAGATGGATATCATTGTTGCAAGGGCCTAATTTCGGCGATCATGAAGCAATCAAGTCTCAAGTAAAAGACAAGCTGCAAATGGCTGTAAGAAATTGTAATTCTGACAGCAGTGGTAATAGTTCGGTGAACTCAGACTCATCATCTGAAGACGATTTCTTCAGAACTATGGACGGCTCATTCTCTGCTCCTAACAACAAGGAAGACTTGGAAGTCCTCAATTATTTGCAGGACACCAGTAAGGCACTCGACTCTTTAGATAGGTATCCTGCTATAAAGATCTTCAAGAGGTATAACACCACGCTACCTTCCTCTGCACCAGTGGAACGGTTGTTTTCGTTTGCTGGCATGGTTCATAGCCCCAAACGAAGTCGTCTCTCGGATGGTAACTTTGAACAATTGGTTTTGCTGAAAGCAAATGTTTACAGCGGTTGAACATTAAATTAACACTCTTAACTTGCGGTTTTTACCCTTATATTGTCAGTAATTGCGTACTGCAGTAAAACTGTAAAATTAAATTCTATGTAAAAAATGTTCACTTATATATGCTGACCATTCATTGATATGGGTTATGGACCTGGTGAAATGAGAATTGAGAAAAATAGAACTAAAAACTATATGTACGTCATTTAATAGTTTTTTCTTTGCTGATAAGTTATGATAATACTAAGTTTTAAGTTTACCACCTGAAAAACTGAAAGGGGAATCGTCAATCCCCGTGGTTTAGATCAGGTGACATGGGTAGGATGCGATGCTTGTATTGCCTCAGCCCTCAGGGGAGTATTAGGAGTGATACTTTTCAGGAGTGATTAACAAAATAATTTGTTTTTGTTTACTCTACAAGAGTACAACTTTTTTCAATTCATATAAAAGTGATCTTAAAAAGTGATCTTGAAAAGTGATCTTCAAGATCACGATCTTGATCTGGATCTTCAAGATCACATTTTTCTGGTGATCTGATCTTGATCTTCAAGATCACATTTTTCTGGTGATCTGATCTTGATCTTCAAGATCACCAAAGTTGGTGATCTTGCCCATCTCTGCGCGTAGTAAACATAAAACTGGCACTGCACCATTTTGGTTCCCTACATAGCATACGAAAAATATTATTATAAGCAACAGAGAGTTTATTCATAGCAGTTTTTGTATAATTCCACCACAGATAGGATGTATACAATGCAGTACAGTAAGTTCTAAAACGATAAATTTTAACTTATTCTGAACACATACCAAATTTCCTTACTAGCATGTTATCCTGTACATACAGCTTTTTTACGTTGCCTCTCAATATCGAGTTCATCTCGCAGCTCGTGAGTAATTACATGACCTAAGTATTTACACGTGTCTTTGACAAGTATAGTCTGACCATTCATTTCAAAAGAGACACGATACATGTTTCAGTAGATTACACCTAAAAATCAAAATACAGCTCTTTGCCCCATTATAGGTGATGTCATTTTCTATACTATATTGTTCACATACCTCTAATAGTACTCTCAGCCCATGGGGAGAGGGTGACAGAAGAACAAGGTCATCAGCATACATTAAATGATTCATTTTTTCATTTCCTTTCCAATGACACAGCCAGTACGTGCAGTTTTTAGTTCATTGGTAAGGTCATCCATGTATATACAGAAAAGATAGCGTGATAATATACCTCCTTGCCTAACACCATTAATCACCTTAAAACCTGGTGATACAGTGCTTTTCCATCTTACAAACATGGTCTGCTCTGTATACCAGAATGCAAGTATCCTAAGTATATATTTAGGTACCCCTCGACACAAGAGTTTCTTGAAAAGTTTGTGATGGTTAACTCTATCAAATGCTTTTGATGCATCCAAAAAACAGGAATATACATTGCTGTTTGACATCTTGTACTTTAGGACGGCTTCCTTTAGCATATAAATACACATGTCAGTACCATGTTTCACTCTAAAGCTAAATTGATTGTCATAAGTCTGCAAGTAAGTGCTTATCCTATTATAAATGACATATTCTAACACTTTAAAAAGTATACTGGCAAGAGCTATTGGCCTATAATTATTCTTTTCACAGATTCTAGCACGCTTATTTTTAACAACTGGCAACAATACAACTGACAAAATGGACTGTGGCAAGTGCCCATGTACCATACAGCTTGTGAAACACATTGCAAGCATAGGTATTATACGAGGGCTACAACATTTTAAATGTTCTGCTTGTATGCCATCTAGGTCACAACTTTTATTATCATCTAACTTATGAATAGCCTGCCAGATTTCTGAGTCGTTAATTAGTAGTTCCTCAGAGCGTTCTAAATTTAGGCATATATTTAGTCTATCCCCCCCCCCCCAGACAATTAAATAGGGTTTCATAATGATTTTTCCATAGTTCTGCAATGTTTTTTGCACCATGTACACCTTCTATTACATTTGGCAAGGTAAGATTACTATTGTTAATTTTATTAACCTCCTTCCAGAATTCCCTACTGGAAGTATTGCTATTGCCTAATTTCCTGGCTAGAGATTCTCTTCGAAGATTCTCTTCATTTTTCCTTATAAATCTAAGAGCACCCTTGAACCTAGCACGAGTTCTATTTTTCAGTTGGAAGAGTTCCCCCTGCCTAGGTTTCCCCATAGCAACCCATTTCACGAATACATTTTTTGCTACATCATATAAATCAGCACAGTATTCTGCCCACCCTGGATTGGCATTTACTTTTCCCCATTTTTTATTCTTAAAACTACTTCCACTCGCAACCTTAATGGCATGTTCAAGCTCACCGTAATACTTATTTAAGAGATCTATATGGTTTACATCATCACAGGAGGGATTCCTACAAACCAAAGCTTCTGCAGGAATCCTCATTAGCCTTAGTAGTGCATCAGTCTGCATTGTATAGTAGTCTACCTCAGAGTGACTAAGATTTGACCAATTAACCTTATAGTAATCAGCATTATCACAGTCATTGTTTATATCAGGTGCTACCATACAATCAAGCCCTACTACAAATGGGATATGATCAGATTCAAATACATCATAAAGTATGGACATGCTAATGATTATATTATAACCATCGTGGGAGGCTATACAGTGGTCTAGCCACGAGTGAGTCCCCCAGGCATCACTAACATATGTAAATGAGTCATTAGGGAGTAGCAATTTACAGGGCCGGATAAGCATTGTTAGGGCTGGGGGCAATGAATATTTTCGGGCCAGTGTCACTAGAAAAACACAATTCTTTACCTGATACATCATACATGAGTGATGTGATCAGCTGACTGGGATCGATCAACAGAAAACGAAACAAAAACAAAGATGTGATTACAGAAAATGTATACTTTGTTCACATAAATGGGATACTAAACTAGGTTTTGTAGAAGCGGAATCTAGAATTTTTTTTCTTCCTCACGGTCGACCAATTATTTCAACGGTAGATTATAGCGTTTACATAGTTTCTTGGGGTCGGTCAGCATCTTGGGGTCGGTCAGCATCTGGGGCCAGGGGCAAATGCCTCCTTTGCCCCCATTATAATCCGCTACTGGCAATTTACTGGCAAGTTTGTAGTCGCATCCCTCACAGTAATTGATAAGAAGCTTAGCAAAATCTGAACCCGGTTTAGTGATATTGCGTACAGTTGACCTAACTGGGCATTCAATAATTCATTTGCACAATAAATGAACGTCAGATTTGAATAAAACACACCAAAATACACCAGAAAAATCTATTCTCATATCAAAATCGACTCGTAGAGGTAAAACGAATAATTACCATCATACGATTTCAGTCTATTTTAATCGCTCCAAAAACTGCTTATATCTCCGTTAATATTAATTTGCACAAGAAATAACATAGAAGAAAATAGACTCAGATTTAAATTCTACATAAGAAAAACCGGATCTTGTTAAGTTGTTGTATTATATGAAAAACTTAAGTAAATGATGGGTTATAACCCACAAGATCCATTATATTTTGTTTGTCTTTCTTCATTTATTTCTGCAGTTATATGCACAACTCGTCTCCACCATATTTCCTTATGCCCCTTATGCGGGTTTGTGACTCCCAAACGTTCAAAACAGTAATTTTCCCGCTTCTTTGAGCCCTCCAGGTTCCCAACTCCCTGATATCGTTATCAGGATGTCATTAGACGAAAGCGCTTGAGCACCATTTTGTGTTTCCTTTCCTTCGTGGTTTTATTCATCATATATATATATATATATATATATATATATATATATATATATATATATATATATATATATATAATGAAAATAGCCACGACGGAAAAAGGAAACACAGAATAGTGCTCAAGCGCTTTCGTCTAATGACATCTTCAGTGTTCCTGAGGATGTCATTAGACGAAAGCGCTTGAGCACCATTCTGTATTTCCTTTTTCCGTCGTGGTTATTTTCATCATAAATATTATTCACGTGTTACTTTCGTGAAATAATTTATATATACATATATCGGGTGGCCACAAAAACTTTACCTAATTCAAAGTTTAATAACTGCAACAATTCAAAACTTATGCGATTGAGCTTTGGCACACATTAACAGATGGTTATAATCTATAATTGCTGGAATTTTCAAATATGTAGGTTCTATAGTTTTGTTACAGTGAACAATTTAAAAGCATATGTCTAAAAATAGCATGACGAAGAAAATGAATTTGAACTTAACAAAATTTACTTAAACAAATGGTCAATGTGACCACCTCCCTGTTGGTAAACTGCCCTCAATCGCTTCTTCCACGAGGAGATGCACTTTCGAACCTCATCTAAGGTGATATCCTCCCATGCTCTACTGATTTTCTCCTTAAGTTCATCTTCGGTGAATTTGTCTTTCTGGCTGCCGTAAACCTTCACCATGAGGGAATCCCATACTGAATAGTCCATCGGATTACAGTCGGGAGACTGAGGCGGCCATTCATCCTTTTTGATGAAATTAGGGGTCTCTTGCTCTAGATGATTTTGGGTCGCTCGGCTTGTATGGGCGGGTGCCCCATCTTGCTGGAAAATGCAGGCCTCATCAGGATACAGCTGACGACAGTCAGGAAGTAACCCATTATCTAACAGGTTGATGTAGCGCTCAGAGTTAACTTTAGTTTCGTTTGTGGCAATAAAATGAATTCGTGTTTTCCCCTTCCATGAAATTCCCGCCGATACCATTACTTTTCTGCTGAATCGTGAGGTTTCATGATAAAGCCTGGAGGGAGGAATGTCCTTTTTCCTTGAACCATAAACCCTGTCATTTTGCCTGTTTTTGGCCACCTCCAACGTGAAATCCTTTTCGTCTGTAAACACAACTTTTTGCACGTCTTCAGCTGAGTAGCGTTCATATAGGGATTTACAGCGGGTCTTTCTACGCTGTCTTACATTCTGATCACGCCGAGAAACTCGAATTCTCTTGTAGGCCTTCAATTTCAAACGTTTTACAATCCCTTGTACAGAGGAGTGAGAAATCCCAAGGTCGTACGCAATCTGTCTCTGGAGCGATGAGTTCCTGGTGTATTCTCCTGGGATTGAATCAGTTCCTCCACGGCAGCCTTATTTTCTTCTGTTGAAACACTTTTGGGCCTGCCGCTGCCGGGTTTTCTAGCTGTTGATCCAGTATCCTTTATCTTTCTTATTAAGTTATAAACACTTTGACGAGTCCAGTTCTTTGCGGGGAATTCTCGGACAATCCTATTTCCATTCCAACCTTTTTCCTTGACACATGCTTCTATGATGGCTTTATCACTTACTTAACGTCATGCTGGCGGGGTTTTAGCGGAAAAATAAAAGAAAGCAAATTCACATTGGTTTAGCCTACGCCAGCGCGCGTGTCATACTACGCTACATTAGGTTTAGCCTACGCTAACGCACGTACGTGTCAGATGCACACCAGGCATGCTATTTTTAGACACATGCTTTTAAATTGTTCACTGTAACAAAACTATAGAACCTACATATTTAAAAATTCCAGCAATTATAGATTATATGCATCTGTTAATGTGTGCAAAATCTCAATCGCATAAGTTTTGAATTGTTGCAGTTATTAAACTTTCAATTAAGTAAAGTTTTTTTGTGGCCACCCGATATATATTAATTTCCAAACTGCAATTAGGCTCCGTTTACAGTGTGAAGCACATAATGGCACTAGGTCAGGTTTATAAGCCATCATTGTTGTTGTTTAGCATCTCCCTACTAATCAAGCTGAATCTCTGTCTTATAGGGCCTAGTTACAGTATAAATATTGAGACGTCAGTCGAATTTGGCTGTGATAGTAATGATTAATGGATTTATCCTCCATAAATCCAGTTTCTTGGATTTGAGCAAGATATATTTTTGGCCGAACTAAATTAACATTAGCATAAATATTGTGCCAACACCAATCATTAGACTGCTGGGGCCACTTTTTTAAAAACTATATAAAAGCCAAGAAAATGACTATCACATTTAACAAACTTGATTTGACTGCTTACCCTTATAGAGATGTAATGGATGTATATCCACCGTTTTTGAAAGATTTTGTTAATGAAAATGCTTATTCTCACGTAAAGCTGCAGTCCCCTCCGTCATATAACTTTAGATGTTGAGAAGGAAGTTAAACAACAACTGTACACAGGGCCGGCCCTTGGGGTGTGCGACGCGTGTTCCCGCACAGGGCGCCAAAATCAACATTGCAATTAACAGTCCCCGTTCAGTTTTACCGCCAGTGTTTCTATTTTTTGGAAAAATTTATATTTAGATTCAGTAAATATTCTATTCGTGAATTTTTCTAAAACATCAAACCTTGTTGTAAATTTCTTATGACAAATTCTTAAAAATTCTAATAGTATAACGTGTGTGCAACCCCGCAGTCAGGACTTCCCAAGGAGGGGGGTGGGTCGAAAGTGTAGAAAGGCGGACTTTTTGGTGCAACGACCCAGTCACTGCGGAGGGTGTTTAGAGTAGTTTGTGAAGTTTAATTGAAAAAAAATGTTTATTTACTAAATGATGTTATCTATACTATAATAAGAGAGCTGTCCGTCTGTCCGTCTGTCCGTCACACTTTCAGAAATTGTGAGAAAAAATTGTGAGAAAAAAATTCAGAAATTGTATTACGGGCGGCAATGTGAAGCTCAAGATTTTCATGACTGTTCTTTTCTGTAGTTTAGCCTGTCTGTTTGTCTGTTTGTGAAATTTATCCCGGGCAGTAATGGGGGAAGGGTGGGGTGGGGTAATGGGGAGGGGTGGGGGTAATGGGGGAGGGGGTTAGCCCCCAAGTTGCATGAATGGGAGTGAGGAGGTTTTGGGAGATACCAGATTCAGAAATGTTGACACAATGTGAAGCTCAAAATTTTCACGGCTGCGTTCTTTTCTGTAGTTTAGCCTGTCTAACCGTCAGCGAAGCGACGGGAACTGTACTAGTATATTATAATATCACATCATAAGTTATAACTATGGCTACAAAAGTGGACCTTTCCTGTCAAGAAAGGGGGGGTCATTCGACCCCCGATCCCCCTATGGCTACGTGCCTGGTGTGTATGTATATTCAAACAGTCACTACTATCAGGTCTTTCCAAAAGCGAGCTGACGCTGGACGAAACTAGACACTGTTCCTTCCACTTTTACAAATTTAATTCTCAAATCCATTATTTAGCCTATATTCAGAACCATTTATTAGTCAATAATAATCATTGTGAATTATAGTAAAATGGGGTAATAAAAGACAAAAGGCATGAACATCAATCTTTTATTATTACATGCGAATCAAAATGCATTTTCAAGCGCACACGTAATGCAGAATATTTCAGTCATCTGAAAATATGTAACCAAGCATTGCCAACACGAGTAAGGTCCATTTTACAAATATCTATTTTTAGGGGTGAGGAAGAGAGCCGTTTTTTCCCCCGGTTGACTATACTATTTTTCAGTTTTGTAGTATTTCACACTACAGTAAAATTAACGTTTTCAAAGTTACTTACAGAAAGTGTTGTAGGCTCTCTTTAGCAAAGCTGATAACACCGCTTTAAATTTTACTCTGTAATCAGTATTCATTATATCAATGCTAAACAAACTAATGAGTAGTAAAGTAATAAATTTAGCAGTTTATGTGGCTAGGAACTAAGTCAAGATTAATTTACCCAATTACGTTATTATTAGTGACCTATCTACATCGGATATTCTCTTAATATCGCTGATAAATTAAGTCTCGACTTATTAGGTACACTCGCTAACATCACTTCAATATAACTTCTCATTCAACCTCGCCCAGTTTGTTATTTCGGTGGGCTAACGCGATCGAACCAGGCGTTACTTGGCCAAGAAGGAGACGGGAATATTATTACTCTCTCTCTCTCTCTCTACATTGGGCAGTGGGAGAGACCTCGGTGTCCGGTATAAGTCCGTCTCCATATATATATATATATATATATATATATATAGGTTCCGTGTGTTGGTCTCTCCTCACACGAAGGTCAAGCTGGTGGCCCCGCCTCTAGGCCTGGTTTGGTGGAGGAGCGAATTGCTTTCTTGCGTTCTCCACCGCATATAGCCAGGTACACCTGGCTCATCTGGTACTGTCCTGAGCCAGGCATCTAGTCTTCTCTTGAAGACTTCAACTCTGACCCCTGTAACGTTTCTGAGGTTCTTTGGAAGCTAGTTAAAAAGTCTTGGCCTCCTGACAACCAGGCTATTTTCCTTCAGTGTTGAGGAGGTCCCTTGTCGGGCCTTTAATTTGGGAACACTACACATTCTGCCTTTCATATTTTCCAGCGTTGTTTGAATGGTAATTGGGTTTAGTTTGAGGTTTGGTAGCATTGTATCAGTCTTTCGATCATTTTCCATATGCAGATTATAGTGTACCTCTCTCTTCTTCTTTCCAGGGGGTATAGATTTAGTTTACGTAGTCTTTCCCAGTAGTTGAGTTCTTTGCAGCCATCAATCTTGGCTGTGAAATGCCTCTGCGTTTCTTCTAGTTTATTAATTTCTTCCTCTTTATATGGGGACGTCAAAACTGAACAGTATTCAAGTTTTGGTTTGATCAGTGTTCTCAGCAGGGGAATCCTTACTGTCTTGTCCCTCCTTTTGAAAGTTCTTGGTACCTGTCTCGCGACCCTTTTTGCTCTGTTTATTGCTCTCTGATTTTGTGTCTCGAATATGGCATCATCGGTCATTATTACCGCCAAGTCGACCGCTTTCGTGTTTATCTGAATTTCCTGTCTATCTGGAGCATAATATGTAGTCTGTTTAAGTTCCTCTTTTCTACCATATTTCAAGACCTGAAATTTCTCGGTGTCAAATGTCATGTTGTTGTCTTCTGACCATTTGTATATTTTGTTCGTGTCCCTCTGCAAGGCCTCCACTTCATTTGCATCGTTGATTTTTCTGCTGATCTTTGTATTGTCCGCAAAGGATGTTACTATACTGTTGCTGTTTACTCCACTGTCTATGTCTGTTAGCACGATAATGAGTAGGAGTGGGGCCAGTACTGTACCTTGTAGTACTGAACTGCATACTTCCTATTCTGATGATGATACACCTTGAATTTTGACGACCTGTAGGTGCAAACGTTCTTTGAGGAAGTTATAGATCCATTTTCCCACTTTGCCTGTTGTTGTTGTTGGTTAGCCGATCAGCCCACCCTGATCGAGCAAGCCGGCGGCACGCAGGTAACCGATCGCCCTCTCCGGAGTGGACCAGAGGTTCAGCGCACTAGTGATGTTGTGTTGTGTTCTATGTTGTGCTACAGCGGTACAGTCTGTCATAATGTGTTCAATTGTTTGTGGTGTGTCCTGGCACAGGTGGCAGGTGTCGTCTGTGCTTATATGTCTGTAAGTTGGGGTGATACGAAGTGCGTTGTTTTGTATTGTCTGTAAGGTGTTTATGTGTGTGTTTGAGATAATAGGTGCCCAGCATGGGCTAGCATAGTTCATAACTGAGAGAATATATTGTTTGTATATGAGTAATGTTGTTTCCTACTGGTGTCCAAAGTTTGTGCCTGTTAGTACCCTAAGCGTGTTAAGTCTCGACGTACATTTGTTTTTAATGTCCTGAACGTGGTTTGCAAAAGATAATGATGTGTTGTACGTGACCCCAAGTATTTTAGTCCTCTGAGTGTGTGGAATGTTGGTGTTGTTTAGTGTAAGCTATGGAGTTATCTGGTGTTCTTTTGCGTTGCTTGTTAGCAAGGTGATGATTGATTTTGTGGGCGCTACTTTGAGTCTCTTGTGTGTGAGCCAGTCTTGTATACTGTTTATGTATGTTTGTAGGTTATTTGTAGCGGTGTCGATGTTGTTGTGAGTGGATGTTAGAGTGATGTCATCTGCATATAATGATAAGGTAAGTTTGTTATCTATTGGTGTTGGAATGTCATGCATGTATAAGTTGAAGAGTGTTGGTGAGAGAACAGAGCCTTGAGAGACCCCGTTCGGAAAAAGCTTGTTTTTGGATGACTTGCCATTAAATATGACTTGTGAGTATCTTCCTAAAAGAGAGTTGCTCAGCCAACTTTTGGTGTTATTGTGCATGTTTGTGTTGAGTATTTTGTTTGTGAGAGGGAAGCGTGGGATAGCATTAAATGCTTTACTAATGTCTATTGTTGTTAATAGTGTACGTTGAGCTAGTCGTCTGAAGTTGATGCCATCCATGATGTGCTGCGTGAGGTTAGTGAGTAATGTCGTCGTTGAGTGGTGAGGTCTGAATCCATATTGAGTAGGCGATAGTGGTATGTGTGGGTTGGTGATTTGTAAGATTAGTATTGCCTATTATTCCCATACGCTTCATTTTATGTACTATTATTCCATGATCGCATTTGTTGAAAGCTTTAGCAAAATCCCTGTATATGATATCGTAGTTTTCATTGCCTTCAAGTGCATCTAGGATATTGTTATAGTGCTCTATAAGTTGTAATAAGCATGATCTTCCTGATCGGAATCCGTGCTGATTTTCGTTGAATCTTTCCAGTGTCTCCAAGAAGTCAGATTTTCTGTCTGATTATTCCTTCAAATATTTTGGTGAGGTAGGACGTCAATGACACTGGTCTATGATTCTTTGCTTGAGATCTATCCTCTCCCTTATATATAGGGACAATGTTCGCTCTTTTGAAGATACTCGGTATTTCCCCAGTGTCTAGGAATCTTCTCTATATCCAGTATAAGGGTGTAGCTATTTCATTTTTACAGTTTTTAATCAATAGTGCGTTCCATTTGTCCGGACCTGCAGCTGAATGTGATTTAATTTGTCCTATAGCTCTAGCTATATCTTCTGGGGTAAAATCAAAGTCTGTTATACATTCTTCTTGCAATTTCTCTTCAAAGAATGTCTCTATTTCAGGTATCGCTTTGTCACTTTTTGAGGTACTGAATTAGTTTTACTAAGTAACTAAACTTAACTAATTAACTTGAGAGGTAAAAAATAATTTAGAAATAATTTAAAAGGGGTGAAATAATGTCTTCTAATATTAATAAAAAGGAGAAACTATCAGGGCACCAGAACAGAAAACGAAAAGCAGAGCGACAGGTTGAAATAAAGAAAAGCGCAGATGCGTTAGGAAAATTCTTTAAATCTACCGACAATCTTGCGACTAAGAAGGCTGGTTGCAGCGGAGCAAGCATTGGCGATTCTGAACTCAACTTGCGACTAGTCAAATTTCTACAACAATTGAGACTCAGTAGAAGATAGTAATTACGTTACCACTGTTAACTGGGAGAAAACAAGCATCGGCGAATCTGAACCGGACTTGTGACCTAGTCAAACTTCTTTAACAATGGAGACTAGAGTTAGAGGCAGAATCGCCCATGGCTGTTACTAATTTCCGTCGATCATCAATGACATCACCATTGTTTTCTCTGATTTGCGGTCTAATCCAACATGTACACCAGAGACGACAGTTACAGAAAGCAATGAAGATGCTATTATATCAGAGAGGGTGCTATAACAGGCACTGTCGATTCTGATTCTGCCTTATGGCCTAGTCTGACGCCAAAAATTCGAGACATGTTAGTGATCAATGGACCACAATTTAAATAACATGATGACTTTTCCTCTGGATGAGCACAACCGTCATTTTTCTTTGGCGTTTCTGGACAGAAAGCTTAAAAATGGTGAAGTCCTGAAGCCGCGCAAAATGCTTTATTCAATCCAAACTCATCCCTGGCAATTGATGGATCGAGTGATTGGAGGCACATGGCGATTCCCATGAGTCATGAAAAGTCACGCATTCATTTTCAATCATATCAAACATGGGTTTGGAACAGAACGAAGGATGAAACGAAATGCTTGCATTGACGCAGAGCTTCAACTCAAAATCGAACATAAGCAGAAACGCTGGAAATAAGTCTTAGAGCGATTTTTAATTGTAACTTTCTACCTATCGAAACATAATTTAGCTTTCCGTGGCTCATCTGGCAGGCTCTACACTGCATTCGCACTTATTAAGCAGATTACATTTTCTCCAATGTTTTCGAAAGTTTTTCCCCGATTTTAATGAAATTTGTAGCAAATAATCACTATATATAGCAGCATTGATGGTATTCATTTCGATAAAATATTTTTATAATTAAAATAATTATCTCATTTTATTGAAAAATATGTAAAATATTGGGTTCCGACTTATTAAGCAAGTATTCTATTTACAGATCTAAATGGTGAAAATGGGTAAGAAGAAGGATTTAACATTAACTGAGAAAAGAAAAATAGTCAAGTTATTCGCTGGAAATATAAAATCTATTGAAATTGCGAAGCAGTTTGGCAGAGCTTATCGAACTGTAAACAAGTTTGCAGCGGAGGGTACCAAACTGAGGCAGCGAAGTGATAAAGGAGCTATAAGAAAAGTGACAAGGCGGCAGATATCTGTAATCAAGCACAAATTGCAAAGCATCCATTGTCCTCAAGTAAAGAGGTTTTTGAGCAGGCTGGCATACATAATGTACCAAGAACATCTCGATGTGGAATCCTCCAAACAATTGGCAAGACGTGTAAACCTACGATTCAGTCACCATTAACACCCAGGTACAAGAAGCAGCGTGTTGAATGGGGGCGTCAGTACGTGAAAACAGATTTTAATACTGTATTGTTCACCGATGAATGAAAAGCAACCCTTGAGGGACTTGATGTTTGGTCAAGAAGATGGATTGCTGAGAGCCAATTTTTACCATCGAGATTAAGACGCCAACAAGGTGGAGGTAGTGTCATGTTTTGGGCAGGATTGATAGGCAATGAAGTAGCTGTCCCAGACAGAGTGCCTGATGGTGTAAAAATGAATGCCCAGTCTTACACAAACTTTCTAAAAGAAAACCTCATTCCATGGTAGAGAATGACCCCTAGCAATCCATCTTCTTGACCAACCATCAGATCCCTCAAGGGTTGCTTTTCATTCATCGGTTAACAATACAGTATTAAAATCTGTTTTCACATACTGACGCGCCCATTCAACACGCTGCTTAATAAGTGCGAACGCAGTGTATACGGAGAATAACGGAAACTTCCTAGGTTTAGTGGAGGTACTAGGAGAGTACGACGAAGTTATGAAGCAGCACTTGAAGTGCATGATATCGAAAGAAGCAAGGACCAGTGACTAGGCCTGTTCAAAAATCAACGTTTTCTTATTTTCATAGGTTTCTGTACATTTTCCCATGCTTTTTGACCTGAAAAAGCCGAAAATCACAACTATTTTGACCTAGGATGTTGGGAAGCATTGCCGCATGGAGCTTTAAATTTTCTGCCTTGAAATCGGCCAAAGCGCCAATTCCGGGGTCCCTTGAATTATGTTTTGCACTTTAACTTTTGATCTAAACAAGATAGAGCAACAAATTAGGTATCAAATGAAAGAGCATAAAATTAATAAATAATAATAATAATAATAATAATAATAATAATAATAATATAATAATTAATAATAATAATAATAATAATTATCTATCATTTTTCAGGAAACAACAGAAACTCAATCAGAATCTAGAAAACCATCTACAAGTTACAACTTCACAATGGCATTAAGCAAGGAGCTGAGGGAGCTCCGTGGGCGCACAGTTGATATCTCAGAACCTCCACGTACTGTCCACAGGCAGGTGTCAACTGGGCCATCTACCAGATCTCTCACTGAAACTTTCCTAGCTTTTATCAGTGGTTCCCAGCTTCCCACCAACAGACAGGCGTTCCAGTATTTCCTTAATCTTCAGAATTTACCGGAAAATGCAGGGAGGCCCATGGTTCAAGACCTTGCATATGAAACAGTTGAATCTATCATCCCATTCTGGCAGATGGCTAGGATCAAGACAATGACCAAGTACAACGCAATGAAGCTCTTCATGAAACTACATGAGAAACATCGTGCTCTGGTGAAAAGCAAAGGAAGAGCAAGTAACCCTGGAGGGAAAAGAGGAGCATTTGTGCTGGAATTAGACAGCCTGTTCGATATAGGAGCTCCAGATGCAATCCAGGAAATACAGAACAACAGACTGTTATCCAGAGAGAAGAAAGATGAGGATATCAGGTTCTACGAAGACCAAAAGACTGAGAGGAAAGGTCATATGTCTGGTCGTGACAAGATTTTTGAGACAAGATCCCTGCAGCAAGCAGCGAGGAATGAAAGACTGCAGCATAGACAAGAACAAGGTAAAACTAATTACTTTGAACGTCACAAAAAGTTTTAAGTTTTACTCCATTGCGATATTTAGCATGTACTTAACAATTACTGTCTTAACATGTTGTACTATTTTACAGCTGCAGCAGAACAAGAGGCAGTTGTTCATGTGGATGACATTACCTGAGGTGACTCAACTGACAACGACGCTAACACAGAGGACATGGATTACCATCAGCCTCGTCCTGGATGTTCTCACCATCAAGACACTGTGACTAGTGTGACTTTGACGTTTCCAAGGAAGGTCATGGAATGTGATGTCATCTGCAATACAGCTGATCGTCTTGGTTTATCAGACAATCAAGTTACTGCCATGGTTTCTGCCACCTTGAAAGCTGGAGGGGCTGATCTGGATAACTTCGTCATCTCAACCTCAGCAACACGTCGCAACAGAATGCTGTCCAGGTATAATATCAGCCAGAGTCACATGTCCAAGTTTTGTGAAAACCCCCCACAGTACGCTGCCTTACACTGGGATGGAAAGTTGCTCAAAGATGTCTTGGGCGGTGAACCTGGAAGTACCTCAGAGACTTTAGCTGTGCTAGTGTCTGGTCCACCTTCATATACTGAAGGAAAGTTATTGGGAGTACCTGTCATCGACAATTCTTCTGGCACAGCTCAGGCTGAGGCTTCAATGGATTTACTGGAGACATGGGAACTTACGGATAATGTTACTGCCCTTGTTTTTGACACTACATCCAGTAACAGTGGAGTTCACAGAGGAGCTGCCAAACTGCTAGAGAAAATGCTGAACAAAAAGGTGTTTTATCTGGCCTGTCGACATCACATCCTGGAAATCCTAGTAGGAGCAGTTTGGGAGAAGCTGTTTGGGAAGGTGAAGGGGCCAGATAATCCCTGGTTTGAGCATCTGAAGGATGTTTGGACGGACTTGTCCAAGGAAAACCCAAAGATGGTGGCTATCAACAGCAAATGGCTGAAGGAAAAGAAGAACAGTGAAGAAATACTCCAAGACATTCTAACAGCAGAAAGGCTTCCAAGAGCCGACTACAGGGAAATGGCTGAACTGACAGTCATTGTTCTTGGAGGAACGCCTCCTCGAGGTATTCACTGGAGTCGACCAGGCGCCATTCATCAGGCCAGATGGATGGCCAGAAACCTGTACTCCATGAAAATGCTGATGTTTGCAGATCAACTTGAGTACGACGAAGACACTTTATCAAAGCTGGAAAGACTCAACACCTTCCTTGCGCTGTTCTACACTCCTGTATGGATGATGTCAATGTCTGCTGCAGATGCTCCCGTGAATGATCTAAGTCTAATCCAGGACATGTTGAAGTACAAGAAAACTGACCCAGAGCTTGCTGATGCAGTACTTAATAAGATGGAAAACCACAAATGGTACCTGACGCAGGAAGTCGTGCCATTTGCCCTGTTCAGCAGTAGATTGAGTGACACATTGAAGCACGACATTGCTGCCCAGTTACATGCCACTGAGAAGCCAGACAGCTTCAGAACAGGAAAGCCTCTATTCCAGAGAGTCACAGCTAAGACCACCCTGGTTGATCTCATTGGCCCAGAATCACATTTCCTGCTGGACACACTGAACATTGGATCCGAGTGGCTTCTGGAACCTGTCACGTCTTGGCCACAGAATGAGGACTACAGAAAAGTTGGACTATGTTAAGAATCTGAAAGCGGTGAGTGACATTGCTGAACGTGGTGTCAAGATGATGAGCGACTTTGCAAATGTCATAACAACAGATGCCAAGCAAAGGGACTATCTCCTTCAAGCTGTGGAGTTCAACAGACGCCGCTTTGACAGCTTCAAGAAACAAACTCTCAACAACTGACTGTGTAAATGTCATTATGAAATTAATCATCATGTAATGCTTTCACTTCTTGATCGATTTGACTTGTGACAAAATGTTAATCTCAAATTTGTGTCATGAATAAGGCGCCTTGTCTGCCTTGAGTGTGAGAAAACGAATTTTGTGATATTTCTGAAATCTTTGGATGTACCAATGTGCCATTTCTTGTTCCAAGACTATCATAATTGTATAAGTTAGAAAGAGGATTAAAAACACTTTAATTTGGTGCCTATTTTGTTGCTCTATCTTGTTTAGATAAAAAGTTATAGTGCAAAACATGATTCAAGGGACCCCGGAACTGGTGCTTTTGGCCGATTTCAAGGCAGAAAACTTAAAGCTCCATGCGGCAATGCTTCCCAACAACCTAGGTCAAAATGGTTGTGATTTTCGGCCTTTTCAGGTCAAAAAGCATGGGAAAAAGTACAGAAACCTATGAAAATAAGAAAACGTTGATTTTTGAACAGGTCCTTAGGACCACTACTATAGAAAAGGAATCAAAAATAAACTAATTGCATTAATGGCGATAAACGTTCTCGAAGACATTTTTGTAAGGCTGAAGAGTGCCAAGTACTACCCGCTTATATTAGACTGTAACGTCAGATGTAAACCATTTTGAAAAGATGTCTTTTACGGTAAGATTTATAGACACATCAGATGGCAAAGTTAACATTCAGGAACATTTCATTGGTTTTGTAACAGTGAACAAAACCACAGGGGAAAGACTTTCTGCAACCATCCTGTCAACGTTCGTAAAGTATGAAATTGACATCCAAGACTTGTCAAGGGTATGACAACGGAGCAAACACGAAAGGAAAAGTAGAGGTGTGCAGGTGAGTATTCTCTCTCTATAAACCCGTGCCTTTTTCGTTCCATGCGGATGTCATTCGCTCAATTTCGTTATGGGAGATGCTGCATTATCTTCAACGGAGTCTGTGTCCCTTTTCGGCATTGTACAAAGAATTTATGTCCTGTTCTCTGCATCTTTTTATCGTTGGGGCTTCTCACAGACCACGTCAAAAATCTCACTGTGAAGCCAGTATGCGAAACGCAATGGGAGTGCCGAGTGAACAGCCTTAGAGCTATTCGATACCAGACAGTTGAAGTCTACGATGCCTTTATTGCATTAGCTGAATCAGAGAAAGCGGACGCAGGCATCTGTCATGGAGCGCTCACTCTTGCGGACCAACTAACTAAATATAATTTCCTCATCTCTATTGTTGTGTGGTATGACATCCTTTTCCAGGTCAATCTGGTAAGCAAGAACATGCAAAGCAAAAGTAGCGACATTGTTGCGGCCAAAAATATGATAAAGTTTCTTTATACCCTACATTCCTGTATTTTACAATGTAGTTATGACAAGCTGTTAATTAAAACAAAGGAAATGGCTGAAAAACTTTATGTCGATCACGCATCCGTCGTAGGAAACGCCAGTTCAGCTGCGAAGGTGAAGATGAAGTTATTGCTACGTACCCGGAAACCAAGTTCAAAGTTGATTTCTTTTACCAGCTTGTAGATACTGCGAGACTGTCAATAGAGGAACGGTTTGAACAGATGAAACAACATGTGGACCTTTGGGGTTTCCTCTATGAAATGAAACAACTTCCCGACAAGAAAACTTTATTAAAGAACTGTATGGATCTTCTTTACGCACTAAAAGGGGGAGAAAGCTGTGATTAACGGTTTCGACCTTAGCGAAGAGCTAGGCTATCTCACAAATTTACTGCCTAAGGATTGCAGCACTCCTCAAGAAGTACTACAATTTATTTTTAATAACAATCTTCGTGACAACTTTCCGAACACCTAGGTATTACTCAGATTATTATTAACCTTGCCTGTCTTAGTGGCAAGTGGCGAACGGAGCTTCTGAAAGTTGAAACTCATAAAGTCTTACCCGCGATCAACCATGGGAGACGACAGGCTTTCCTTTCTTCACTAGCTATTCTTTTAATTGAGAATGATGTGGCTCGGCAAATAGACCCGTCACACGTTATATCAGATTTTGAATGATTCGTTTTTTCTTATTATGTATAAAATAAATTATGCATAAAATAAAGCGTTTTACACGAATCTTTCGTTAAAATAGGGGCACGGGCGCCGAATACAAAGTTAGCATAGACCACAATTTTGCCTCAGGCCGGCCCTGACTGTACATTACATACGATTACATTAGATATGTCGAGGGTAAAAATTTATATGATCATACGTATAATCCCAATTATTTTATTCAATTACCTTTCTACTTATTTTATACCGAATTCAAATGCACTGATACGAGATGGAGGCTAAATTTATACCTTTAACAATTAATTACAACAGCATGCAACCAAACTTGAATTTTATAACAAACTACCACACAATTCTTTACATAAGCTTATAAACTGCACTTCAATAAACAATGTTAGAATTAATTTCGAGCTATATTTGTACTGTATGTAGAATATGAGTTCTTACATTAACCTTTTATTTACTCATTTAGAATGCCCAATTAACTCAAAAATTTTCAATATATATATTTTTTTAAATCGTAATGTTTCAATGTAATAAAATTATATCATTATAATGTTAAAGTAATTGCTAAATACAGAAAATAAGCCTGCAACTACTTTTGAAGCCTTTAATTAAGAATTAACTAATTAATTAATTAATAAAGTTGCAAAAATACAACCTTCCTTTATGTAATATAAATTTCGATCGATTTAAAGCAGTTATATATATATATATATATATATATATATATGTGTGTGTGTGTGTGTGTGTGTGTGTGTATATATGCGTATATATATGTATGTGTGTGTGTGTGTGTGTGTGTGTGTGGATACAAAGAACTAAATTACTGGGAAAGGTTGCATGAATTAAGTTTATATTCGCTGGAAAGGAGAGAGAGCGGTACCTACACTATTATTTACACTTTGGAAAATAATAATGGAGGAACTAGTCCTTAATCTTACTTTGAACTCTATGACCATTCAAACAACAGTGAAAAGTAGGAAAGGAAGAATGTGTCGTGTTTCCAAATTAAAGGCTAGACAGGGAATATTTTCAACCCTGAAGGAAAATAGTTTTGTTGCGAGAGGACCAAGACTGTTCAACCAACTACCCAAGTAACTAAGGAACACGAGTGGTGTAGCGGTGGATATATTAAAAAAAAAGACTAGATATCTGGCTCAGAACAACTCCGGATGAGCCGGGAGTACCTGGCTATGTGAAGCGGAGAGCGCAAGAAACTAACTCTTTACTTCACTAGACCAGACCAACTCAAGTGGAGGGGCAACAAGCCTGATCTCCATAAAATGAGGAATCATCATGGCACGAAGCATCTGAAAGGTTGAAAGGAAAGTGAGATAATATATCATAATACGAGAAACTGACACATACAAGCCAGTAGTGAAACGCAACTTTATACGTCGTCACAGTGACGTCATTAGCTCAATTTGCTCCAAAAGTTTATACGTAAATTTAATGAATTTATTTCAACTTACTCCTATCTCACTATCAATCACAGCCACACATCACCTGTCCCAGACCCTTCTGAAAAATAGAGAGGGGGGAATAGTGACGTCTCGCTGTTAATAACCTATTGGGAGGCTTATTTTTACCGGGTTGATTGCATTACTGCCCGTCTGATTGACCCTTCGTGCATCGTTGCTAGAATTAGAACGAGACAACACAACCAATCCTCACGAAACTTCTTGTTTACAATTATATACGATACTGTGTAGATAGAATTTACATTGAACAATATATATGTAAATAAATAACAATGCTCTTGTAAACTCAGGAGTGGTAACTACAACTATAAGTGATCATCTTCCTACCTATCATATATGCAGTAACATAATGCGAGCCTCTGCCATAAAAGTATCGAACACAGAATATTCTCCGAGATAAACAAAAGGAAATTTATTTATGCCATTTTATTATTAAAATTTTTACTATTCTTTACTTTCATTCTCTTAGAACCCCATTTTTGTTTGATATTTATAATAACTGTTTATCTCTAAGGATAAAAAAATAACTGCAAGAGCTCATTAAAGCAAAAGTAAGGCTCCTAAAGTTCCATAAAATATGTATTTAATATCATATATATGCATCCATAGTTCACAAAAGGATGTAGCATACAAATAAAGACTGCTGTAAAATGGTGCAAACGAGGGGAGGAGAATATTATGGCCTTCAAAGCACGTGAAGCTATAACTTCAATAATGATAACGAAACATTTTTGGAAATATGTCAGAAAACAAAGCAAACGGTATAGAATATATCAGAAACAAAAATTATGTATTTCTATTCAAAACATTCGACAGTAAAGTGCGCGCGTATTTAAAGTGCGTGAATTGAAGTATGTAACTCATATTATATCTATGTATGACTAGAGTTCCTTAAGCGACCATCCTGATGAAAAGTAAGGATATAACGTACGAGTAACTTATGAGCCAAGTCAAATGTGTTAATAAGGAAATTCAAATACTACACAACTAAAACAAAAAGCCAGTAAGCTATACAAGGTGTGGCAAAAGTCAGGAGCCATATCAATTATATTATTGTATTTTATTAAAGGGATTTTACTTAATGTTTGAACTGAGCACCTTTAAATTGCAAACACATTTTAATACATTTATAGCGCCTCGTTAGCACTATAATAATAATAATACTAGTAATTACTTACTACTTTAAATTACTTTAGGTGAGTTTGAACGACGGTTCAGGATCGACCTGCGGTCCACCCCTCTGCAGCATCCCGCCTCATTTGCGGGATTTGGTGAAGGAGGGAATTGCTGTCTGATCTCCTCCTGCCCTCGTAGCCAGCCACGCATGGCTGGTCAGGGACTTTGCGCAGGAATCTGTCCAGCTGGTTCTTGAAGTTATTCAGGTCGGTGTGCTGGAGATTCCTCACTTCTTTTGGTAGGACATTGAAAAGTTTTGGGCCTCGTATTCTGAGGGTATTTTCCATCCTCGTTTTCATGGCCCCTTGTCCCATCGCAGCTGGAACCGTACAAAATCTACCTCTTCCCTCATTCCAGTTTGTTTCTATTTAATTTCTAAGGTTAGGGCCAGAGCCCTCAAGTATTTTCCATATGTATATTATTGTGTACCGCTCGCGCCTTTTTTCGAGAGAGTAGAGTTCCAGGGATTGTAGTCAAGACCAGTAATCTTCACCTTCCGTTTCCTCTATCTTAGACGTAGAAGTCCTTTGTATAGCTTCAATGTTCGCAATGTCTTGTTTTCTGTATGAGCTTGTGAGTACTGAGCAATACTCAATTATTGGTAGGACTAGACTCTTCCATAATTTGAGCATGATGTTTGCTTTTCTGTTGCGGAAGCTCCTCCAAATGATTCCCATTATTTTTCTAGCAGTTGTAATTTTGATGTTATAGTACTCTCTGAATTCTGCATCCGACGACATTATTACTCAAAGATCCCTGACTTGTGGATTTGGTGTTATATGTTTGGCTTGCATAGTTTTGTACCCTTTTTTCTGTAGCTCCTTGTTATTACCATATCTTAGAAGTTGGAATTTTTCTTCGTTGAACTTCATATTGTTGTCTTCTTCCCACTGGAATAATGTTTCAATGTCATTTTGTAATTTTCTTATGGACCCTTCGTTCAATATTTCCTTACATATCTTTGTGTTATCTGTGAAGCGTGATACAATACTGTCCTTAATATCTGCATCAATATTTGCAATCATTATTATGAACAGCAAGGGAGCTAATACTGTCCCTTGTGGGACGAAGCTCACGACTTCTGAGACTTCCGATTTAATTCCATTTGCCACCACTCTTTGTGTTCTTTGCGTCAAGAAATTAAATATCCACCTTCATAGCTTTCCAATAATTCCTGTATTCTTAAGTTTTTGTGCTATGATTCCATGGTGATTCCAGGGAAAATACTTTGATATCAGTTTCTGAAGTAAGGAGGTTAATTACAGAGTTAAAGACTGGTTCTGCGTCACGGGTAGATGACTTATCGAATGAGCACTTAAAATATGCCAATGACGAAGTATGTTTGCATATATCATTGTTCCTATCAGCCATGTTTGCTCATAGCTATATCTCTGCAGAGTTCATGAGGGTATATATCTTGCCCCTGGTCAAAAATAAGTACGGAGACATTCTATCCAGCAATAATTACAGGCCTATTGCTGTTGCTTCCTGCTTCTTGAAACTACTAGAAAAACTCTTGTTACTCCGATTAAATGATTTCCTATGGACATCTCCTAATCAGTTTGGTTTTAAAAGGTCCCACCCAACTGACCTGTGTATCTCTGTACTTAAAGAAACAATATCTAAATATATTGACAGTAATTCAACTATTTATAGCTGTTTCCTAGATATAAGTAAGGCATATGAGAGGGTGAACCACAATATTTTATTTAAAAAACTAGAAGACAGGAAGGTTCCCATGTACATATTAAACGTATTGAAATTTTGGTATTCCCACCAATCTTTCACCGTTAGGTGGGGCAATGTACTATCCGAATGTTTTGGCTCCTCTTGCGGGGTGAGACAAGGCTCCTTGCTCTTCTCTCCTATGCTGTTTAATGTATATATTAACGGATTAATTGCTTCACTTAAAGAGGCAACAGTGGGATGTTGTATAGATAACCCAAGGATAAATAACTTAGTTTATGCCGATGATATGGTGTTAATACTGTAAGTCCCTCTGTTAGGGCGCTAGGACAGTTTGCCTACGGACAATTTGCCTACGGACAGTTTGCCTACGGACAGTTTGCCTACGGACAGTTTGCCTACTGGACATTATGCCTATGGACACCATGCCTATGTGGTATATTTATCCTTACCTTATTTAACTTATTTAACTTATTTAACTTCAGATTCATGCAAAAGAATTAATTCAAAATTAAAATATGTTGTTGCCCTTAATAGCATAAATGTCTGAAAATATATCAAGTAAGAAAGGGAAACAGAAGTTTTCACATAATGGATATTTGTATGTGTTTGATAAATGTAGCAAGCGCGACCCTTCGTTACTTTTTTGGCGGTGCGAGCAAAAGAGTCAGTGTATTATAACTTGCAAAGCTGGGCACTTGCGGTTTTTTTGCGGTACTGCGGTACTGCGGTACTACCGCACTACCAAACCGGTACCGCATAACGCAGTACCGCAAAGGATCGCTGAAAGTACAGCAGTACCGCTACCGTATTTTTTGCGGTACTGCGTTATGCGGTACCGGTTTGGTAGTGCGGTAGTACCGCAGTACCGCAGTACCGCAAAAAAAAACGCAAGTGCCCAGCTTTGCAAGTTATAATACACTGACTCTTTTGCTCGCACCGCCAAAAAAGTAACGAAGGGTCGCGCTTGCTACATTTATCAAACACATACAAATATCCATTATGTGAAAACTTCTGTTTCCCTTTCTTACTTGATATATTTTCAGACATTTATGCTATTAAGGGCAACAACACATTTTAATTTTGAATTAATTCTTTTGCATGAATCTGAAGTTAAATAAGTTAAATAAGTTAAATAAGGTAAGGATAAATATACCACATAGGCATGGTGTCCATAGGCATAATGTCCAGTAGGCAAACTGTCCAGTAGGCAAACTGTCCGTAGGCAAACTGTCCGTAGGCAAACTGTCCGGCCACGCTCTGTTAGAGGTCTGAATCGGCTACTAAAAGTCTGCGAAGTGTATTCGCAGAAACATGATATTCTTTTTAATGTTGCAAAAACTAAGGTTATGCAATTTCATCCTAAAAGCTGTAATCAGCCACCTGATATAAGGTTTAAAATGAATGGTGAAGTAATTGAGGAAGTACAAGAGTTTAAGTATTTGGGTCAAACTATTACCAGCTCCTTGAGTGATGACTCGGATATAAGAAAACAATCTCGAAGCCTGTGTGCTAAAGCGAATATGACCATAAGGAACTTTCGATTCTGTACAAGTGAAGCTAAAGACACCTCTTCATGGCCGTAACTACCTATGAGGTCACCGAGGTCCGGACCTCGGTAATTATTTCCTAAAAAAAAAAAAAGAGACTGAACCGTTCTCCGTGTATGAAACGCATATTACCGCTTTTCTTTTGAAAAGAGGGAGCGTCGAGCGTTTTGTGTTTTGTGTTTAGTGTATAGCTTGGGTTGTGTTTGTAGATGTCATTTTGGTCTGAATTTTGCTCGTCCCGCCGCGCTCGAAAAAAATCTGGACCTCACTAATTTCTAAACCCTAGTTACGGCCCTGACCCTCTTTCGTACTTTCTGCAGTAATATATACGGACAGCAACTCTAGGTGAATTATAAAAATGGTTCTGGCAGAACCCTAAATTTGCTGTACAAAAGGTCTTTTAGACTCTTACATAAATTACCCCCGAGATGCTCAGCTTCGCAAATGTTTGCTACCCGCAATGTCCCGAGCTTCCCGAAGGTAACAAGACGTGCTCAATACAGTCTAATGCAAAGAATTAAAACATCAACCAACCAGATTATCCAAGCTATCCATGAGTCCTGCCATTTATCCTCTAAGCTATGGAATTCTTGGTACGAAAACGTCTGTCTGTAGCTCCACTTAACTTCGACATTACGGTATTATTTCTAATCAATTGTATATATTTCTATCCTTAGTACGTGTTCCCGCCATTGGCTTCCAAGACAGCCTGAATTCGCTTTGGGTAGCTTGCCAAAAGTGACGTGAATAGATCTTGATCGTTACGCAAATTTGCTAAAACAGTTTCAATGTGTTGAGTCATTGTATCCTTCGAAAATCGATTTGCCGCAGTTTCTTGAAACGAGAGACATTCAACCTTGTCCTTTATAACTGATCCAATGTGTTCACAGACGTTCAGGTCAGGAGAATTTCCTGGCCATTCTTCATTTCCAAAGAAATCGATCTCATGGTTCCGCAACAACTGTTGAGTGGCTAATGCCTTAAAGCAGGGGGCCTTATCGTGCAGAAATGTGACCTGATCGACATCCATAACATTGTTTGGGTTTCTTAGAAAAGGAATGACATGCTGGGATAGAATAATATCACGAAAATACTGTCCATCCCAACTCTGACCATTTGGCTTCAGCACCCACATGAGCTTCTTTGCAGTGAACAAACAAAACACAACACCAACAGTCTGGACTTTTTAATAATTCGCGATAATGTTCATTGCCATCGATTTCATCTGGTGTTGTGGCCCACACTCGATCATTTTGGTAGTTAGGCCGACGTGTTACGTAAACAAAAAATTCATCGGAGACAGCTAAATGCATGAAATCATCCACATCCCAATCTTCAAGATAATGGGCAAACCACATTCTGTCATCGATGTTAAGTTGAGTTTTTCTTGGCTTTGGAAGTTCATGCCAAGGCTTTAAACCTTGCCTATGACGGTACAGTCGAATGATCTCACCACTAACGATCTTTCCTCTCGACACTTCGATCTCTCTAGAAAGTTTAGCACAGCTGTTTTTCCGCTTACGCGTACCGCTTTCAATGATGTTCTGTTTCTTGAGAGAGTGGCAAATTTGGGCGCCCAGATTTGGTTGTATCCATTTCACATTCATCCAAAGTTTTATTCCAATTTCTTTTCACGAAGTCCTCACTTCTTCGCAACTTTTTGGCAACCCATGAACGTGTTATAAAGGTGGCTCCAACATCACGAGCTTCCCGAAATGTTATTGCTCGTATGCGATCTATCACACGTTGCCTCTCCGAATCACCAATTAATTGAGAAGCCATTATATTATCACTTTATCAGCTAGAGTAATTTTAATACCTGCAATAAATAAAGAATTTTATATATTTTTATAATCACTAAAAACTATTTCGATATAAGTAAACATGTAAGCTGCAAATGGGGGCGGCTAAGGTTTTTTGGAACCCTTTATATGAACTGTCATTGTATTAATAATATTTGTCATATGGACTATAGTCTGCCAATAAACCTTTTCATTTTCATTTTCATTTATCGAAGGCTTTAGCAAAGTACGTATATATTACATCTATGTCTTGTCCTCGACACAATGTTTCCAATATTTTCTCCTGGTGGTTTAGTAGCTGTGATAGGCATGATCTTCCAGCCCTGAAGCCATGTTGATTTGGGTTGTATAAGCCTTTTTCTTGTAGGTAGTAGGTAGTTTTGCCTCTAATTACACAGGTCAACAAAAAAACATTTTTGTTTCGTTGCCAAGGAAATTCGTACGAATTTAGGGTATTTTGGGGTTGCTGAATTCCAAAATGAAAGTAGTTTTTCCGATTTGGCTCTAGTTCTTGAGATAATGAATACCCTCAATTAATAGGAAACGTAACCATAACGCGTGCATATGGGAAACTACCGGAACATTCTAGATGGTGAGACCGAATAAAATGCCATTATGTATTTCATGTGTTTACTTTTGTATGATTTGAGACAATTTCAATGCGATTTGTAAGTAGGCTCCGCCTGAACATTAAATTTTTTGCATTTTTACGTGTTTCAATGGGGTACCAATTATCTCATAAATTAGAGCCAATCTAGCAAAACCGATGTCATATTCGGAATCAGCACCACAAAGTTACCCCAAAATCACTCTAATATGATTGGCAATAAAATGAGTGTTGACCAGTGTTATACGTTCAAAACACTTTATAAGGTGTGAGGTGAGAGCCACTGGCCGATAATTCTTGGGCATTGCTCTGTTACTACCTTTAAATAGGGAGGGTAATGTTCGCGTTCTTTAATGGCAGTGGAATTTGTCCTGTGTCGAGTGATTTCCTCTATAGTAAGTATAGCGGTTTGGCAATACTCTCTTTGCATTTTTTCAGAAACGTGGCACTCCATGTGTCTGGCCCTGGCGCTGAATTGTCTCGCATCTGTGATAAGGCCGTAATTACATCTCCTCCGTGAACTCAAAGTCCATTAATAGGTTTGTGCTGGAATTTGTTCTTGGTTGATTTGTATCTATGTCGAAGAATTCGTCTGGGTTTTCCACTTCCATCTCGGACTTAGGGGTACTAAACACAGAGTTAAACTGTTCCCTAAGCAGTTCGCTTATTTCTTTCGGGTCATTTGTGTATTCGGCCTCCCCGTCTATTAACGGGTCAATACTCTCCTTACACTGCATTTTCCTTTTCGCAAACGTGTAGAAGTATTTTGGTTTATTTTTTATGTTTTCTGCTACCTTCTGCTACCTTGGAAACGTGTAGCAGTATTTTGGGTTATTTTTTGTTTTCTGCTACCTTGTTTAGGTCCAATTCTATTTCGCCTAGTTTCCTCTCTAGTTTGAGTCTCTTTGCATCAGTTCTGCATCTGTGGAGATATTTTACGGTTTGTCTTCGTTGCCTGAATAGTGTCTTGATTTTCCTCTCGAGCTTGTTACGTTTTCTTTCCTGTCTTTCTGGAATATGTTTCAGTATTATAAGTTTGGTTTCAGTCTCTATTATACATAGTATTTCTTGTGGTCTTCTCGTGAAGTAGCAAATCCCAATTTACCTCTTTTAAATCTTTATTTACGTTTTCCCAATTTACTTTCTTTGAATTTATGTTTAAGCCTTCAAATATTCCATCTGTCTCTCTCGGATGCGTTTTCGTACCTCTGGGTGCTAACTTCAATTGTATATCGATGAGGTTATAGTCGGAGAACTTTGTGTGCGTTACTTTTTTAGTCATTACAAGCGGTAGCTCGCTATCGCCCTCCGGACAGGTAGCAGTATATGTCACAGTATATGTAGCAGTATACGCGTATGTCACAGCTAGCTGTATAATCTGATACGGTTTAAAATTGAATAGATAATAATAATTTTTTTTTCACTTTTTCATGTATTTTTTTTTATTGGTTGTTGATTTAAAATTATATTATATGAGGCCCTCATAGGAAGAAGTAGCTAAGCGACAAAAGTAAAAAAAACGCCATTACCCCCACCCCTCTCCCCATTACCGCCACCCCTCTGTACTTACGTATTATCGGGACTACCAAACTATTATCGGGACTACCAAACTGTTTATTATGTATTTTTGCTCTCGTCATTTTCGTTTTCGAAGTACTTATATTCACTTGTAATAGATATTAAATAGCTCGTGTTCGGCCGCGGAGTGACCTAGGACCGGGAAACTTGACAGAGCACATCGGCAGCTCATGGGCTATCAGTTGGTGGTGGTTGCAGAATTTTTCGATGTGCCGTTTAGTCTGTGCACGGTTCCGAAGAAAGCGGACAGACGCACAGACACATTTTAGCTCAATAGTATATACTATATAGGATTATCTCGTTGTTATTTGTCAAGATTAAATCCAAAACGTTCGCTTTTCTCGTGGCTTCACAGATTTCCTGGGTAAGGACGTAATGTTCCATAATACCTAATAGCATTATTGCTTGGGTTCTATCATCCTTAGTAATGTTGCCATGAAACTTCTCGACGTATTTTCGTCATTTTTCTTCCACGTTATGAATGGGAAATTAAAATCTCCGAAAATTAGAATATTTGTTGCTGGAGCTTCAAGTAATTTTAATGTTTTCTATTTCATTTGTAGCAAATTGGAATTCACTTTTTGTGGTGTTTGGTGGTCTGTAGATGTTCATGATGGTTAGGTTCAGTTCTTTTACTTCCAATATTCAAACTTCCAACTTCAAAGGTGTGACGTAATACTAATAATAATAATGTTAAGTAGGTTAATATTAATGTTTGATTACTTGAGGTTGATTGCTGGGGCCACCAGTGATCTTTTCAGACCAAATAATTTTATTAATTAAAGAAATTAATAGAGTGAGTTTTCTTCTTTTATTAAACAAAATAAATGAGATTTAAGTGAAACAAATAAGATTCCAGTTGTTTGAATGAAAGTTGTATTAAAATGTTATAAATGTGCACTTGATTAATGACTTCGATATTATAATACGCGCGAGGTAATGAAAGTCTTTATATAAAGTTAGGTGAATACACCAGGCCAATGGGGCCTGTTACAACGTCGTTTACATGATGAGTAGGGCAGTCAAAAGTTGACCGAAAAAATTAAGAAAGTTGACCTTACGAATTGAAAAAATTGACTTATAAAGTTGCCTTTACTTTCAATAATAAAAACGATACTTTAATTACTTATTCTTGCTCTTCTACATCAGTTGACCGATTGTGTAAATTATGAAGTATTTGCCGACATTTTCTGGCAAAAAATTGCGATCCTTACTTAATAATTTATTAAGCATGGAGAAAGATCTCTCTACAGCGGCAGTTGTTGGTTGACATTGCAAAAGCTGACCATAAACTGTTGGTGAGATTTTCAGGTCTACTGAGGTTAATTATTTCACAAATACCATTTGTCTTGAGTCTTGTTTCAATGTATTGTTTGACTGAACACATATCTTCGCCAAGGTTGATAGAAGAAATGGTTTCATATGCCAATTTTTTATTTTAATTATTTATTCCAAAAAATTGACTTTATTTACCTCACTGCTATTTTTTGACCTAACAGGTAAAAGTTGACTTTTGGTTGACTATTAACTTTGGTGATATACCTCCTACGTGTTTTTATGCATTTTCAGTCGTTTCAGCGAAAAGTGCCCCATAGAAAACAATTTGACTTTATTGACTTTTGACCGCCCTAATGATGAGATCTAACGTGTTACTGAACTTGCAGGGTTGCCAGATACTTTTCAAGAAAAGTAGCGAGAACACTACCCAAAAGTAGCGAAATAGAATTCAAAGTAGCCCAAAATAATATATATATATATTATATATATATATATATATATATATATATATATATATAATTTCGTTATATTTAATTTTAAATACTAAATTTTATTTACCTATATGATTCACAAATCACAGTTGTATGGAATTTAATAACTCCTCTTCTTCATCTTCAGTGCTTTCAACTTCGTCGTTAGATTTCTTGTATATGTCGGAATTATATTTTAACATCGATGAAGACGGTTCGAAGTTAAAACAGCAGATGTTTCTTTCTTCCAGCATCATTTTGATGCGAAGTATAGAGGTTAAGAGATCTGAACATCTAGTATAGTTATATAGTACGGCTGCGGTATACGAGTCGACCATACACAAAACATAAAAAATATACAATTTAAATTAATATGGAATTCATATTAATGTATATATTCAACTAATATATTAATATTTTATTTCAATAAAATTTATCGATTTTCAAAATAGCCCAAAATAGCATCACAATTTTTGGAAGTAGCCCAAAAGTCGCAAGTAGCCCAATTCGCGAAAAGTAGCCCAATCTGGCAACCCTGTACTGAAGTTCTTCAGAGGAGAGAAGTCGAGCTGCGATTGAGGCGTCGTGCCCGAGAATCCCTTATAACGAGGTTGAGGTGTGACGTTCAAGGCAGAAGCAAGTGGCTTGAGTGGATCTCGCGATATGACGTCATCTTGGTCGTGGTTGTATCGATTGAACAGCGGGTAGAAAACGCGAAAGTATTTCAAGGCGTCTCTGTCGCTACACATTTCACACAACTGTATTAAACTTTCTGTTGTGTTTGAAACAAAAAAATTATTAAAACACTTCCTCATTACCTATGGTTCCTGAGCCACGAGGTAATGCCACAGGTAATGAAGAATTGTTCTGACTTTTACACTATTTTTATACGTTAAACACTAAAAAAAACGTTCAACGCAGTTGTGTGAAGTGTACCGAAATGTGCTTATAAATTAATAACGGTGCTCAATTCGAACATTAAATATAACCCTGCTAATAAAATAATTGATATAGCACCCGACTTTCGAAACACCCTGTAAAATAAAAACACTGAAAAAATTGAATCCGTTGTACAATAAAGTGTTCAGGATACTACTCAGACTGCCACCGAGATGTTCAGCTTCCGATATGTTTACCCTTTTTTTTTAATGTACATAATAGTATGGTCGAAATAGGACAAAAAGGGTATCAACCCGGAATAAATTACCCCCCAAACAAGTTTGGTATCGTTGGAAGTGCAATTTTATGTAGATTCAGAAAATCATATGCCTCAATTTGTCTCCTTTGGGCAAAAAAAGTTATCTACATTTGAAAAAAGGGGGTCTAACAAAATGAGTCCTAAATCCCAACATGTCAAAAATGAAAAAACTATATTAATTCTCAATTTATTCAAAACTTCTGTTTTTTTTTTAGAACATATCATAGTACGAAAGTTGCATGTATGTATGTATATATATATATATATATATATATAGAGAGAGAGAGAGAGAGAGAGAGAGAGAGAGAGAGAGAGAACAATACAATGCACTATCCTGTCTCTGTGTAGTGAAAATGATCTAAGCATGCTATAAATATTCATTCATCATTCGAAAGGTCCAATATGTCTCTATTCAAATCAGCATCATCTGTGACATCGACATCTGCAACTAAGACTCGATTTTGGCATTGCTGACTCCTACAGTTACCACATGCAAAAACACATTTCCAACCGTTCTTCTTGCACGAGTATGTCTGAGTGCCGCAGGTGTTCTTTGAAGATGTCTTACAGTTGCAGCGGTTGTACTTGAGGAGACTTGCTGGGGCTGGCTCAAGGTCAGTTTTCACCGGTATTAGTGTGTTGCCTTCAAAGACCCATCCCCATCCATTGGGTCTCAGGCATTCTAAGTCCAACTGTTTCCACTGCGACATTTGCAGATGAACTCTAATGCGTGTTCTGAAGGTGAAGCCTGGCGCATTTTGCGTAGTTGATGTGACCAGTTGCAGCAAAGACGTTTATCATTTTACTGAGAGCTGCAAGATGCAGGTTCCAGTTTCCAGTTCTCTCCGCTCGAATGAAGAGCTTTAGCACATCAATGTAGTTGAGATATTGAATCCAGAGCCTTGAGGTCCGAGATGCCTTAGAGAGTTCATCCTTCAAGTAGTGAAGATTTTTATTCAGAACCTTCAGCTCCTCTGACTCTGCAATACGATCTACAGCAGCACTCGGGTCATCCAGGATTGAATCCGCAAGATCTTTCAGTTTGTCAACATCAACTGTTTTGAATGCCGACTCTCCTAAACTCTCCATCCCATCTCCTTCCTTATTTTCATCTTCCTCTTGATCCATCTCTTCCTCGTCTACATCTCCATCTGCATTACTCTCTGATTCAGTGTTCGACCTCCAGAAGGTCCTCTAAACTTTGAAGCGGATCTTCAGAAATGAATTTGCGGAGGAGTTTGGTTATTAGAGCAGACTCAGTGAGGAGATATCCTCGCAATGCTCTCGAAATTGCTTTCCCTGACATTATATGTTCGACAGCATTTGGTCCATAGATGGTCTGGAACGCCTCTGTGAGACCAGACCCTTTCATTGAGTACCTACACTACCTAGAAAGCTCATCATCAGATGGAAGCCGCCAAGAATGAGGACGATGGGCAGGGACTTTGCCTTCACTATTTCCATTGCTTTCAACCAGAGAGGTTGGTCAAATGTAACCACAGGTGTCTTGATTCGCAGTTATTTTGTTGGTTCAGACATGAAAACAAGGACAGAGTAGATACATGTGAGATCAGATGGGTCTATGTCTAGTATGGGAAGAAACGAGATTGTGGCTTTTCCTGGATAATCTCCAATGGTGACGTTTGTCATGAAACCAGACTAATTTGGACGTTGACTTTTGCCGAAGAAATATGCAGCATGCCAAAGCATATCAAGACCGGTGTCGGGTGGAAGAACATATGGCGTCAGCAGCTGTAAGTGGTATCTGAAAAACACTGTAGACAGACCTGAGTTCTCGGGGGGGCATGTATTCGACAACTGGGATGCCTTTACCTCGGATGACCTGGTGTGCGAGTTTACGCTTTTGTCGCTTGATTGGTTGTAGATTTTGCAGTGGAGCGTATCCTGCGTATGTTGTAGCGGACACACAACCCATCGCATGCAATTAACCTTTCCCATCAAGGGTCATAGGGTTGTGGTCCACGTTGTAGGCCATCCATTGCGTGAATGAGCCAGGCAAGTAATCTCTGAGAAAGTCGCTGGTATTTTCATTCTCGGTTACTGACTGCTTGTTTCGGAGCACTTCATCCGGACTCACAGAAAACCCTAATGCACTCAATTCGTTGAGTAACCATTTGGACCCGAAAACATTGTCTACTTCAACGCCTAGCCCAAAGGGAACAGCGGGGATACAGGATCGAGGGCGGGTTACAGTGACAATACACTGACCGATACTTACTTGGTGAAATGGGTATTTGATAAATTTTTCCAGGAACAACCGCAATAATAGTGGTAACCATTCCTTTCCCTTCTCTGTGCTTTCAAGAATTTCATTCGACGGGTAGTAATCACAATCAAATTCTGCCGACCGAATATCCCCAAGGATCAATTTGGCTGCTGTAGTTACAATTCGTTCAGCTCCCTTCATCCTATCTGCATACCATTTATCGTTGAAGATGTAATCAGCAGTGTTCCGCAGGCAAACAACATTTGATCTTCCCGCTAGCGCACCAACATATATGTGGTCACCGTACCTTTCCTCTAACTTCTTCTTGATCCATTTGGTGTCATAAACATCTTCAGATCCAGCAATTTCGATCAGCTTCTGGCGTACATCTGATAACGAATACAGTTCACCTTCTGATTCGAGCCACTGACAAAGTTTTTCGAAGTCCTGACTCAGTTGAGGAACACCGCTCTTCTCAATAAGCTTCTTCTAAACCTGTCATAACATGCTTTGTGATATCGAGCCTCAGCTGCGACAAGGTCATGGCACCTTAGCACATGCTTCTTTAGTCTTTACTTTCAGTGCCCATTCATCATCAATTCGCTCGTTGCAAACCTTCAGCAGGTTTTCTGTGATTTGCAAAGTTCGGACTTCAATTACGTTGTCTCGTTTGACATGTTTTCTGTCAGAATAACATGGACGTTCACAGAAGAGACAGCTACTTTTCCAGTCAAACTGTGTAATTCCTCCTCTCTTTTCAACTCGCAGAACTTTACCAGTAGATCCCGTTGCATCTTCAGACCTGGCAGTTGATTTGCGCTTTTTATTGTAGGCAGCTTTCTGACAGTCACGATGGATTTTTACAGGTACGCTTTCCAACCTTGTTTCTGTGAGATATTTATGCAGAACATTGTCTTCAACTGCGATACTGTATTCTACACTGGTCTGTATTCCCTTCTGCTGAACATTTTGTAGTTTATCTGAATTCGTTTCTGGCCGCCGGCACTTCACACAATGGTCACTGTTGATTACGTGGACAGTGCTTGATGCCGATGAAGATGATTGAGAAGCAGCTTCCATGTCACTCATTACAGAATGTCCTAAAACAGACAAATAAGTTGAGGATTAGTATAGTTTTGTCTTTTTTGACGTTATGATTTAGGGCTCATTTTTGTCTTAGACCCCCTCAATTCAAATGCAGATACCTTTTTTTGATCAAAGGAGGCAAACTGAGGCATATGATTTTCTTAATCTACATAAATTTGCGCTTCCAACGATACCAAACATGTTTAGGGGGTAATTTATTCCGGGTTCAACTCTAATTCGACGATATTAAAGTTTGCTGAAGATAAGCATGCCCGGCACAGGCAAATGGATAGAACGCATCAATCAACCAATCTTCCAGTTCAGTCCCTGGTGCAATGTTGCAATATATTCCCCAAAATTTGGTTGACAGTAAATGGCGAGAGGGCATTTTTAAGTTGAATGCCACATTCATTTAAGGGCAGTTTTCTGCCTGGGACATTAGGTTCCACTGTTTATGATTCACTCTTCATGAATCGCTCTACATTTTTTAATTTACGTGGTCGTTCTATTAATGGTTATTATTAAGCTTTCTTATCATTTTAATTTATTACTGTACAATTGATCGCATTGTTTATAACCTTCATATACCTATTGTACTTTTTATAGGATTTATGTCCACCAAGAATGGATCATCATTATAAGCCAAATTTATATTGTACCAATATCCAACTAAAAGTTGTTTATTTTGTACTTAATAAACAGAATGTTGTTGTTTGATGGGATTATTTAATCTCATTTGCGACACTTAAGGTCATATGCGGAAAGAACCGACAGCTTTATGTGGGATCCGAACTACGTAATCTGGACGAGGAGAACGGTCTCCCATCCAATCAATCTCCAGACTCAATGTCACTCAACTTCACTGATCGACGGGAAGCGGTGTACGACAATGGCCACGACGTACCCCAAATAAATAGAATGTGCGATCCCTCAAAAATTTATAATTTCATAAACTAAAATAATCACAAGAAATTAAACTATGTCAATTATATACGACATTGGTTTGGACCATTCTCTGCGTCCAAATTATGTAGCGATCCGTGGTTCGGATCCCACGTAAAGCTGTAGGTCCCCTCCGTCATATGTTCTTAGATGTTGCGAAGGAAGTTAAACAACCCCATCAAAAAACAACAACAACAACAACAACAACAACAATTTAAATTTATGCGCAAAAGTTACAAAAAACGTTACACGCATAATTTGTTTCTTCCTATATAAGAAAAGACTAAATTATGTTGTTTGCTGAGTAAAATTATCCCCATATATACAAGGTGTCCCAAAAGTCTGGTCTCATAGGAAAATTTATTTTAAATTAAATTTACAAAAGTAATACATTAGAACGAAAGCAAATGTTCAAAGTGATGTCTTGTTTTGGGACCTCTTTTTTTTGTTGCAGGTAGAATAACAGGCAATAGTTAATATGGAAGTGAGTTACACTGGTGAGGAGAAGACATCCGAGGCCTTTTCTCACGAGTGTAACTCACTTCTATATTAGCCACTGCGTGTTATTCTACCTGCAATAAAGTAAGGTCTCAAAACAAGACATCAATTTTAATATTTTTTTTAGTTCTAATATATTACTTTGGTAAATTTAATTTAAAATAAATTTTCCTAGAGACCGGACTTATGGGACACCATATATATATATATATATATATATATATATATATATATATATATATATATATATAATTGGAAATATTATTAAAAAGTGAACCTTTTGAAGATCATTTTATTGTTTTCCATAACGAATCCTTTCGCTAATGACATTCACAAGAGCGAAAAATGGCTACACGTGCCCGAACAAATCATTCTTGGATTAGAAAACAAAAAGCACATTTACAGGAAACCTTTTGATAAGTAGCACCTCCACCCATCGTCGGTTCCCTCCACCCATCCGCCCATATTCCTTACACGCCCACGGGTGTTCACACGCGCGAAGGCCCGTGGCTATACGCCCGTGACTATAGTCGGAGACTTTTTTAACGGGAAGAAAGTCGCGCTTCGGTGGCAAGACGATATTGGTCCTGTTGCTAAGCCGATTTTGTCGCGTGGTTTCCGCGCTGATATTGTCGCATGGATGCCGCGCAGATTTTTTCCTATGGATTCTTGGCCCATATTGTCGCATGGATTCCACGCAGATTGTTCAGCATGGTTTCTGCGGGATTTTTCCGCATGGATTACACAATTTTGTCGCATGCAATCCGTGCCGATTTTGTCGCATGGTGTCCACGCGTCGAAGATTAATTCTTTTTTAATTGAATTTAGTATAAGCTTTTGCATATTAAATTCTAATCCGTTAAGCGTATAAATGAAATTTTCATTATATATACACGAGTGTGTATATATATATAATGAACATGTTATTTCATTAATCTTTAAAAATATATACTACAGTATATATCTTTATTTTACGATATCGAGTAATATATGGCTAAAATATTTCTAAGTTATTAATTCTTAGAATTGTAGCAGATAATTTAAAACGTGTTTGTAAGATCACGTATTTATGTTTGAAATAAATTTATCAGTCGGACCTGAATCACGTATTCCCAACTATGACAAATTTTACAGCGTTTTAACATTCTTTACTGTCATAATATACAGTGTGTGTGTGTGTGTATATATATATATGTGTGTGTGTGTATATATATATATATATATATATATGCAAATAACTGCAATGACCGCGCAGTATATAAATGAATAGAAACGACATAAGTATTAAGGAACGTTTCTGCACACGAGGAGGAGAGATAACGAAATAATGAAAAATGAGGCGAACCGCCTGGGAATCGAACCCAGGGCCTTCCAATTGCCGGTCGGACGCTCTACCATTATGCTACGGACCTCACTCAATCACAAATCGAAATTCTCCCAAATAGGGCAGAAACCAATGCCCTCAGAGAGCACCCTCGCAAATCGTGAATATGCGCAAATAACTGCAATGACCGCGCAGTATATAAATGAATAGAAACGACATAAGTATTAAGGAACGTTTCTGCACACGAGGAGGAGAGATAACGAAATAATGAAAAATGAGGCGAACCGCCTGGGAATCGAACCCAGGGCCTTCCAATTGCCGGTCGGACGCTCTACCATTATGCTACGGACCTCACTCAATCACAAATCGAAATTCTCCCAAATAGGGCAGAAACCAATGCCCTCAGAGAGCACCCTCGCAAATCGTGAATATGCGCAAATAACTGCAATGACCGCGCAGTATATAAATGAATAGAAACGACATAAGTATTAAGGAACGTTTCTGCACACGAGGAGGAGAGATAACGAAATAATGAAAAATGAGGCGAACCGCCTGGGAATCGAACCCAGGGCCTTCCAATTGCCGTCGGACGCTCTACCATTATGCTACGGACCTCACTCAATCACAAATCGAAATTCTCCCAAATAGGGCAGAAACCAATGCCCTCAGAGAGCACCCTCGCAAATCGTGAATATGCGCAAATAACTGCAATGACCCCGCAGTATATAAATGAATAGAAACGACATAAGTATTAAGGAACGTTTCTGCACACGAGGAGGAGAGATAACGAAATAATCATTATTTCGTTATCTCTCCTCCTCGTGTGCAGAAACGTTCCTTAATACTTATGTCGTTTCTATTCATATAATATATATATATATATATACACTGTATATTAAGTATATGGTTAACCCTAAAATAGTTAGGCATGAAAAGGAACCCTGCATGGTCTAATTTGCACAGATTTAAATATTTCTTTATTATAATAATGTTTAATTCGAAACTCAAATGAAAACCGTAGATTATATTATTAATACCTTAATTTTGTTACAAGACCTTTAATTTAATTAATATTCTATCTTTAACTGTATAAACTAACGTAGAACGGACACCATTTAAAATTTATTTAGCTAAACTTAAGTAAGCACTGCTTATCCGCGACCTACGGGGCTCCAATAAACCTTAGCCCCCCCCCCATGGCCTAAACCATTAGAGGTACAGTAAAACTAAACATACCTTACAAAAGAGAATTTAATCCTGCATTTAATGAGAAACAATTAAAACTTGGTGTTCCCGCTATTGGCTTCCAAGACAGCCTGAATTCGCTTTGGGTAGCTTGCCAAAAGTGACGTGAATAGATCTTGATCGTTAAGCAAATTTGCTTAAACAGTTTCAATGTGTTGCGTCATTGTATCCTTCGAAAATCGATTTGCTGCAGGTTCTTGAAACGAGAGACATTCAACCTTGTCCTTTATAACTGATTCAATGTGTTCACAGACGTTCAGGTCAGGAGAATTTCCTGGCATTCTTCATTTCCAAAGAAATCGATCTCATGGTTCCGCAACAACTGTTGAGTGGCTAATGCCTTAAAGCAGGGGGCCTTATCGTGCAGAAGTGTGACCTGATCGACATCCATAACGTTGTTTGGGTTTCTTAGAAAAGGAATGACATGCTGGGATAGAATAATATCACGAAAATACTGTCCATCCCAACTCTGACCATTTGGCTTCAGCACCCACATAAGCTTTTTTGCAGTGAACAAAACAAACACACCAACACAGTCTGGACTTTTTAATAATTCGCGATAATGTTCATTGTCATCGATTTCATCTGATGTTGTGGCCCACACTCGATCATTTTGGTAGTTAGGCCGACGTGTTACGTAAACAAAAAATTCATCGGAGACAACTAAATGCATGAAATCATCCACATCCCAATCTTCAAGATAATGGGCAAACCACATTCTGTCATCGATGTTAAGTTAAGTTTTTCTTGGCTTTGGAAGTTCATGCCAAGGCTTTAAACCTTGCCTATGACGGTACAGTCGAATGATCTCACCACTAACGATCTTTCCTCTCGACACTTCGATCTCTCTAGAAAGTTTAGCACAGCTGTTTTTCCGCTTACGCGTACCGCTTTCAATGATGTCCTTTGTTTCCTGAGAGAGTGGCAAATTTGGGAGCCCAAATTTGGTTGTATCTATTTCACATTCATCCAAAGTTTTATTCCAATTTCTTTTCACGAAGTCCTCACTTCTTCGCAACTTTTTGCCCACCCATGAACGTGTTATAAAGGTGGCTCCAGCATCACGAGCTTCCCGAAATGTTATTGCTCGTATGCGATCTATCACACGTTGCCTCTCCGAATCACCAATTAATTGAGAAGCCATTATATTATCACTTTATCAGCCAGAGTAATTTTAATACCTGCAATAAATAAAGAATTTTATATATTTTTATAATCACTAAAAACTATTTCGATATAAGTAAACATGTAAGCTGCAAATGGGGGGGCTAAGGTTTTTTGGAACCCCTTACACTCCAAGGTAGCTTTGTGGTAAGAGCGACGGGTTCTTACTGAAGCTTCTGGGTTCGAGTTTCGACTTGGTCCTCAGATTACGATGATTATGGTACTTCTCTTTCTTCTTTGGTGGGGTCGTGGTTCAGATTCCACGTAAAGCTATAGGTCCCCACTGTCAGGGATTAAACGCGAATAAACGCACCGAAAATTACTTAACTGGTTACAATAATGAAACTATTTTGACAACCAAACAAACCAAATGATTAATTCAACCATGCTCAACATATTTAGGACAATCATGCATGGTTGACTCAACTGTTTGGATTGGTTGTCATATCGTTAACCAGCCATACTAGTATTCGGGTTGGTGAGAAAGTATTTTTTTCCGTGTAGTAAATAAGAATGATATTGGTAAAGATGTCATCAATCTATTATCACGGACTACGTCGTAGCCACGTTGTAACACCGCTTTCCGTTTGATCGGCGTCGTGAAGCGACGTTAGGTCTATTCAGTAGTTGGATGGATAACCGTCCTCCGCGTTCGGATGATGTAGTGACCCTTAGATGGTTCGGATCCTACATAAAGCTGTAGGTCCCCTCCGTCACGTGACCTTTGTCGTTATGAGAGAGGTTGAACAACTCCAAACCTCTTTAATTAATTATTAGTCTAATAACAACTTTGTGAACCGATATTATTGTTTATATATATACAGTACATGTTATAAAGAAATTACTCGTATAATTTAAAAGAAATAAAGTCTACACTTTACAAATTCAATTCAGTTCCAATGGAATTTGTAAATATAATTTATGTACACCCTGTATATCCTGTACAGCGGAGGTTCTCAAAGTTTCACTCGTGAAGAACCGTTTCAAAGGAGCAGCCTCGGGATTTATGTACAGTAACTACAAATTGTCAGCGTGCGAAGTTCAGTGGATAACGCCGTTTTCCTATAAGCGAAGTGAAGACATTGAGGTCGGGGGTTCGACTCCAGATACGCGTATATAGAAGTATTGTATTTATTAACCATATTCTGGGGAAAGGACACGCAGATTTCGACTTAACTCGAAATGCGATAACATTTGAAATATTCTTAAGATAGGGGTTTAGTTCGTTTCATGGTACCAGCAAAGTCCATATCAAGTCGATGTAGTCCAGTCTCGCATTATAACACGTAACTAATTTCATACATATGATTTTTAATCGAAAATTTTAAACTAGCGAGACCTTAATATTTACTTTAAACCCACGAACTACTTAAATTTTGAGAGCAGCTTCACAAATTTGGCCTTATTGGCTTTTGATGCGAAGCTCCAAATCTTGATGGATGTGGTACGCCTTAGGTTAGGTTACGCTAGGCTAGGTTAAGTTAAGTTAGGTTAAATTAGGTTGTTAATTTTTTTAGTGTCGATGTTTTGGTCTTATCGACGAAATGAATACAAGTTCAAACTGATGATTTTTTAACTAAATACTATCACTGAATTTTGTACAGTTAATATGACAATTATTCTTTATTACAAAGTCAGAATTAAACCATTTCGACCAATTTATTTGTGTACACTTTTATACAGTAGGTTAAATTTTGAAGAGATTCTGATTTTAACGCAGTCTCTTCTTCATGCATTCGCTCATTGTGTTCACTGAATTTTCTAAATATGTTGAGTACAAAGCCTGTATGTATGTATGCAGACTTGTTTAGCGATTTAAGATATTTTAAATTGTCTTTAAAACTCTCTCTCTCTCACTGACAGGACTGCTGATGCTGAAGGGAGGAGGCTAGTTGACTTTGCTGATGAGAACTTCCTCACTCAGTGGGTCAATGAGCCTACACGAGGCGAAAGCGTTCTAGACTTAGTATTCACGACCGAAGACAACTTCGTCACTGGCCTCACCGTTGACGAATCGTTGGGCGGGAGTGATCACGGTCTGATTAGGTTCCGTGTGTGCGTCCCTCGGGTGAAGCGTAGTAACTCGAGAGGCAGTAAGCTCGATCTACGGCGGGCGGACTTTGTTAGCCTCGGGTATAGCGTAGGTGAGATGGGGTTAGAGGTCGGCGGCGATGTTGAGGGAGTGTGGAGTGCATTCCGGGACGAGTTTATGGTGCTGCAGTCTGCTGTCGTACCCTCAAAACCGGTCACCCCTGCTTCAACGCAGCCTAACTGGTTCAGTCATGACATCGCTTCGGCTATCCGAAATAGGAAAGTAGCGTATAGGAGGGCGAAGGGCAATCGTTCCCATGAGAACACTGAAGCGTATGTCCGCCTGTGTAGGGAAGTGAAGGCGAATGTTAGGCTAGCGAAACGTAACGAAGAACTACGGGTGGCAAGCCTCTCCAAGGGGAACCCTGAGGAGTTCTTCAATTACGTTAATAGTAGAAAGCCCATTCGAAGCATTAAAGGACCGAAGCGGCGTTCTGCGGACCTCCGACGCGGACATCGCTAATGTGCTTAATGACTACTTTGCGGGAGTGTTCACCAGGGAGGACACCCGCGTCATCCCCGAGCCAGTCGTGAGGCACGAAGGTGCTGGCCTGGATAGTGTCCGATGTACCGCGACAGTCGATGCCGATAGAATAGACAAACTGAGCGCGTTTAAGGCTCCTGAGCCAGACCAGTTTCTCCCCAGAGTGTTGCGGGAGGTGCGCGACCAGGTGGCTCCCCACCTGGCTACAGTCTTCAACAAATCGTTGGAGACGGGTCAGGTGCCTGGTGACTGGAGGGAAGCCAACGTGACCCCTATCTTTAAGAAAGGGGATCACGAAAGTCCAGGGAACTATCGTCCCATTAGTCTCACTTCAGTTGTAGGTAAATTATTAGAGGGGATAATAGCGGATAGGATCGTTGACCATTTGGATTCCTACAAGCTGCTTGTGGACTCCCAACATGGGTTTAGACGGCATAGGTCGTGTCTCACCAACTTACTCGAGTTTTTCCACGTCATGTTGGGTGAGTATGCTAAGAGTAGGGCGATTGATATACTTTATCTCGACTTTCAGAAGGCCTTTGATAAGGTACCTCACCGCCGGCTAATGGCGAAAGTGCGCGCGCTGGGTATCGGTGGGGAAGTAGGTAGATGGATTGAAAACTGGCTGAAGAATAGGGGGCAGAGGATTGTAATTAAAGGGGTTAGTTCGGGTTGGGCCTCGGTCACTAGTGGGGTTTCTCAGGGTTCCGTTTTGGGGCCACTGTTGTTTATCATTTACATAAATGATATCGACGGTGGCATCGTCAGTCGGATCGCCAAATTCGCTGATGACACGAAGCGGGGCCAATGTTGGGACGCCCGAAGCGATCGAGCAACTGCGTGCGGACATAGGTAGGATAGGAGAGTGGTCCGAAAAATGGCAAATGCCGTTTAACTTGGGTAAATGCAAGGTGATGCACATTGGCTACGCCAATCCCAAGTCGGACTACTCGATTTTGGGGAGTAATATCGAGGCGACTGATTTGGAAAAGGACTTGGGTGTGCTAATTAGCAGCGAACTTAAGTTTACGAAACAGTGCGTAGAGGTGGAAAAGAAAGCCCAGAAGCTGTTGGGTTATATCAGGAGACAATTTCAGTTTCGGAACAAGGAGATTGTGCTCTCTCTGTACAATTCCCTGGTTCGGCCGCACCTGGAGTATGCTGTGCAGTTCTGGTCGCCCACCCTCAGGAAAGATATTGAGAGACTGGAGCGAGTGCAGGCGAGGGCCACAAAGTTAATCCCTTCCGTTAGGCATATGGGCTACAATCGACGGTTACGCGCCCTGAACTTGTTTCGATTTTAGAAGCATGTTTAGTTTAAATGATAACCCAACTCGCAACAATGGTTGGAAGTTGGATTTGAAACGGTTTAGGACTAGTGTGTGTGGGAATTACTTTACGTATAAGATCTGTGACACGTGGAACAGGTTACCTTCAGAAGTTGTGAATAGTTCCTCTGTGGATCATTTCAAGAAAAGGTTAGACCAAATCTTGCACACTATTTGAGGGTGTAGAAAATTTTCCCTGGCGCTCGTTGCCATTGGTACCTCCTCGGTATGGGCCGCAATGCCTTTTGAGGTACTTCTTTTCCTTGTAACTCTCTCTCTCTCTCTCTCTCTCTCTCTATATATATATATATATATATATATATATATATATATATATAAAGCTCAATGAGGTTGCAAATTGTTCGTACCCTGAATGGGTGCATGGGCGGAGCGGTGCTTTGTGGAAAACAGTGCAACTTTTTTTCAGTCTTTTACCTAATCTATTACACAGGCCTGCGATGGTTTTGTTGTCCGAAATATTTTATCACTTATATAGTAATTTTTGCACGCTGATTCCGAAAATAATATTCATTTTTCGCCATCACGCACAGATTTTTCACAAAATGTCATATTTCATATTACATATGTAAGTAATTTTCATTAAAATTGATTCAATTAAATTTTAATTAAAAACTACTGCCTATAAATGCTTCCAGATCAGAAGTGACGTCATAGCGTCTTCTAGAACATTCGATAAACGCACCGCTAGTATATAAGTGATTGACAAGCCACGAGATGAGTCAGTCTGTCTAGTGCGTGCGAGGTTATAGTTATTTATTATTCAAAGGTGCGCGGTGACTATATTTCTCTTTTGAAATTTGTTTATTTGTCGCTATGGCAACAAGAGGGTGTGTAAATAGCAACAAACATTTTTGTTATATTTTTGGAAAATTTACTGTGAAAAAAACAAGGGCGAGATATTACAGACTTCATCAAGAAAGCATACTATGCGTACTTCGGAATGAAACTTGGGGATCAAGACAAATCATGGGCTCCACATAAAGTTTGCAGTGTTTGTGTTGAACGACTTAGACTGTGGAGTAGGGTGGATCACTTTTCACTTTTTTAAAAATTATAGCAGGTCAAAGTTTTTCCCATGATTTGGTTCAGTGGAAGTACACTGAAACCATTTTTACCAAAATCGATCAATATTTAGGGGTCGCGCATCGACCTTGAAAATTTCAATTTTGGAAATTTGGCCAAATTGAAAATTTTTTACTGAATAAAGATAAATCATCAAATGACCATATTTTCTGAATCCTCTCAGAGAAAGAAATCCTCTCAGATACTTACCAAGTTGATCGGACAAGTGGTTTAAAAGTTACACTCACTAGGGTTTCTTTACCGGGATCCCGGTAGATTTTTAGCTAATTTAAATTTCCCGGGAAATTCTCCCTGTCCCGGGAAATCCCGGGATATTGCAATAACTCTTTCTGAAGAAATTCAAACTGAAGATGACGAACATAATGACAACATAGATGAAGATGGAGAAGATTTCAATCATAGTATTGATTTTGAAAGTGTTTTGTGTGAGCGCTTTGATGAGGATCCGTTCGAGATAGATATTTCATTTGGATCGCACGACACTGTAGGTAAAGAAATCAACGTGTCTCAAATCATCAATAAAGTCAGAAAAATAGCAAAAAAATTTCGCAAATCACCTTTAAAGAATAACATCTTACAAGGATATGTTCAACAGGAACAAGGAAAAAGTTTGCATCTATTGCTGGATTCCAAAACCAGATGGAATAGTCTTTTAGCCATGCTGGAGCGATTTATCAAAATAAGGTCATCCGTATCGAAAGCTCTCATCGACTGCAATAAAGATATGGACAATTTTGACCTTGACAAACAAGAAGTTGCTGTAATTCGTGACATTGTGGCATCGCTGGAGCCATTAAAAGTTGGAGCAGAAAAGCTGGGCAACAGAGAATCGACTTTACTTTCATCAGAAGGTGTTTTTTTCTTTCATTTTGAACGAACTAAATCAACTAAACACACCTTTTTCAAAAAAACTAAAGGAGTCGTTCATTCGACGCATAACAGAGAGAAGAAATGAGAACTTGACTGGCCTCATACAATACCTCAATAGTGGAAAGAATTATAAAAAGGTCGCAACTTTCGCAAGTGACAGAAGTTTGCCAGCCTTACCAACCAAGTCTATGTTAATTTCATCAGCAAAGCAGATGTTAGATCGCCTTTTTGGAGTACCTGCTGATTCTACCTCTAGTGAGACAGATGAAGATAATGATGTGCAAGAATCAGCTGTCCCTCAGTCATCTTCGATGACTCTAGCTGAAAGGCTTGATGCAGCTATTAAAGCAGCCGAGGTAGAGAAATCAAGAACACTAGACAGCAAAGCAAGCGCTGCAAAGCACCTTAAAAAGGAACTAGAGATCTTCGAGGCTACGGGCGAAAAAAACGCAGAACATCTCTCTTCTCTTGAATGCATTAAAGACGATTCCACCCACGTCAATAGAATCGGAAAGGGCATTCTCAGCAGCAGGACTTTTCGTGACTAAAATGAGAACAAGATTGAGTGATCGAAGTATTGACCATCTTTGTTTTTTGAAATCGTATAAAAATTCACAGTGATAATTTTTTTGGTTGAATTCATTGAAGTTCTTTGCAATTTGAAGGTAATTTTTATTTTTTCTTTAAATTTTCTAAGCAATTCAAAGGCAATTTTTTTTTCGTTGTATTCATTAAGTTTTCAATGAAACGGAGCAATTTTTTTATTTGTGAAAATTTTCTATGTAATTCAAAAGTATTTTTTTTAATACATATTTTTCACAGCAATATTATTTTATTTTGCCCATCATGGAGATTGCAGAACTTATTAAATGACTATAAAAAAAATAATTATACCCCCTCTTTTCTAGGTTAATTTATTTTATAATATATTTTAAATGTAATTAATTATATCCCGGGATTTCCCGGGATCCCGGGAAGGGAATCATTTTTATCCCGGAATCCCGGGATAAGCAAAAGGCCGGGAAATGAGAAACCCTAACACTCACCTAGAAATAACATTAAAATTTAAAATACCGTATTTGTCCCCCGTTATGGACGTAATCATAGCATCAGTAGCTGGCGCATCCTAAAATCCCAATTACACACACACGCTATGTCTATGACCAATATTTTTACTAATCACAGTTTGCTTTTTACAGATCAACTGTGTCAATTGATTCTTGTTTGATAAGTCTAGACTTTAGTACAATGGATAAACTGTTAACAACCAGGAGTGGGAAGACTGAAAGTTACTTATTCTGGAAAAGAGAAAGCAGCAACAACAGCACCACCTTCTCTAAGGTCAGCCACAGACGTCTTCTTAATTGGTCAGCCATCTTCCTCGATCGGTGGTGCCAAATTGCCAACCACTCATCAAGTTCTCCAGTACTTCTTCTATGCCAAGCAGGAAACTACTGACAGGAAGGCCTCCGTAAAAGACACGGTGGCCAATGTTCTGGCATTTTGGAACATGGCACGGATAAAGACGATCACGAGGCGTAACTGCGAAAAAAAACTGGAGTTACTGTGGGAAGAGTGGCGCTCGCTGCAGAAGAGCAAAATGAGAGACAGTGACGCGGGAAAAGGCAGGGAGAAGTTTTCAGAAAATCTGAACAAGCTCTGGGACATCGGAGCTCCCGATGCTATTGAAGAGATACAGAAAAGTCGACTGCTCTCAGACAACAACAAACAAGAAGATATTAAATTTTATGAGGATCAACGGGGCCTGCGCCAGGCAACAATGAGTGGGAATGATAGTGTTCGTTGTCAAAAGAAAACGGCAACTCTCAAGACAACAATCTCGTGATGAGCCAAGCACCTCAAAAACGAAATTAGGAACCGAAGCTGAGAGCGACGATGAATCTATAGAAAGCAGATCATCGAGCAACTCCGAATCACAGCTAGAACCACCATACCGACAGCCGAGAGAATGAACTGTATCAATCAGCCTTCCTCACCGCATCCTCAATGCACCGGCTGTTATTGAAGTGGCTGATCTCTTCCGGATGTCCAGTAATCAGGTGTGTATATATCAGTAATGATCTTTCCTTGACAAAGATATAATAGACGTAACGACGGAAAATTTAGTGATTATTTTGTCACATAAAAACCATACGCATCCTTGTCAATTTCCTTTCAATTTCGCACCTAGGTGGCAAGTGTCGTGGCGGCAGTCCTACGTTCGGCAGATCCGCCCGCAGACCTGGACAAATTCAGTATCTCGAAGGACACGTCTCGCCGTGGAAGAGTGGCACATCGTTGTGAAGTGTCGACAGCTGTGCAGAAATCCTTGTATCTCCGAGGCATGCTGTCGTCCACTGGGACGGTAAAGTAATCAAGGTCAGTTTTGCCCTCACCGTGGACGACAGTGAATTAACATGTTCCAGTGACGACAGTGGATTGACATATTCCAGTGGACGATAATGGATTGGCATGTATGACATACGTTTCAGGACTCTCTTGGATCATTGGAGCACCGCCAGGCGATTCTCATCTCCGGAGCTCCCCAATGCACAGAAGGAAAGTTGCTGGCCGTTCCGACTGTTGCTGACGGCACCGGTCTGTCCCAGGCCCAGGCGACCTTTCGTGCTCTCAAAGACTGGGGATGTGAGAACAACGTGATTGGACTGTGCTTCGACACAACTTCCTCCAATACGGGGAGGGTGCAGGGTGCGGTGGTCCGGCTGGAGAACATGCTTGGTAAACCGCTCTTCCAGCTGGGCTGTCGCCATCACGTTATGGAGCTCATCGTGGGGGCAGTGGTCATCACCGCGTATGGAAGAACCACAGCACCAACTGAACCTTTGTTCCAATATCTGAGGAGAAAGTGAATTTCAAGTCTAAGGCGCATTTGTTTTCTCCAATGATTTTTTGCCTGAGGAGCAATTGAGATATCAGCGTCCTTCTACTAATGATGTTAATAACAGTCGAAAAGGGAAACTTCAGTCGTTTTCATGCAATACTTTCATAACTCCCCTTTCAGGTGGGACAAGCTCGACCTCTCGACTTATCGCGAGCTGGAGATCGAGCATTTGGCGGAGGTGACGTGGCTGATGGAGCTCCGAGATGAGGCAGTCAAGTTCCTCGGCAACGCTTCTGGTCTTGTCAGAGAAGACTACCGAGAAGTGGCGGAGATTACACTCCTGGTACTCGGGGCCCAGCCACGTCGTGGCACACACTTCATGCGCCCAGGAGCCTACCATCATGCGAGGTGGATGGCCAAGGTTGGTATTTTGAATTAGAAGTTAAATATTGTATTGCCTTCTGCAAACAGCCATTTGAAGTCCCTACCAGAAAAAAATAAGATAAATAATTTACCATTAAACAAACTTATATGGAGTGGTATCGGTATTTACACATCACAGTGCGTATTCGTTTCAGATCATCTACTACACGAAGCTCCTGATGTTCAGCGGTCAGCTGGAGTTCGACGACGAGCTGGTACAGAAACTTCAGAGAGTGGTACTATTTACTGCACTCCTCTACGCACCTGCCTGGCTGGCGGCTCCTGTCGCAGCTGATGCCCCGCTGAATGACCTTGTGTTGTACCAGCGTCTTCTGCAGTACAGGGCTGTGGATCGCGAGATTGCAGAGGCTTCACTGGCAGTGATCAGGCGGCACTTGTGGTATCTGAGGCCTCAGACCGTCGTTTTCGCCCTCTGCAGTGACAAAGTGGAAGACACTGTGAAGCACGAGATGGCAAAGAAGCTGTGCCGCCTCGCTGTGCCCGAGGACTTCACGTATGACAACGTCTCGGTTGATGACACGACGCGCCTTCCGGACCTGATCGATGAGTCATCGTGGTTCGTGTTCACAGGTCTGCAGGTGTGCGCGTCTACGTGGCTCACTCTGCCGGTGAATAAGTGGGATCAAGATAAGAACTACTGTGATCTGAAGAATGTCATCTCGCATCTGAAAGTTACCAACGACGTGGCAGAGAGAGGGATAAAACTGATAGAAGATTACGCGAACACTGTCACAAAAGACGAGTCACAGCTGCAGGGTCTTCTTCAGCTCGTGGAAAAGAGCCGGAAAGAACTCGGTGACTTCAAGAAGTCGTCACTTGCCAAGATGACGTAGCGCAGAGGGAAAGGGAGTTAGCAGAGAGAGTATATGGCGCACGCCTTAAGATGACGTGTGTTCTAACCACGATTCATACAGTTTTTGAACCTAGTTAGGGGCACCGGAGTAAGTGCCTTTAGTGATATCGGTAAACCGTTTTAATACAAAATACATTTGATCTTTCCTTATTCGTTTTATCTTATCCTAAAAAGCAGACAATGGCAGACAGCATATGGAGGTACGGGGACAAATACGGTATTTTAAATTTTAATGCTATCTCAAGGTGAGTATAACTTCTAAGCCACTTGTCCTATCAACTTGGTAAGTATCTGAGAGGATTTCTTTCACTGAGAGGATTCAGAAAATATGGTCATTTGATGATTTATCTTTATTCAGTAAAAAAAATTCAATTTGGCCAAATTTCCAAAATTGAAATTTTCAAGGTCGATGCGCGACCCCTAAATATTGATCGATTTTGGTAAAAATGGTGTCAGTGTACTTCCACTGAACCAAATCATGGGAAAAACTTTGACCAGCTATAATTTTTTTTTAAAAGTGAAAAGTGATCCACCCTACTGTGGAGTAAAGGTAAAAAGGATTCTTTACCTTTTACAGGGATTCCAATGGTCTAGCGTGAGCCTAGAAATCACAGCAATGACTGCTATTTTTGTTCATGTAACGACTGTAACGTGCTAGGCTACAATACTAAAAATAAAAAGGAAATTTCTTATCCAAACTTTCAGTCTGCTATAAGACCTGTTGCTCATGGACCTGGTATACATGTACTGTACTACTAAACCAAATACTCTTGATATAACTTCATCTGATTCGGTGTCTGATGACGAGGGAAACGATGATATTGATTGTTTTGAAACCGAAACATCTGGTGAACCCCAATTGTTTACACAAAGTGAACTTAATGATTTGGTAAGAGATTTGTCTCCCGAAGGATTCTTCAGAGATTTTGAGAGCCAGACTTCGTGCAAAGAACTTGTTTTCTCCCGGGACGTCATTTTACTGGTACAGAAATTGAGAAAAAGAATTCATCCAATATTTTTCTCAAGAAAATTCACTGGTATATTGCAACAATGTTTCGGAACTAATACTTAAGCTAGGCGCTGCAATCTATGACCCAAATGAGTGGAGACTTTTCATTGATTCTTCCAAAAGAAGTCTAAAAGGCGTTCTCCTTCACAATGGTAACTTGTATACATCCGTTCCTGTGGGTCATTCGGTTCACTTGAAGGAAACGTACGAAAATCTTGAGCTTCTTCTAGCTAAGGTTAAATACAAAGAACACGGTTGGCTACTTTGTGGAGACTTAAAAATGATTTGTATGTTGTTAGGTCAACAACATGTTATACGAAGTTTCCATGTTTTTTGTGTGAATAGGATACCCGAGCAAGAACTCAGCACTGGATAAAAAAGGAATGGCCACGCAGAGTCAACCTAACACATGGTTCTAAAAACATTCAACGTGAAAGTTTGGTTGACACGAAGAAAGTTCTTTAACCTCTACTTTACATAAAATTGGGCTTGATGAAGCAATTTGTTAAGGCCTTGGACGAAGATGGAGATTGTTTTAAGTATCTGTGTGGTAAATTCCCAACTCTTTCGGAAGCAAAATTGAAAGAAGGAATTTTCGTTGGTTCCCAGATTAGAAAACTGACTTTGGATGAATACTATGAAAGAACAATGAAGAATCTTGAAAAAGAAGCGTGGATTGCTTTAAGCAAATTTTTGGGGAACAACAAGGACCCAAATTACCAAAACATTGTGAACAACATGCTAAATAAGTTCAAAGAGTTGGGTTGTAATCAGTGGCGGATCTACTATGAAACTAATGAAGCTTAAGCTTCAGGGCCCCTAATCCAGGAGAGGCCTAATATTACTACTGCGCTTAAGTTGTACTTGACAATCCCTATCACGAGCTGTGAAGCAGAAAGGAATTTCTCAAAGCTATCCTTTATAAAGAACAAATTTCGGTCTACCATGACTGAAGAGCGCTTAAATTCTTTATGCATATTGTCTCTAGAAAATGACATTGCAAGGAAGCTCTCATATGACAAAACTGTATGTGAATATGTTGCTAGAAAAAACAGAAAAAAAGAGTATTTTGTAAAATGTGCTTCATGTAGTATTAGGGTGTGTCAATTTGGGAGGTGAAAATTAATTTTTGCCAATTCCTTCACTGAGGGGTTTTAAAAATATGTTTTTGGATGTGAAGAATTCAAATCTGCTATTATTTTTGTGATTGCTCAACACTTAGCTTGGTAAATCTACGTTTGATTAAAAAGCACATAAATTCCTCTCGGAAAACAACATTTATTAATTTTAGCTTCTCAAAATGTCAGGTAATGCTATAAAAATTTTAGTTTCTCTGCATAAAACATATCCTAGTAATCATAAAACATATCCTTGTAATCATAAAACAACATTAAAAAATAATGACATCAGTGAAAAAAAATATTTAAACAAGTTTCATCAAGTCTTGCTTTGATTCGTTCTTGGACATCAGCCGCCGACTTGCTTCTTGGCCTCTGATATAGCCCTCACGTTTCTCATGTGTATACACCCTGCCTGCTGCCTCTGTGACTTGTTTCACACACCTCTCTATTGACTGAGCATGACAGGGCCACTGTGGAACTTGCATAGGCTTGTCAAAGAACTTCTTTACTTCCGCTGTAGTCAGTTTACATGTCAAAGGAGGTTCAAATACCCCGTCAGACCAGTCTGTCAGCTCCAACACGGAAGAAGCACTGGGGTTGATGGAAGGTGTCTTCCTGGGACGTACAGAAAGATCTCCGAGTGTGTCATCATCTCCACCCCTCATGTCAACAATCTTTCGGACACCAGCTCTCCTCTCCTCACTGTCATCTGAGCACAAGAGTGTCTGGATTATCATTTCGCTGAATGCATACCATGCTGAGCGCTTGATGGTTGGCAAAACAGCATCCACTACAGCCTTCTTTTGCAGCCTAACTAGCCGCAGCTGAAACAAGATGTGGCGTGGGCCTTCCACCCAAGAGTGTTTTACTTTGATGTTGAACCAACAGGGGTAGTACACACCAACAATGTATTCAGTGGCGGTCCTAGCTTACATGACGCCCTGGGCGAACCTCACCTTCAGCGCCCCCCCCCCTGTTCGCCAACACACACACATTCGAATCCCCCCAAAATAAAGGACAGACATAACTCTTTCACAAAATAACTTTTTATTGGACTAATTGTTGGAACTTCAGAACCAAAACAAAGACTCAAATTTCTGAATTTTACAAATCCTTCATCACGTAAATAGAATAACTCACTTAAGAGAATGTAATTATGATACTATGAACAGGAAAAATACAAATTAAATTGCACAACTGCCATAAATAAACTAGAGAATCAAATTTCTAAATTGTACAAATGCTCTATCACATAAATAGAATAAGACACTTAAGAGAGGGTAATTATTATGCTACACTTTGAACAAGAAACAAAATAAATTGCACCACAGCACAACTGCCATCTAAAGCCTGACTCTTCTTACCTTCCTTGATGCAAAAATTGATCTTTTATTATTTATTTTATTTTATTTTTTATTTTTATTTATTTCTTTATTTATTTATTCTTATTTTTATTTTTATTTTTTTTGCAGGCGCTCATGCCGCCCCTCCACAAATGCCGCCCTGTGCGGCTGCCCATATTGCCCATATGAGGAACCGCCACTGAATGTATTCCACTATCAGTCTTAAGTTGTTGAGGGTTTTGCCTTTAAGGCCATGTTTTGAAACCCATATGCGACAAAGCCTGTTTGCTGTTGTCAACCACCTTGAATGGCTCACTGGACCAATTTCAAGAAGGGCCAGATCTGTGGGAAGTTCTCCTGTCCTTATGGCCTGTGTGATCCTATACCCGTACGCTTGATCAGTAGAGAGATCTTTTACGACATTGTCACTCAGTGAAGTAAGAGGCTCTCCAATTGAGAGTGTGGTGAATGAAGGATCAATTTCAAGTTCGGTTGCAGTGTCTAGCATCTTGCCAATGTTACCTGTCCACTTGTTGTTAGACAAGGTCTTCCCATCCAGTGCTGTGATCAAGTGTCGCAGGGGTAACTCGTTAGTGTGGAGGGCACAAACCAACCAGATCAGCTTACGGCAAAGCTTGACCTCTACCCAATGCATGGAACCACCCTCCCAGCCAGTGTTAACATTTGTAGAATCACATCCAATGGCCTGCAGGCTTTTATCAATGCCCTTCTTCTTCATGAAATCTACAAGATTATCTGTAATAACTTCAGCAGGTTTTTTTCTCGTTGAGCCTTTCTCAGGAGTGAAGTGGTAGAGATATCTTCCACCTGGCTCACTGCACACAAAATAATGCTCTTCTTTGATGATGCTGGGGAACTGACGATTTGAATTGTCTGCTTTCAGCATAACTTTAGTTGTACCTTGACGGCCGTCAAAGAAGATGCAGTCAGTTTCACCCTTCTTACAAAGATCATCAAATTCCTGATCCAGGGATCTCATAACTTTTTCTTGGGCCCTCTTGACTCTATTGTGATCAACTACAAGTCTCTTGTCTTCTTCAGTGATCAAGCCAGCATCCATAAAGGCAGCAGTGGTGATGGCAGCTGTGGCACGCAGGCCAACACCATATCTGATGCTATGCATAGCAACATTAGGTATTTCTAATGTGTTGTACTCTGGCTTTTTATTGGAAGTTGAAGACGTGCTTGGTATTTCTAATGTCACTTCATAACTTCAATCCTTTCCATCTCGAGCATCAGCTATTTGTTCTTCATTTTCATCATCAGAGAAAATTATTTCATTTGATGGCATTGAAACATCCTGCTTACTAGTCTGCTTATATTCAGCAAGCCTTCTTCTTTCGTCTTTTTGCCGCTTCTGCTTTTTGACTTGTCTGTTGTGCTCAGGTTGATCTGGCAAGCCAATCTGATGTGGTCCAATAGAACCAGACTTGTCTCTCTGACCTTTAATGAAAGCAAGTTCCTTCACAGGGATCTTCATCTCCCTAGGGCATGTACAGTTAATGTGAGTTTCGTTTTTGCAACCAGCATCTGCAAGGCAGCCAAATTCAGAGCAGAGAACAATTTTACACTTGCAACTGAGGATGTCAAAAAGCTTGTCAAGTTTTGCAATGAAAGCCTCTTTGACATGTAGCTTTCCTCTCCCAAGAGATATGTTTTTGGCCTGCTCCCAGCTCTCTTGGATCTTGTTTAAGATTGTGACTCGTGAATTTACAACGGGGGCTACAAAAGAACTGTTTGCTCGTTCCCACTTTTCAAGCACTTTAGCTTTGCAAGACTGGCTGCTGGGTAGTTTCTCACATCCTTACCACTTTGTTCTCTTAGCAGTAGCCCATATTTCAGAACGTCTCGCAGAGTTGGGAGTTCAGAGGGCAACAACTCTCTACCAGTTCCAATTAGGTTGCTCATATGTGTGAATGTCCCCAGTCTTGTCCTCCTTTTAGAAGCCATTGTAGGTCAATTCCCACTGGTTAGGATGGTAGCACTGACGGACAAGTAATCTTCAGCACACTGATGAATATGTTTCAACCTGTGAAATAAGCAAAAACAGCAGTGCATTATATATACAGCATATATAATTATTAATATAATAATTATTATATAATTCCACAAAAAAGTCAAAAAAGTCACTATTTTTATGTAGCTTCTTACCAAGCAAAACTAAATTATATTAAATTAACAAAAATATCTTTAGAATTCCTAAGTCATGCTGCAACTTTTTAGCACCCCTCCTATTTGGAATTTGAAAGTTGAAAAATTCGACACACCCTAAATTGTAGTATGTATTCTCATAAGTGTCTAAAATAAAAGATTATATTAACTGTGGTCTTTGCTATGTTTTATTTCATCATTCTATGATGCATCATGCATGTATATAACGTTTCCCTAATTTTCATCCCCCCATAACTCGAAAACTATAAGGCATAGCCTAGGAAATTTTTATTCACACCAGTGACTTTGACATGTGAGATAACCCAGTACAGCAATTTTAATCAAAATCTGAGATGTAGTGGTTAAATTTTTAAAAAATTTGTGGTGATTTGCCATAGAACAACCCCATTGAAGAAGATAACAGCGGTTACCCAGACCTCGTTGCTGGTGGGAAGGGGCTCACTGTTTGGCCCATTTCCAAGGACACCACCCCACCACCCCGTTCTCCGCCATTTGGGCCTCGAGGTCCTTGCAAGGGCAGCAAGGCCCTTTGAACCTTGTTGGATGTTGCCCTATTGTTGCTGGTTGCGAAGGGGCCCCCATAACAGTTCAAGCTTCAGGGTCCCAAAAATGTAGGTCCGCCACTGGTTGTAATACGAGTTTAAAATTACATTTCTTACATTCACACTTGGATTACTTCCCTGGGAATCTGGGAGCACTCAGCGAAGAGCAAGTTGAACGGTTTCACCAAGACATCAAATAAATGGAGAAGAGATATCAGGAAAGGTGGAACATCAGCATGATGGCTGATTACTGCTGGATGTTGAAACGGGATACTCCAGAATTATTACATAAAATAAAAGGAACAGCGCGTACATTCGAGACTAAAAGGCATAGTAGATCTCGCAAGAAAATTGGGGACAAATAAAGATGAATATGTAATTGACGTTAATAGTATTCTTTCTTTTTAAAGTTGTTTGCATTTGTAATTAGTATAATAAAGCGAAATAGGTATCTAATGTAAATTGAAATAAATAATATTTACAGCATTTATGTTTTTTTTTCCACTCCAGTTTGCAGAAAATCCTTACGTGATAGAAAAAAAAATGGACACCTTATTCGAAATGAGCGTAGTTGAATTATATAAAATCAGTTATTACGAGTAGTAAGAAAACAACTCTTACAAAGTTCTCATTCGCAGGCCTGTGTTATTATTAACATGTACGTCCTGAACATTGATTATAAAACAGCCTAGAAGTCTAAGGCTACCTAAAGACTAAGTCCAATAGCAAAATTCGAAGGAATATGCCTAGTAACCAAAGGCACTTTCTCATTAAGTACCCATGCAATATGTATTGAGTCATACTTATACGATAGACTAAAAACTATATTTATTTCAATGATTTTATTTTGCATATAATATCTGTTCAACCTTAAAATAAATAAACAATTAATTAGATAAAATATTTCCAATAAAAAATTATAATTTCTTTTATATATATATATATATATATTACAGTAAGATTGTGAAACTAGTACTTTCATGAAATCTCCGAAATTTTCAGTAATTTCGCGTAATTAGTTTCACTCAGGGACTTCAGGAAGTTACTAACCTACGTAACCTAACCTGAAGGGATTTCATAAAATCACTAGTTTCACAATCTTACTGTAATATATATAGACCTATGTACTGTATATATCCTGTAACATGTCCGCTAATAGATTTCTTTATTATGAACGTATCAATTTAAGGCCTTTTATTGTGGTCGGCTTTTGGCTATTCATATCCGTGGGAATTTTTCAAAATTTTAACCGTACGTTGGTCATTTTTAGTCAGAATTTATATATATATATATATATATATATATATATATATATATATATATATATATATGTGTGTGGGATTGAACTCAGAATGGTCCCCTGAGGTCTTTCATGATACATGTACGGTCTGTGTTTATCATATATATATATATATATATATATATATATATATATATATATATATATATATATATATATATATATATATATATATATATATATATTATATATATATATATATATGAGGAAAATTGCATGTAAATTAAATGCATGAATAATTAACACTTTTATTTACAATGTTTAAAACTTACGGAAAGGAACTTGCTTATATGATAAACCTTATTACAGTTAAGATTTCAGATCTGAGCCTAAAGCCAGGTAGAATGAAAAAGAATTTATTCTACTTGTACTTTGTGTGGACTACTTACGCACCATCTCTCTCTCTCTCTCTCTCTTGACTCCGTCTATACACAAGTTGGAATGAAGCGCGGGTGTTGCCTTCAACTAGACCTTCCCCAAACAACCTTCCTCATAGGAAATCCTCTCTTTATAGATCCATTAACAAAATGAAAGTAGCTGGGGACTTTATCTTAGCGCCTAGTTCTCACAGTGACCATAACTATTGAAGGATTTCTGAAATTAGATTCCGTATTCCCTTGTGTTTCGTCACAGCCTCTCCTCGCTCGAACAAAACCAGTTCTCATGGATGTTTTGGCGTTTTTCGCGGAATTTGTGAGTAGTAGCGGATATTTATATTCCGTTGTTTAGTGACCGCAGGAGGGTAAGAACAAAGAGACATGAGAACCCATCCTTAAAAGCCTTCCAAACACGCTCAAAAATGGACATTACACGCTTAGTATGAGCTGGGAAAGACAATAAGGAAGGAATTCTCGTAATGCAATCTTGGGGTCTTGTTTACGTTCCTGAAGCATTTTTCTCCCTTACTCTGTTTTCTTCTTCCGAACCGATATTTAGGTTACTTTCGATTTTGGATTTTGGATTTTCGGGGAGTGGGGAAGAGGATAAGGCCTTTCTTTCGTTGTCTACAACTTTCTCACTAACTTTTGTTTAATTTCCTTCCGTATAATAAGTAAAAGTTTAAAATAATGAAACTAAATACATAATACTTATTCATCAAAGGTTTCCGAAAGGAATTCTGTAGAAGAATGTCACTTACAATACATACACTCTCTGAATATAATGTATGTAGAAAATTTCGATTTTCTTAATGGTTGGGTGGGTGCATACTTAAACCTATACATTTTAAATTGTATGAAATTAAAGTAGCAAATTACATATACATAGATAAATAGATAATGAATTCAGTCACCATACAGTAAGAATCATTGTATGGTTATATAGTTATAACTCTCTCTCTCTCTCTCTCTCTATATATATATATATATATATATATATATATATAATGTGTGTGTATGTGTGTGTTTCTTCATCAAGTGTTTATTCGTTAAACTTTTGAGTTTCGTGAATAGTCATAAAAACGAATGAATGAAAATGGACATATGACGTCACCATTTTAAATATTTATTATCTCCATTACTTTATATATATATATATATATATATATATATATATATATATATATATATAATGTGTTTGTTTCCAACTTTCCACTCCTTGTTTTATCCCCAAAAATGATTCTTTAAACACAGTTTTTTATTCGATGCCACGAATGAATGAAAGATTCGTCAGATGTCAAAAGACGAAAACACCAAGGATCAACGATAAAAAAGGCTTCACAACAACGACAACGAATGTTAACAACAACAAAAACAAGCAAACAACATTAACAAGAATGACGATGGTGAACGACAGCAACAACATTGACGACGACAAACTACAGACAAACAAAAAAATATCAGTAGCTAAACAACAATAACTACAAAAAAACGAGCAACGACAAACAAATAAAACAACAACAACGAACAACAACGACGACGACCAACGACATCAACAACAACAACACCCAAAGTGTCCATTCATAGAAGAGTCGAATGACTGTGCGTCATATAAGCGCGTTACGTCACAGGCGTTGTTCCGTCGTGTACAAATCCTTCATTGATAGATGCGAATCGTGTCCATCCGCTCTACAAGACCGCTCACAAGAGTCACAAAAGACAAATCCAAAGAAATGTGTTCAGTTACCTAACGTTGGGCGAAGGAAGCGGTTATGCGTTCACTTTTCCAATAGTTCGCACGCACGCGACTGAAAATCTTCCCTATATATATATATATAATATATATATATATATATATATATATATATAAAGAGAGAGACTGAAATATATATATGTATATATTAAGTATACGTGGGAACCTTATCTTTGTTATCGAATTTATACTGAATAGAACAAATTGTTATTGTATAAATAATTAAGTGGCTTATATCACCCGTTTTGAGGTATACAATATTGCACAGGAAACCACCTGTTGCACACAGCAGACAAGTGTCAAAACAGAAGAAGAACGAGGATTGAAAATTTTGAATTTTATATTTGAGAAGTGCGATCATCGCATAATTATTATTATTTAAGCAAATTTAATGTAGTTAATTGATTGTAGAGTTATGTGTAATAAAGACACCGCTAGCATGACTCCAAGCGTCCAAAAGCAAAGAAGAGTAAGTTTACATAAAATTACTCGTATTTAGGATATTTTTCCGAATTTAGTCCGATATATAGGTTAGGGATGTACCTATATCGGGATTGGCCGGTACCGATAACCGATAAATTGGCTTATTTGGCATTATATTTAATAAATAGTTATGGTTTATTGTTAAACTAACATTATGCGTGAAACAAATGTTTGTTTATTTAGTGATAAATTTCAAATTGTTTAAAAAGTTGACTGTAGTTAATCCACTGACGCTTAGCCATAAACGCTTATCTGTAGAACCTCCAAACTCTATTACTTCTATTAAATGCTTTTTCCGAAACTTCTTAAAAGGTGAAAACAAAAGTAAATTATTAAAGGTTGTGTCTAACCTTTTATATGTTTATGGGAGAAGAAAAGCAAAGTCTTCACGGGAAGTCATTAATTAGCCTATTTATTGTTTCAAAGTATACAATAAAACCGAAAACCCACGTACAAGGCCGATATATCGGTACATAACACACACACACACTGGCGTAGCCAGAAAAAAAATTCGGTCGGAGGTGAACTTTGTTTTTTTCAACTGACGTTTTATTTAAGTTATAATTGATGTTTTATTAATATATAATGACGGCCAATTTGTTTCGAGATTTGGTCAGTTAAGCCTCGCTTCGTTCTCCTTTAAGCCTCGTAATTTTTTTTTAGGTGTTCTGGAACCCTTAACTTCCCCCTCCCCCCGACTTTTCGGGGTGAGTTTTAGCCCCCTCAGCTCTTTTCCTGCCTACGCCCATACGTCATATATATATATATATATATATATATGACATTTACAGGCAATAATAATACAATTAAGGAATTCATATATTTGTAAACATCTGATTATAACAAATGGGTGTAATAAATTATTAGAATGAGGAGAACAAAGGAGTGGAATTGCTCGTGATTCGAATACCTGCAAGCATTACACATTCAGTGAACGTATAATTATCATCAAAAGTAATTGTGAAAATTCTTGTTTTGACTTCTAAACGAGCATAAATATATATGGATTGATTGTGTAACTGATCTGACTTGATCTCTCTCTCTCTCTCTCTCTCTCTCTAAAACTATGTAGGCAGTGAATGGATCTTTATAACGTCTGTGAATATCTTGAATTCTCAAAGAACAAACTGTGGATTTATATGAATGAAAGAACTGAAAGCCTTTTTTCTTTTCAATTACAGTCAATACTCTTCACTGTACAAATTTTAAAAAACCTCGTATAAATTTAGCTTAAAAATGGGAGATTGGTTATATTGTATATACATTATAATATTCAATGGAATCTGAAGAGATTTGCAGTGTACGTGTGCGTCTATACAGGGTGTCCCATAAGTCCGGTCTCGTATGAAAATTTATTTGAAATTGAATACGCAAAAGTAATACATTAGAACTAAAACAAATGTTCAAATTGAGGTCTTGTTTTGGAACTTTTTTTTTTGTTGCAGGTAGAATAATATGGAGGCGAAGGCCTTTTCCTCACGAGTGTAACTCACTTCCATATTAGCTATTGCGTTATTTTACTTGCAACAAAAAAAAAGTCCCAAAATCAATTTGAACATTTGTTTTAGATTTAATGTATTACTTTTGCAAATTCAATTTAAAATAAATTTTCCTATGAGACCGGACTTATGGGACACCCTCTATATATACAGGGCGTCCCAAAAAAATGTATACACACTTTAAATAATTATAAAGGCAGTGTTTATTAAAATACATTTCATTTTCAAAATGTAATAGAATCTACAGACATTATTTAATTGTTTTGTCAACGCCTGTTTTCAAACTGACGTCCGTTCTGGTCCAGGCACTGCTGATAACGCGAAGCAATGGAATCGCAAACATCACGAAACATTTCGTTTGGTATTTGTGTGCATTCTCGTTCAATGGCTGCTCTCAATTCAGCGAGTGTTGCAGGTTTTATAGCGTAGACTTTGTCTTTTAAGTATCCCCATAAAAAAAAGTCTAGTGGTGTGAGGTCTGGTGAACGCGGAGGGTATTCTACGAAACCCCTTCGTCCAATCCACATCCACATCGTGCCAAGTACCACTCGCAATACTCCACTCTTCGGTCCGGATCATCATCATCTTCATTAATAGCATGGACTAATCTTGGAATGTAACTTTTCCATTGACAGCGCTTCAAAATGCGTTGGACAGACGATTCTGAAATTCCTACCTCACGACTCGCTTGCCGCACAGATTTTCTTGGACTTTGGTGATACGTTTCCAGTACTCTTTCTTGCTTTGTGGGGCTTGTCGATGTCCGTGGTCTTCCGGAACGCTTCTTGTGGACATTCTGAACAGTTCCATCGGCTTCAAACTTATCTCTAATTCGAGTGATGGTAAGTCGCGTTGGTGGATCTGTTTGAAACTCCCTCCTAAACTGTCTTTGCACTTCAACTGCGTTTTCACACTTCCAGTAGCATTTTAGAATGAATTTCCTTTGTTCAAAGCTTAGTCTGACTGCCATTATTAATTCTAATGGGTTTAACTTGGAAAGAAAGAAACATCAATTGAGCTATCAGCTGTTAAAGTGTGTATACATTTTTTTGGGACGCCCTGTATATATATTATATATATATATATATATATATATGAAGAATTTCACAATTAAACACGTAAAATAAATAAAAGATGCACACCCACAACGAAAAATGAAAAGCGATTCCAAAGTCTCGTGTATTCAACAGATTCGGTGTTGTTACATAAGACGCAGAGTCTGTTTGTGTATTCTTAATTGGATTTCGGCATGTGTATCTATTATTGTTTGTCTGTTTATGTTTTATTCAACGTTTTTCTGCTTTTCTTTTTCAGACAAATAAACCATTGATGGAAAGGAAAAGGCGGGAAAGGATAAACAAATGCTTGAATGAACTCAAAACATTGGTCCTCAAAGCTCAAAAAAAAGATGTAAGTTTATATCAATTTTTTAACTAATTAGCTATATATATATATAATATATATATATATATATATATATATATATATATATATATATACTACCAGTCAAAAGTTTAAGTACACCCTGAAATATTCATAAATTTCAAATTTTGTTTAAAGTTTTTTATTTATTAACAAAGTTATCATGACACAAATTCATAAGTACAAACATGGGAAAGTTTATATATATATATATATATATATATATATATATATATAAAGAACGACGCTTGTATAGAAGAACGTGCCGCGCAAGATGAGGAGGGAGAACGAACAAATGAAAAAATGAGGTAACCACCCGGGAATCGAACCCGGGATCTTCCGATTGCCGGTCAGATATGATAACCACTACACCTGCCGGCAATCGGAAGATCCCGGGTTCGATTCCCGGGTGGTTACCTCATTTTTTCATTTGTTCGTTCTCCCTCCTCATCTTGCGCGAAACGTTCTTCTAGACAAGCGTCGTTCTTTACGTTAATTATACTGTGTTGTGTTGTTTGCAGTTGAAATATATATATATATATGATACACACAGACCGTGCATGGAACAAGGAACTCTTCTTGGAAAATAAAAATCCACTATAGTTGCGAATGCAACAAGTCTTGCTTATATTGAAGTTCTGGATATAGTAAGCTAGGTGTAGCTGCAACCCCTAGATCCTGTCCCAAAGCTGGATCCTATCTGCTTTGCAGATAGCTGGTGAGGGAAGCTATATTTTTGGGGCCTCTTTGCGAGTGACCCGTTGCCCACGTCGGGCTAACATCATGGAAAAGAAAAGCTATAGTGTTTGTCATTTACCATTACTTATTCGGACTATAGTGGATTTAATTTTCCCAGAAGAGTTCCTTGTTCCATGTACGGTCTGTGTGTATCATGAAAGAGCCTGAGGGGACCATTCTGAGTTCAATTCCATATATATATATATAGTGTCCCAACCAGATAAGGACTAGAACTCTGTCGGAATACCCGAATCATGAGATTAGGCGACGAATTACTGGAGAAGCCTAGCTGATTATAGGATTTATGAGTAATGTAGTATTAGACGCAAATAAAATGTTATAAAGAGTTCAATAAAAGATTTAATAAGTGTAAAGTTTGGAAGAGTCTGGGGCCGGTAGAGTGTTTGGGTCTCCATTTTGAATTTGAAGAGAAAATTGTGGATGGGCGATCGTCGGATTAAGCGATGAGGTGTCGGACTAAACGATGAATGGACCGAGCTGATAATAATCGTTGGAACGAGCGAAATCAGAACAGCCGGACGTCGGATTCCCTAGTGTTTAATATATACCTTGGTTACCTTGATTTTGCTTCCGCCCGAATTGTTCATTTTGACGAAGGTCTAGCTTGTTCCTCCACCTTGGACCTATAGCTTAACGTGAAATCCGAACTACGACCCACAAAGGGTGGTCAGAAATTACAAAGTCCTTGCCCGAACTCAATCTCACGACCTCTCAATCAGCAACAGCCCAGCGTCTTAACCACTAGGAGGCCACCCAAAGTACCAACCTATTTTTTTCTGGAAGGACTAACAGCGAGGTAAGCTGCGTGCCGATTGCTTTCGCCGGGAATCGAACTGGGGACCGGTGGATTCGTAGTTAGCGGTGCGCGTGTATACATATATCTACTCGTATATAATAGATCTCTCTCTCTCTCTCTCTCTCTCTCTCTCTCTATATATATATATATATATATATATATATATATATATATATATCACCGCTTCCCGGAGATCAGTGAAGTTGAGCGACATTCGGTCTGGGTAGTAGTTGGATGGGAGACCATCCTCCGCGCCCAGATCATGCAGCGACTCGTGGTTCGGATCCCACGTAAAACTGTAGGTCCCCTCCGTCATATGACCTTAGATGTTGCGAAGGAGTTTAAACAACCCCAATAAAATTATATATTATATAGTAAGCGAAATCAAGCATTAAGATAATGCCTAGACAATAAGCTGAAAGCTAAGAATATATACGGCATTAGTTACAATGATCACTTTCACTGTTTAGGTTATGTTACGTTGGGTTCTATTTATTATTATTATATTATAGATGTAAAAATAGGCATTATACTTATGATTATATGCATTCTTAGCTTTCAGCCGGATTTTGCTTATTGCCGCCAATATATATTTATCGCTTATTGCCGCTAATGTCAATTTATCATATATATATATATATATATATATATATATATATATATATATATATATAATATATATATATATATATATACACACACACACACGAGGGTAATTCAATAAGTATCCGCACTTTTTATTTTCATAATTTTATTTTCACATCTGATAGATTATCAACACATCACTTCTCAACATAGTCTCCCTGTTTCTCAATACACTTAGTCCAGCGATCTACGAGCTTCCTAATGCCATCACAAAAGAATGTTTTTGGCTGTGTGCGTAGCCAGTCATGCACCGCCTCCTTCAGATTGTCGGAAGGTGTTATTCTGTTACACAATGCGCGCCCTCATACCGCTGCACAGACTAGAAAATGCCTTCAAGAACTTAAATTTGAAGTTCTCGACCATCCAGCCTACAATCCAGACCTGGCACCTTCGGATTTTAACTTTTGGTTTATACTCTTTTTAGTATTTTTAATAACTGTAAGTGGGGCTTCCACCCGAAGCCAAACACTTCAACTATATCTGAACTTAGCCTAGCGTTGAATTGCCTGTTTGGACCACTAAAAGACGCTTTGAGAGGTCAGTGATTCCAAGGCGATGATGACCTTAAGGAGGCGGTGTATGACTGGCTACGCACACAGCCAAAACATTCTTTTATGATGGCATTAGGAAGCTTGTAGATCGCTGAACTAAGTGTATTGAGAAACAGGGAGACTATGTTGAGAAGTGATGTGTTTATAATCTATCAGATCTGAAAATAAAATATATAATATATATATATATATATATATATATATATATATATATATATATATATATATATATATATATATATATATATATATATAGTAATGTGTGTATGATAAATTTCACACTTAAACGTGAAATGAATGAATGATGCAAACCCACAAGGAAAAAAATTATTGCAAGACCTTTCGTGTATTCAGCAGTACAGGTGTACTGCTGAATACTGTACACGAAAGGCCTTGGAATAATTTGTTCTTTTTCCTTGTAGGTTTGCATCATCATATATATACTGTATATATATATAAATATATAATATGAGGTTTTAACTGATTTATGGGTTAGTGTATACACGCATGTTCTCGATAAACTATTCTAATAATTCAGGAATAAAACGTGTTAAAACTTGTTATATTATAAATTGGGTATATAAAAATTTTAATGGAACGGGTATAATCCTGTTTTATAACATCTTCAATATATTATTAATAAATCAGTTACATATATATTAACTCGTCCTTTAAAAAAAAACCAACAAACCTAATTTAAAGTCTTCGTCTTTCGCATATGATCATTGTATAATTTATTAACAATTACTTTAAACTATTTGTTTTAGCTGTCTCGATTTACGAAGTTGGAAAAAGCCGACATCCTTGAGATGACTCTTCGACACGTCAAATCTCTTCAAGAAGAAGAGAAATCCAAGATGGAGCGGTCGGAAGATGCCTCCAGGTACAGAGAAGGATTCACCAGGTGTGTTTCTGAAGTGGCTCAATACATTCAAGGAAAACGACAATTGGCCCCTAATCTCGAAGAACGATTAATAGCCCATTTGAACAACATAATCCTTAGCGCCTCGGGGGACAGCGCGCTTAAACTGGGTAGTATTAATAATAACTACAACCCTTCCGACAGTTGTTGTGGGCTACCCGCCCAACAACAACAACAACAACAACAGCAGCAGCAGCAGCAACAACCCATGGCATCCATCGAGAATCGAAAAGGTTGTTTTACTATATCGAAAAACGTGTCGGGACCGATGGAATTAAGAACAGTTCAGACGAGTAATTTTGTCTTTAGAAACGACCCCCCCGATCTTATTAGTTCAAGAATCCCTACAGAAAGAGGGGTGTCTCCCCACTGGTCTCCCCCATCTCCCCCAATGAGCGATTCGTTGCAGCTGAGATTATCTTTTCACAAAACGGAATCCCAATTTTCGAGAGGGACGTCTCCAGTGACCACTTCCCAATTCATCGTCCGTTCGGTCTCATGGCCGCCGAACACGAACACCACCACCACCACCACCTCAAATTCGGCGAATCGACAAAATATGGGTAAAACCCACGACAGAACCCACGTGTCTCATCCTTCGAACGCGTACCAAGATGTCCCTTTAAATTTAGTTACCACTCGTCGAACAGATTTACGACTCGAAGACTCTCATCGACTCGATTCCCATTTCGAAGCAACAACCAGCAGCGGATCAAAAACTCCTCCTCCAACCTTATCAAGGTCCTACTCGAACGAAGTAAGAGAAAACCACCACCACCACTACTCCTTCCAAACGTTTCCGGGACCTCTCTCTCCTCCTTCTAGTATTTCCTCATCTCCGGAACCCCTTCCCGTCCATCCCAATCACCCACCCGTTCCCCACTCCTTCGTAGGAGTGGCAAAGGTCGTCGAATGCGAGAGAGCATCGAGCCTTTCCCCCGAACAGCGGAAGGCGCACTGGAGGCCTTGGTAATTAACATTTCTTGTATATAAATCACAAATTATCAAGATTAAGACACTTTTCTTTCATGAGTTATAAATTACACAATTATTAAATAATATATAAATTACCTTAAAATGAAAACCGTATAAAGGGGTGTTAATATAAAAAATAAGTGTGTGTGTATATATATAGTACATATATATATATATATATATATACACATTTCAACTGCAAAGAACACGCAGTATAAATAACGTTAAGAACGACGCTTGTATAGGAGAACATTCCGCGCAAGATGAGAAGAGAGAACGAACAAATGAAAAAAATGAGGTAACCACCCAGGAATCGAACCCGGGATCTTCCGATTGCCGGTCAGATATGATAACCACTACACCATGGTCCTCACTCGATCAGAAGTCGTAATTCCTCTACATACGCGCAGAAACCAATGCCCCGAGGGGGGCACCTCCCGCATGCCGTATCTATATATACATTTCAACTGCAAAGAACACGCAGTATAAATAACGTAAAGAACGACGCTTGTATAGGAGAACATTCCGCGCAAGATGAGAAGAGAGAACGAACAAATTAAAAAATGGTCGAGTGAGGACCATGGTGTAGTGGTTATCATATCTGACCGGCAATCGGAAGATCCCGGGTTCGATTCCCGGGTGGTTACCTCATTTTTTCATATGTTCGTTCTCTCTTCTCATCATGCGCGGAATGTTCTCCTATACAAGCGTCGTTCTTTACGATATATATATATATATATGAACTTGTATTAACGAACAATGTAACGAACAGTATATATATATATATATATATATAATTCATATATCTTTGTCTATTTTGTCTATACATAAAATTTATGGATTAGTTTTTGATCTCTCTCTCTCTCTCTCTCTCTCTCTCTCTCTCTCTCTCTCTCTCTCTCTCTCTCTCTCTCTCTCTCTCTCTCTCGGTATGGGCCGCAAGGCCTTTTGAGGTACTCCTTTTCCTTGTAACTCTCTCTCTCTCTCGGTATGGGCCGCAAGGCCTTTTGAGGTGCTTCTTTTCCTTGTAACTCTCTCTCTCTCTCTCTATCGGTGGGCAAATAGGTAGGTGGATTGAAAACTGGCTGAGGAATAGGCGGCAGAGGGTTGTAATTAAAGGGGCTAGATCGGGTTGGGCCTCGGTCACTAGTGGGGTTCCTCAGGGTTCCGTTTTGGGGCCACTGTTGTTTATCATTTACATAAATGATATCGACGGTGGCATCGTCAGTCGGATCGCCAAATTCGCTGATGACACCAAGCTTGGGGCCAATGTTGGGACGCCCGAAGCGATCGAGGAACTGCGTGCGGACCTAGGTAGGATAGGAGAGTGGTCCGAAAAATGGCAAATGCCGTTTAACTTGGGTAAATGCAAAGTGATGCACATTGGCTACGCCAATCCCAAGTCGGACTACTCGATGTTGGGTAGTAATATCGAGGTGACTGATTTAGAAAAGGACTTGGGTGTGCTAATTAGCAGCGACCTTAAGTTTACGAAACAGTGTGTAGAGGTGGAAAAGAAAGCCCAGAAACTATTGGGTTATATCAGGAGGCAATTTCAGTTTCGGAACAAGGAGATTGTGCTCTCACTGTACAATTCCCTCGTTCGGCCGCTTGGGGTATGCTGTGCAGTTCTGGTCGCCCACCCTCAGGAAAGATATTGAGAGGCTGGAGCGAGTGCAGGCGAGGGCCACAAAGTTAATCCCTTCCGTTAGGCATATGGGCTACAATCGACGGTTACGCGCCCTGAACTTGTTTTCGCTCGAAACTCGGAGGCTGCGCGGTCAACTGATCGAGGTTTTCAAGCTCTTACGCGGGTTCAACGATGTCGATTTTAGAAGTATGTTTAGTTTAAATGATAACCCAACTCGCAACAATGGTTGGAAGTTGGATTTGAAACGGTTTAGGACTAGTGTGTGTGGGAATTACTTTACGTATAAGATCTGTGACACATGGAACAGGTTACCTTCGGAAGTTGTGAACAGTTCCTCTGTGGATCAGTTCAAGAAAAGGTTAGACCAAATCTTGCACACTATTTGAGTGTGTACAAAACTTTCCCTGGTACCCGTTGTCATTGGTACCTCCTCGGTATGGGCCGCAAGGCCTTTTGAGGTACTTCTTTTCCTTGTAACTCTCTCTCTCTCTCTCTCTCTCTCTCTCTCTCTCTCTCTCTCTCTCTCTCTCTCTCTCTCTCTCTCTCTCTCTATATATATATATATATATATATATATATATTACTTATTTAATTTTAATTTACAATTTCACTTATTAAAGATAAGTTAATGATTGTATCAATATTATTAAAAACATGACATGAATATTATAAATATTAAATGTTGAATCTCGCATTAAAATATTGAATTTACATAAAACAATTTTGCATTTATTTTTATATAAAATTATTATATATATATATATATATATATTAAATTTGTACTTTGATACTATTGATAAGTAAGTAAATATACTCATACATATGTACAGTATACTAATATTAACTAGTTTTATTCTCATCCTGTTTATGATACATATAACCAAAAGATATATTGAAAACTTTAAATTTAAATTCATTATATTTATGACTTAGCAATTAAAAATGGATATCGATAACTCTCGCGTTTGGGTTAATTGTTTGAAAATGAGTTTCGATTCTATTTTTCATTTGTCGAGTAATACCCATTTATTCCGATGTTCGAGCGTATATAATAGCCGCAGAACTGCGCCCATAATGCGCTCGCTCAAGGAGCTTAATGAACGCGTCATACCCAGGCTATGTTTACCCTAAATCAGTCGGGTGTATAACGCGTATTCGTAATTGTAATTAGAGATTTGGATAAATATTTCGATTAACATTTAGTTCGCTTCAAAGAAAGGTCCACCCGAGATACGGCCATCCATATCCGAGTTAAAAATCCGGAGAATGCCATTAAGAATTTGTGCGGGAAACGGAATAAGATACGAGAATTATCGGTTGAAGAGAAATACTTTACCAACAGTGTTGACATTTCCACCAAAGACATTCGCTTCTAGTTACAAAATTAGACTATAATGCAGCTTACCCCTAAAAAGTCGTCTGAAGATTCTGTAATTTGGGACCCACATGGAGATTCCATTCCAATATTCACCCCCTAAATGGGGGTTGAAGTTTTTTAAGGGCACTGTTGCTATACTACTACTACTACCACTAATAATAATAACCAATAAGCGAGGTTAAGCGTCGTTGGGCCTTTTCAGCAATTGGATAGGTAGCCGTCCTCCACGTTCAGATGATTTAGCGACCCGTGGTTCGGGTCCCCCTTAAAGCTGTAGGTCCCATCCATCACACGACCTTTTAGCCAGTACGAAGAAGGCTAAACAACCCCAAGCATCATAATTAACCATAATTCATATAAAAAATATTTTCCTCTAAGAAGGGTACAAAGACAAGCACGGTGCTTATTCTAAAAAAAAAAGACTAAATTAAATAATTAAAAAAAAGTTAACTTCTCATTGGAATAAATAAAAAATATAAATTATGATGTTCCAGTTAGATACAACATCTGGAATTCCCTTATCAGATGTTCAAATATTTTAGTTATACAAATGTCTAATTATAATATATTATTATAATAGAATGTACAGATGCACTGAATTAATTCACCATTTAATAGTTTAGAATCTTAAATTTTAAATTCTATAACTGATTTATTATTTTTCTTTACTGACGAGAGATATATATATATATATATATATATATATATATATATATATATATATATATATATATATATATATAGGGTGATTCAGCAAAGAGTACATTAAATTGGAGGATGAAATCCTTGGATAATTCTAAACCACAATGTGTCTATGGTAAAATGTCAGATTCTGCATAGTTTCCATGTTACAATACATTTAAGATGTATTAATGAGAGGGAATATGGAGTGAAACCCCCGTAGGTTTTTGTAATCATTATTCACAGATGAGGCAACATTCGCAAGAGATGGTACTTTCAACACTCACAACATGCATACATGGGCGGAGGATAACCCTCACTCAACAGTACGTAGAGCACACCAGGTGAGGTTTTCAATAAACGTATGGACTGGCACTATTGGAAATAACATTATCGGCCCTTATCTGCTACCACAGTGGCTGACCGGAGACGTCTACAGGCATTTACTCGAGGAGACACTGCCAGTGCTACTTGAAGATGTGCCACTGCAAGTACGATGTCGCATGTGGTTCATGCATGATGGTGCACCTGCCCATTTTGCCCGAGCATCAAGGGAATATCTGGATACTGTTTATCCCAACATGTGGATGGGGCGTGGTGGCCCCGTTCCCTGGCCACCCCGCTCCCCAGATCTTAACCCTTTGGATTTCTACCTGTGGGGCCATTTAAAGACGTTGGTGCATGATACAGAGGTTCAAACAAGAGAAGAATTATGGCCACGTGTTCGTGACAGGTGCGAGCAAATTAAACATAGTCCAGGCATTCTGGAACGCGTCAGACATTCAATGGTACGACGTGTACAGGCCTGCATTGAGGCAGAAGGGGGGCAACTTTGAACATTTCCTTTAGGTTATAACAAAGAGGGGTCACACCTTTTGCAGCATCCCGTCTCATTTGCGGAATTTGTGTGGTATATATATATATATATATATATATATATATATATATATATATATATATATATATATATATATATATAGTATAATCACATGTCCTCGAAATGTGCTGAACCGTTCATGAAATACAGACGTAGCAATTTCAAAGATTTTCAAAGTTTACCAACGATACTCAGTTACTATGGAAACGAATACACGCATTTTGAAAGAAATCATTAATTTGGAAGGGTATTTCAACCAACAGTGCAATAGTTATATTCTTAAGTTAAAAAGCAGTGGACTCACACAATGATAATAACATTCATTGTTTCTTAATAGTCACTTTCAGATAGAAATGGTTTACTTCAAAAACCATATTTTAGTTTCCATGGAAACTGGACTGCGTTGGTTAACTCTGAAATTGCTGCAATGCTGTCTTTTATGGTTTTATGCGCGCACGGAGACATAATACGTATTGGATTTGTGCAACTATATACAGCGTGTTTCAGGAGGAAAGGTCAATACTTCGGGAGGTGATAGTATCGGTCATTGTGAGAAAAAAAGTTCATATGAACATGTGTCTAATTCTGAATGGTTACGGAGATAGAGCTGTTTGAATCTGATGCGCGCGCAGCTCTTCCTCCCCACGCGGTGGTCCCATTCAATGGCCACCAAGGTCTCCAGAGCTCTCTCCGTTAGATTGTTGTTTGTGGGGGTGGATGAAAAGTCAAGTCTACAAAAGAAAGGTGGATACACGAGACGAATTGCTCGCGCGCATTTTGGATGCTGCTGCCCGCATAAAGGAACGTCAAGAACAACACGCGATCTTCGCACACGAGTTGCAAAGTGCATTGAGGTTGACGGTGGGATTTTCGAAAACGTATTGTAAACTGTAACAAATTTGTCATTTCTGTATCTGATACCATTCAAAATGCCAATGTTTAAACATTAAATGTTAGAAACAGTAATTGGTTTCTCTTTCTTGATTACCATTAACAATGCTTTTGTATTTTAGATTCAAACAGCTCTATCTCCGTGACCATTCAGAATTAGACACATGTTCATATGAACTTTTTTCCTCACAATGACCTATACTATCACCTCCCGAAGTATTGACCTTTCCTCCTGAAACACCCTGTATATATATATGTATGTATATATATATATGTATGTATATATATATTATATATATATATATATATATATATATATATAGAAACACCCTGTGTGTATATATATATATATATATAATGAATAATTTATATCCAGTTATTATATACCATTCAAGACGGGTTTACTAAAGCATAACATTATCTAAAATCTCCATAAAAAAATTTATTAATACTGATGAATTTTAATAAACCTTTACATAATTGGAGCAATTTTGAAACAAAATAGCATATATACAATTGGATATACTCGTATGCAGGGTTACCAACTCTCCGCTTATCGTTATCAGTCATAGTTTTTTTTTTTTTTTTAAAGTAAACCCTGAGACGAATCCTCCGGTTCTTAATTTATATACAGGGCGTCCCAAAAAAATGTATACACACTTTAAATACTTATAAAGGCAGTGTTTATTAAAATACATTTCATTTTCAAAATGTAATAGAATCTACAGACATTATTTAATTGTTTTGTCAACGCCTGTTTTCAAACTGACGTCCGTTCTGGTCCAGGCACTGCTGATAACGCGAAGCAATGGAATCGCAAACATCACGAAACATTTCGTTTGGTATTTGTGTGCATTCTCGTTCAATGGCTGCTCTCAATTCAGCGAGTGTTGCAGGTTTTATAGCGTAGACTTTGTCTTTTAAGTATCCCCATAAAAAAAGTCTAGTGGTGTGAGGTCTGGTGAACGCGGAGGGTATTCTACGAAACCCCTTCGTCCAATCCACATCCACATCGTGCCAAGTACCACTCGCAATACTCCACTCTTCGGTCCGGATCATCTTCATTAATAGCATGGACTAATCTTGGAATGTAACTTTTCCATTGACAGCGCTTCAAAATGCGTTGGACAGACGATTCTGAAATTCCTACCTCACGACTCGCTTGCCGCACAGATTTTCTTGGACTTTGGTGATACGTTTCCAGTACTCTTTCTTGCTTTGTGGGGCTTGTCGATGTCCGTGGTCTTCCGGAACGCTTCTTGTGGACATTCTGAACAGTTCCATCGGCTAATTCCATCTCTAATTCGAGTGATGGTAAGTCGCGTTGGTGGATCTGTTTGAAACTCCCTCCTAAACTGTCTTTGCACTTCAACTGCGTTTTCACACTTCAAGTAGCATTTTAGAATGAATTTCCTTTGTTCAAAGCTTAGTCTGACTGCCATTATTAATTCTAATGGGTTTAACTTGGAAAGAAAGAAACATCAATTGAGCTATCAGCTGTTAAAGTGTGTATACATTTTTTTGGGACGCCCTGTATACTCGTGTATATATAAAAAATTTAAATGTTCGTTTTTAATTCAATTTTATATATTATTTAGTAAGGAGGTCATCCAGGAATCAAAATTGCAGTTAATAAGCGTCTACAAATAATTCAAATGGCACTTGGCACTGCATCTTGAATTGCTGCCGATCGGATAGACTCGTCGGTCAGGCCTAACTCTTTGTTTTTTTTTTTAATTTAAAAGTTAGCAACCTTAGATATATGGGATATAAAATGGAGTGTATATATGAAGAAGAGGCCCAATGCTTGATACATTCATTTGAGTTCAAACGTTTCGGAATATTTTCTTCCATCATCAGTGTCTACAATTATAATTGTAGTTCTTGGATAAAATAATCGTATATAATAAGATACTATATAATAATCCTATTAACAAAATTTAAAAAAACCTGTTAGGAATGCTTTAGATTGTGAAAAATTAAAATTGTAAAAACAGCCAAGGTTTATATTTAATATTTTCTACTCACAAATTTTGATAATTATTTTATTATTTTATAAACAGACGTAGGCTATTATTTTCATTTCTAGGTAGGTTATGGCAGTAACTGAACAGTGAATATGAGAGAGACTATACTCATATGGGTATATAAGTTTATCAAAAGAAAGTCAAATAAAAATGGAACTGTAGTCGTTGAAGGCGAGTTGTTGGTAGTTTTTCCCGTAACTGCGGGTAACAGCCATAAAGGATATATTTTCTAGAGGAGCTTCCGACCAAAAGTTGGGATAGGTTGTATTTTGTAAATATAAATAGATTTATGAACACGGAGGTTGGTTTAGGTGGTTGGTGTTATTTGTACTTATGATTCTGAAGGCGGAAGGATCAATGGGAGGGTCTTTTAATGTGCTATGGTTTCTGACATAATTTTGAGGGTTTACTGAGGAGTCGTGAGGTTTTGCTGAATGTCCCTCAAATAAATGTATCAGACACTGGTCCTCCTCCACGTTCTACGCCTTCGGTTCCCTTGGAACAAGCCCATCAATAATATATATATATACACTATATGATCAAAAGTATTCGGACACCCCGGAAAATCCGCATTTCTGCAAATCACCTTCGCCGAAAGGTATGCTGGGAAAAAGCGTGGCGAAACTATAATGCTGAGGTGTTCTGTTAAGTTATCAGTAACTGCTATGAAGCCATGCCGCGCGGACGTGAACTCATCATCGGATGTTATTTAAGTAACATTTCTATACGAAACATTGCAGCCAAACAGGATATACCAATCGACTGTAGCGATGTTATCATGAGATGGAGCACGACGGTGCAACTAACGCGAAAAAACGTTCCGGATGACCACGCAAACTGATGGAACATGATAGAGAAGTCTGGTAGGACATGTCAATAAGTCCCCGCACGTCCTCTGCCGCTTCCATCGCTGAGGAGGTAGGAAGAGCATCCAGTACCTCCGTTAGTACTGTAACTATCCGCAGAGAGATGCACAGACTCGGTTATTATGGTAGAGCAGCTGTACACAAGCCACTGATTACAAAAGTTAATGCCACGCGTCGTTTGGCCTGGTGTGTCTCCCGTCGTTCCTGGACCATGGAGGACTGGAAAACTGTTTTGGTGGAGCGACGAGTCGCGGTATTCACTCTTCCAGTCTGATGGGTGTGTTTTGGGTGTGGCGACAGCCCGGAGAACGGCTTCTTCCTGACTGTGTACGTCCCATCGGTGAAGTTTCGGTGGAGGGTCATCATGGTATGGGGTTTGTGTTTTCCTGGCTAGGGCTCGGCCCGTTTGGTTTTTATACCCACTACCATGAACGCTGACGTTTATCTCGACGTTCTGGACAATTCGGCCCTCCCTACACTGTGGCAATACTACGGAGATGGCCATCGTTTGTTTCAACAGGATCGAGCTCCCTGCCATACTGCAAGGCGTGTGCAGGACTGGTTTCGTGAAAATAAGGTGGATTTGTTAGACTGGCCTGCTCAGAGCCCCGATCTCAACCCAATCGAGCACATGTGGGACGAACTGGAGCGATGGATACGAAACCGCACACCATGCCTGGCTTCACTTGCATCTCTTGCATCAGCTCTGCAAGAGGAATGGCGAGCCATTCCTGCACAGACTTACCGAAAACTGGTGGAAAGTATGCCTCGACGTGTTGACGCTGTAATAAAAGCAAAGGGTGGACCTACTGGTTACTAAATGCCATAATAAAACCATTTTTCCCAAAACCATGCGGTGTCCAAATACTTTTGATCATATAGTGTATAATATAATATATATATTATATATATATAAGAATGAGATTGGAGACTTAGTGGGTTTTAAAGCCAAAAGTCGTGAAGAAGGTTTAGTATATATGATTTATACATTTCATGCATTCCTTATCCGATTTTATATTCGAGGATTTGACGAAGGAGGGAAGTGGGGCCCAGTCTTGCTATATAATTCTTTATTAGAAATGAAAGTACAATTCAATGACCTCACTCAAACACTATTTCCATTTCCAGTACTTGAGGAACACTAAATCTATACTGTTCGTCCTAGGGCTTGGAAATCGCCGACGATAATCGCCGCCATTTTCCATGACGATAATCGCGATATTGACGATATTTGATGATTGAATGAATCCATCCGTATCTGCTACGTTTGTGTGACATAACATGACAGTGTAAGGCATACAGTTGGAGCAGCTAGCTGCAGACAATGCTTGCATGCATGATTTGTTCATGTCATTGCTAGTGATGTAGGTCACATCCGCATCCGCGGAACATCCGCACATTTTCTCGCATCCGCATCCGCACCCGCATCCGCACTTTGGACTGCGGATGTCGTGCGGATGTGGACCGTTGAGATAAAATGTCATTAATAAGCGGAAATTATCAAATTCTACTATATTAATAGAACTAGTTCATTGTGCGCAAAAGTGATGCAAGCGACAAGACGAGAGGCTGTTCTTGTATGAAGTTACTCTCTTGCAACCTACTTAGATCCACGTTACAAAGCTAAGTTATTTTCACCTAGTACATTAGAACGAGTTAAATCATCACTTGGCAAAGCAGTTGAAGAGCTTTAATCTCTTGAATCTGTCGCTTCGCCACCCACCAAAAGAATAAAAGTTTCAGTGACAGAACCAACACCTTCAACAAGCAAATCTATCACAGAATCTGTCTCTCAGTTTCTTGAGTCAAGCAGCAATGACGAGACCTACGCGATGTCAAAAGATGTAGTAAAAATGATCGAGAGCTATCACCAAGAAAAACGCCTGGCTGCATGTGACAATCCTATTAGTTGGTGGAAAAATACGCAGAATATCTATCCATACTTGAGTAAACTTGCAGGAAACATTTAGCCTGTCCTCCAACAAACGTACCAAGCGAAAGATTATTTAGCAGTGCTGGATTAATATATGATGAAAAGAGAAACAGACTGGCAGCAGAAAAGGCAGAAAAATTAATGTTCCTTAAGCATAACCTTCCTATAATTAAGTTTGAACATTAAACGATGAACATCTTAGTTTACTTTATTTTAATTACTCATTTATAAATATGCCTAATAAAATTTTAAACTTAATATAAATAGTTATCAAGCTAATTAAAGATCTCTTTCTATAAGGGTGGAGGAGGAGGTTGGGGAAAGAGGTCGGTGGGGTGCATTTGAGTTGGGTTCACGTCCCGCATCCTGGTAACACAATTATGGTTTCTAATTGTGGCTGAAACTCAACAAAATATAACAATTTATTTGCAGACGAATTCACTAATTGATTTCTATATTAGTTAGATGCTTGATATTATTTTATATGTTCAGAGAAAAGTACAGCAATTATCGTACAATTAATCAATTATACTACATTATAGCTACAGCTCTCTCTATATAATAACTTATTATATACGTTAAACACAACAAATCTCGAATATATCCTAAAAAATAACGAAAATGTAGACATCCGCATCCGCGGATGTTGAAATCAAACATCCTCATCCGCATCCGCATCCGCGGATGTGAAAAAAATGACATCCGCTACATCACTAGTCATTGCTTCGTAATGGTTAACAGGCAATGCTATATTACTTGGGTCGGCATGACATGACATATCAATTCTCACCTTTGTCTCTCTTATTTTCAGAATTTGGATTCTTGCTGTAGATTTGTTTGCGAAATGAATGAACAATAATCATGCTGATTCTATGAAATTGATTAAAAAACCTAAAATCAAAAGTGAAGTTTGGACATATTTCAATGTTTACAGCCAAGATGGCAAAACTGTTGACAAAACTAAGGACCATGCAGCTGTCTGCATCGTCGAATCGTGCAAGAAGGAAGTTAGCTGCAAAGATGCCAACACTACAATCTTATCAGTCACTCGCGTCAACACCATGAAAAGGAGTACTGTGAAATGCTTGCTAAGCAAAAGAAATCTGTCTCACCATCAGTCTTGAAATATGTCAGTTCATCATCGTCAGCAACAAAGGTGGAGAAATACACAAAAGGTAATAACAAAACAACAGACCATTAACTAAATGCCACAATAGCTTTTCCTCCCTTTTACTTGCACAAACCTTAGAACCACGTTCCGTAATAGGTTTAAAAAATGATGATTACAGTATATTTTTTTGATTTTTGACTCTACTTTTTATAACACACCCTTTTTCATATATGTTGTAACATAAATTCTGCTCGATTAGAAAACGAACGATAGATAATAGAATAACCTCAAGATAATGTGAAATAGTTTTAGAAATGTTGCAAAATACACGCGGCGACAGGTTTACACAGGTTTTATCACGATACAGAATGATTTAGGCTAAGTGTAGGCTGAGGCTAATGAATATTTTCTCTGGTGTTTTTCATATAGTTACAACGCCACCCCTACGATATTAGAGTAATTGAAAAAAACATGGAGCCCACGAAAGAGCATATTCGACATGTGATGCTGTAGGAGTTTCATAAAGGATCTAACGCTAGTGAATCCGCAAAAAACATTCAAAGAGTTTATGGAAATGATGTTGTGAGCGAATGCATGTGTAGGAGATGGTTTGAGAAGTTCAGAAATGGAGACTTCAGTCTGAAAGATTATCAACGAACAGGACGACCAAATGAATTAGATGAAGAGTTGCTGAAAGCAACAGTGAAGGAAAACCCAACGGTAACTAAGAGAACTTGGCCTGCAACTCGGTGTTAGCCATATGACCATTCATCGTCATTTGAAGCTGTTAGGAAAAGTAGTGAAGGTTGGAAAATGGGTTCCGCATGATTTGTCACGAGCGAATCTTCAACATCAATCGATATTTGCACATCACTGCATTCTCGGCAACTGCAGGCACCGTTTTTGAATCGGATCGTCACTGGGGATGAAAAATGGGTTCTCTATAACAATATGAAGCGTCGACATCAGTGGCTTAGCCGTGAAACAAAGCCTGAACCTCAGCCAAGGAATGGACCCCATCCAAAGAAAATTTTGCTATGCGTTTGGTGAGATATGCAAGGAATTATTCATTTTGAGCTTCTGCCAGATAACCAAACAATCACAGCTGAAGTCTACTGCCAACAACTCCAACGACTGAAGATGGCATTACAAGAAAAACTTCCCGCATTAATTAATCGTAGAAGTGTTCTATTCCACCAGGATAACGCGCGCCCTCACACTGCTCGAATCACCACTGCCCAATTAGAGGCATTTGGTTGGGAAAAAATGCCTCATCCACCTTATTCTCCGGACATCGCACCTTCAGACTTCCATTTATTCAGAAGTCTGGAACACCACCTAGATGGACAAAAGTTGCAATCCAGGGAAGCTATCGAAAACGAAGTGATCGCTTTTCTTAACTCGAAACCAAGGGATTTCTTCGAACGTGGCATAAAAAAAACTTTTCTACAGGTGGGAGGAGGTTATAGAAAAAGAAGGGAATTGTATTGCTGATTAATTTGTCATTATGTCATTATGTCATTATGCACGGAACCACGCAAAACTGGGAGCTAGTGAACCTCCGCATAGTGTGTGAACCTCTGAATGCGGAGTCCAAGACGGGGAAGGTCATCGCAAGAGTCCTGGTGGACAAAGCGTTTGATGACTTGAAGTGTCTGATCATCAAGATGGCAAAGGCTGACCGTCAAGCCAAGTCAACCGCCCCTACCACTTCTCCCCCTGTCGCCAGCAGCAGCCCACGGGTGGTGTCCTTTGATGAAGGCGGAGATGGAGAGCCGCTTGCTAAGCGTCCTAAGTCCCGTCACCTAATGGCGATGATGCAGGAGATGCTGGACCAGTCAGTCGAGTCCAGCAGCAGTGGTGCTGATGATGATGACGCAGAGATGGAGATCATGACCCGTGTCGCAGCTGAGATCAGCACCTACAAAAAGGAGGACGAGGAGGTGCTTCTCGGGGCCAGCCCACTCTCCTGGTGGAAGGAGAAGGAGCCCAAGTACCCGCTGCTCAGCAGAGTCGGCAAGAAGCTAATGGCCATCACAGCGACATCAGTGCCACCAGAAAGGATGTTCAGCGAGACGGGGCTGATCGCCTCCAACATCAAGAGCTGCCTCAAGGCTACAACAGTGGAGATGTTGATGTTCCTGAACGCTAATTACGAAGTCGTTGCTCAGCAGCAGCAGTAAGCAGTTGGATCTGGAACTGTGGACTGGAACATTGTGGACATTGTGAAACGTAGTTGCATTGCATGTTTATCGTTTGATACAATCCTTTCCTTACCTTTGAAAGTATATGAATTATGAAAATACAATCCTTATATTTGAAAGTGCCGGTGTCATTCTTTTCCCTGCTTCTTTTGTCAATCAATACAAACAATTTAATATACTTGCAGCCCTAATCACATCATTCAATCACAGAATATGGTAGCATACAACAATCAGCGTTTTTTTCGCTTTGATATTAACAGGAAAACGTTGTCACGCAGTTTCACAGCTGAATTTGTCAGAAATTATAAAATTTTACATAAAAAACTTGTTAAAAACTTACCTCTGACGATTATCGTTTTCCGAAAAATGGCGGCGATTATGGGCGATTTTTTTCGTGGCAATCGATTATCACGATATCGGCGATTATCGCCAAGCCCTAGTTCGTCCATACGAGGAAAGATAAAAGTCTAAATGAAGGAAACATTGTTACAAATTAGTTGGTTTACTGAAACCGGTAATATTGCCACAAACAGGAAAAATAGGGGCTCACCCCCATCCGCACGACCTAACATTTGAAGCCCAAATAAAAACATACATATATACACACCGTGTGGTGCAAAATAAACGTCTCTATCTCCCATTCAGCTGCTGCTATCCGACCCAATATCGCTTCTTTATTTCGCTGGTCAACGGGAAGCGGTGTTACGACATTGGCTACGACGTAGCCCCATTTATAAAAGTAATAAAAAATATATTTAAGTTTATTCCCTCAAAAATGATATTAACATATCACGAGTGGAAGTGAAATTATAAACGTTCCAAATTAATGTTTAAAAAAATGAGTACTTCAAGAGTGAAAAGTAAGATATGAGCTGGTGCTGTCTGTCCTCTAAAGAGAGGAATTTGAAACTATGATACGTATGTGCAACAGGTTTAGGGTTATACTGTAAAATTTGTAATAACTGTATTTACATTTTAAGGAAAAAGTATTGGATGTAATCTCCATTTTGACTAATCACAGAGTGGATGCTCAACATCCACTGAAGAACGACGCGCGGCTTGGTTACACTCCTCTGAGATTTGCTGCCAACATTCTTCGATGTTTGAGCTCTTGCAATATGTTCAACGGTATCTGGCAGCCTCCATAAACTTTTTTCTTTGTAGCGCTGTACACACAAAGTAGGCTAGAAGGTCGAAGTCTGGTGACTGCGGAGACCATTGATTACCCCTGATGACCCGTATTTTCAGAGATACTGTTTAGTTGTAGTTGTACGATGCGTAGGGGCGCTGTTCTCCACGAAAATGAAATTACCATCGAGATATAGTCGTTCACATTATGTGAAGAGATGAATTAAATGCGGTATCGTCGGTTACGGAAATTGAGGTACACTGCGCTGTAAGGTACATGGGGGCCCACTGTATCGAGACTTTTATAATCGACTGTACATGCGTGTCCGCATTTATTTTTAAATCTTGAGGATTTTGAAAAATAACATTTTTTTCATAAGAAAAAGAACGTGAAACCAAAATTAAACCATTTTTTTTCAGGAAAATCACGATCTTTCGTAATAAAATTGTAAAGTAAAATCATTTTCGTCTTGGAAGTATTTTTTTTAAGTCATTGTGAAAAAACTTCCGAGATACAGCGCGCGAGATCTGCCCAGACGTCTCAGTTTCGCGGCTTGGGTAATGCTAGGTGCTCGTAAGCGCCGATAGTTTTTCACTCCATGCAGCTATCCTTATTATTTTCTAAACAGAGTGTCTGGAAATTCCAAAATTACGTGGTATTGCACTCTGGAACGAGGGAGTACTAGGTTGATCTTCGATAATTGTAACAGCACCAGTCCCTCAATTTGCTCTTGATTTTGCTGCGCTCGGGCTGTTCGTGGTCGGCCACTATTCGTTTTATTTGTTGCAATGGAACCAATTGTTTCCAGATGCTGAATCACACGCACGTTAACAGACCTTACACTTGGGAACTCGGAGACTATTCTTTTACCACGCAATCCCTTTTCTTCAAAACATGTCTTGATAACGCCGAAATCGCTTTTCTCTAACATTTTTCACTTTTTTTATTGACAGCCGTTACAATGTAGGCCTAAATGCCTATAAAATTTTGGAATTTTTATAACTTCACTTCCACTTGTAGTTTTTTTTTTGGCGGGGGAGGGAGAGCGAACCTCTTTCGCAACAGCTAAAGTCATATGACGGAGGGGACCTACGGCTTTACGTGAGATCCGAACCACCAGTCACTGCATCATCTGGACGTAGAAGACGGTCACCCATGCAACCACAAGCCGGACCCAACGTCGCTTAATTTTGCTGATCTAACGGGAAGCAATATTACGATGTGGCCACAACGTAGCCCTTCACTTGTAATATCTTAATAAATTTTTATGGCATAAACCTACTGTAAATACCCTTATTATAACTTTTATAAATTTCAGTTCTCTAAAATAAATGCAAGCAAAATGACAGCGTTTTAAGTTTGCGCAACTCGGTAATAATAATAATAATAATAATAATAATGATAATGATGATGATGATGATGGGGGAAGGAACGTTAGGCAGGAGACAAGGAGTGCTGGAACTCCTGTTTCTTTCGTCACTGTCCTCCTTAGCTGATTTTTTTCCGTGTCTCATCTACCCTGTGAGTAGTCCAGCATGTTCACACACACACACACACACTTCTCTCACTATTCCTCACTGCACATACATGCCTCTTACATACTACACAAACTTTTCAAAGTTAAAATACCAACAAAATGGCATAGACCTCAAGAGCCTCAGAGCCCCCTGGGAAGGGACCATAAATGTCCCCACTTCTGGCTCCCCCGCTGTCGATACCGGGAACGTAGACCCGGGCAGTGGGGCTGGTTCTGCTACTGCCTATTCGAGATGTTTTGGGCCACTGCCTGATTCACTTTTCATAAATTTCTGCAACATTCGTGGCCTTTCCTCACATTTTCAATCTGCTGAACACCATTTCTCCTCTAAACCTCACCTCTTTCTCACTGAAACCCAGGTGCCTGGAACGACTGACCGTATACATTCCATATTTTATTCCTACTACTAATAAAAAAAAAACCTGGTTTAACTTCACTTGTTCTAATGCTATCCGCAGCAGAACCTTTCAGAGGGTACCGTCGCAAACCAACTCCTGACTCACTTAGCTTATATTTCTGGCCAGAATCGTGCAAAATCTGTTTTTCGACTCGCCAAATATTCCTTCATCCGACAAAAATGTGAAAACCTATCCAATTCTAATTCTTCTCGCTCTTTCTGGCATCTAACTAAGAACCTCTTCAACAACTTCACTTCCTCTTCTTTCCCTCCTGTTTTTCCATTCCAACGGCTCAGTTGCCGTCTCCTTCTGATAAAGCTGAACTCTTCGCTCAAACTTTCGTCTCCAGCTCAAACCTAGACGATTCCGGTGCTGTTCCCCAATCTCCTCCTTCCTATGACTTAATTATATCTGAAATTAGAATCTCTTCCAAAAATATTCATTCTCTCCTATCTGGGCTCAACTCTAGGAAGACGTACTGTGCTGATGGTGTCCCTCCTGTTGTTCTCAAGAACTGAGCTTCTGTGCTGACTGACTGCTGACACCCTGCCTAGGCAAACTCGTTTTTGTCTTTCATCTGGTACTTTCCGTCCTGCTGGAAGTTCGCTTTCATTCAGCCTGTCCCAAAGAAGAGATAGTGCTATTCCTCAGGGTTCTGTCCTGTCGCCCATTCTCTTCATCTTAATACGATTTTGATTGTTCCAAAGTCCTTCCATTTCGTTATAACTGCAGCAATCGTCGTAAATAGAATTCAAAGTTCTTCTTTTATCTTCCTATAACTCTTTTCAGACTCGTGTGCAGCAATAACAAGTCTCGTAAGATCTGTAGACAGCTCTTTAACACGACGACCTATTACTTACTAATGGCTTGTACAGTCATCCGTCTTCCATAAAGATTCACAGAGAAAATCCTAGCATTCAGAATTGCCAAAAGTCTCTAATGAAGGTGAACACACAAAGTACTAAATAATTTTGGAAGTAAATGTACGAAAACTTTTGCATTTTAACTTTTTCTTCAAATTCTTTGATGTTTTACATTATACGTTGGAGTTAAGCTAATTTCTTGGATCAAGTAAAGATAAGCACCCCCAGCCTTCTTTAATTAGCCTTATAAGGCTAACTAACGAAAATATCACGACCTAACCTAACCAATCGTCAAGGGCGTACAGTTGACTTAACGATTGGTTAGGTTAGGTCGTGATTTTTTCGTTAGTTAGCCTTATAAGGCTAATTAAAGAAGGCTGGGGGTGCTTATCTTTACTTGATCCAATTTCTTTATTTGGGAAACATTTCCAAACGAAGGGTAAACTTTTCAAAAGTATCCTCTGCATGGTACAAAAGATAAGGACGAATACACTCTTAACTGAAATAGTTCTTTGTACGAATACTTATGAGGGCCACTCAGGCCCACTCATATATATATATATATACTGTATATATGTATATATATATATATATATATATATATATATATATATATATATATATATATATATATATACGTAATGTTTTATAATTAAATAATATATAACTATCTTGTTATACCATTAGTATATATATATACAGGCCCGGATTTAGCTATAGGCGAACTAGGCGATCGCCTAGGCCCCGGGGCCTCGCGCCAAAGGGGGCCTCGCTCAAGCCGTTTTGCGCGTTCTGTTCAAGTGATATTAATGATTTAGAACTCTATGAAGAACTTAAAGTACTTTGCAGGTTTATACCTGAGAAAACAGATCTCGGAAATGTCCTTGTTTATATAGTGCAAAAACAACTAAGTGAGATTTATCCTAATTAGTCCAGGCAATCTAGAGCAAAAATAGCTTCAACCTGGGCAAAATTGCTTCAGAAGCTTTCTAAACTGTTTCCAGCTCAGGAACCATTGCAGAATAACATATCCAAAATCCGATAAAATTGGACCCCGGGAACACTCCCAAAAATGAAATTCAAAATGGCGGACTGGCAGTTTCCTACGAAATACAATAAATTTTAATTTCGCTTTGTAGAGAGAGTTATGACGTTTTTCTTGATCAGTAAAATGTTTTAAAACACATTTTCGTTTCTAAATTAACCTATATGACACTAAAAATTGTATTAGGCGGCTAGTATTAAACTATGACGTCACGTAATGTAAATAAAATATACTGTATGGAGTGTATGTGAGAATGGACATTGCTACATCTTTAAACTTATATTATATACAACTCTTTAATTCCTACTACCCACTATCAAATCTGCGTATTTGTGCTTGTCATTTTCTTTAAAACTGTTATTATGTACTCCTTTTAAATACTGCAACACAGTTTATTAATTTGTGTTTTCTGTTTCAGACTGACTCGGTGTACGGCTGACTCGGTGTGCGTCCGCCTTCAAGAATGCAGACCCCTGAAGAATTGTGCGTGATTTGTAAGGAGAAATTGGACAGCGGACAGGAAGTGGTTCACATCTCGCAAAAAGGAGCAGATGGTATAAATGCATCCAGCCGCAGCCGTGGAAGCGATGTTGTTGCAACAGCTGGAATAAGTGTTCACGTTGTATGTAGGAAAAGGTTTACGGATAAAAAGACCATTGAAATAAAGAAGCGACAGACCGCAGCCGAGGCAATACCAAGGAAAAGTGCTCGTTTTCATGAATACGCATTTTCCAGTGCTACTCACTGTTTGTTTTGTGATACCTTTGTGGACTTTTTTTCCAAACACAAACCAAAATCAGAGCATGTCAAAATAAGAACTACAGAGTTCTCCGAAACCATAAAAAGGTGCTGTGAAAGCCGCTGCGATGAATGGTCGTTTAATGTAAAAGGCCGTCTGGAGTATTATCTTCGTGATCTTCCTGCTGCAGATTGTGTCTACCATCACACCTGCAGCGTAAATTTTCGAAGTGGAAAAAACATTCCTCGCGCATACTCCTCCGACGATCATGATTCGAAGAAAGGGAGACCAACTAATGAAGAGCAACACCAAGCATTCCTTCAGACCTGTGCTTACCTGGAAGAGAATGATGATGAACAACTGTTGATTGGAGACCTAATTTCCAAAATGGAGGAATATCTTCAAGGAAGTCAGAGCTCTGTCTACGAACGCAGGCACATGAAGAGAAAGCTTTTAGAACGTTACGGAGACAAGATCATAATATCAGGTGAAAGTGGGAAGGCAGATGTAGTAACACTACGAGAGACAGCTAATGAAATTCTTATAGATTATCACAAAAAGTCGAAAGAATGTGATATAGATATAGAGCTACAGAAGATTTACCTAGTAGAAGCTGCTGCAAAAATAATCAGAAGTGATATCAAGTCTGTCGACTCGCCTAGAAAAGATGTGTATCCATCTCCAAATGACATCACTGCAGAAAGTGCTCTTGATTACATTCCCAACAGTCTGAAATTGCTATTATCAAAAGCATTTGCGGGACAGGATGCTTCAAGAAAAATAGGTGCAATTGGGCAGAGCATTATGCAAGCAACCCGTCCTAGAGGATTACTATGTCCACTACAGATCGGTTTGTCGGTTCAGCTACACCACAACTTTAGGTCAAGGTACCTTATTGACGTTCTCCATCAGCTGGGTTACTGTTCGTCGTATGCAGAAGTAACAAGATTCGAAAGAAACGCGGCGCTGGCAAGTGGGTCTGGCTCTTTTACTGTTGATGAAAACACTGCAGTCCTTCTAGCAGCAGATAACGTCGATCATGATGTCTGCACTTTGGATGGGAAGAATACCTTTCATGGAATGGGTATGATTGCCGCAATAACTCCGAAGATCAAGATCCACCCTTCTATTCACAGGCGTAATGTTGGTGACAATGACATTAAGAAGATTGCAACCGTTGACATTAGGGAATATAGACACGCGAGAAGCATGTTGAGGGACATCTCATTCCGCGAACTTCCAGTACCCACTGCCACCATAAGTCGACTTAGTCTTCTCTGGCAGATATCTTCAGCAGAAAGATCAGGTCCAAGTTGGTCCGGAACAATGCAGGCAATTCACGGTGGATCAAGTGTCTCACATCCAGGTGTGGCGTCGATCACGTTCCTTCCCATCATAGATATGTCGCCAACTGACATGACCTGCATATTTTCGACATTACTATATTTGAGCAAGATAGCACGCGATCAAAAAGTCCCATGCATTATTACCTTTGATCAGCCTTTGTTCTGGAAAGCTTCCCAAATCATCAATGAACAGAGAGACCTGCAGGACATTGTTTTAATGCTGGGATCATTTCACACTCTGATGAATCTTTTGGGAGCAGTCGGTACTCTTATGAATGGTTCAGGATTGTCTGAAGTACTTCAAGAAATATACGGACCAAATGCCGTGCAACACATGATGTCTGGAAAAGCTGTTTCAAGAGCGATACGTGGTCATATGATAGTAGATGCAGCTCTTAGTACCTTACTAGTCGCAGACGTTTTCCCTCGTAATGAAGATGGAACTCCTCATGACCTCCATAAGGAAGCTTGTGACCTGCTCGACGATGTTATGACCGCCAAACAATCAGTTGAGGATGTGGAATCTTCGAATGCATTGTCTCAGATTGCTACCACTTTGGATGCGAAGAAAACTGACCTACAATCTACTTCGCAAACAAGTCAACTCTGGTTGGAATATCAGCGAATGATCAACATTGCACGTTCCTTGATAACAGCAGACAGAACCGGCTCGTGGGATTTGCACTTGCAAGCTATGCTGGAGACCATCCCCATAATTGCAGCAGCCGGACATCACAATTACCTGAAATCGATATACCTGTACCTGCAGAAATAAAATTTAAGTTTGCCTTCTGAAAATCCAGCCGTTAACAAAATGTTCCAGGAAGGTAAGTTTGTGGTAAGAAGAAGCGACAGATTATGGGCCGGACTCGGCACAGACCTGGTGATAGAACAAGTACTAATGCGTTCCCTGAAAAGCAGAGGCGGACTGACACGCGGAAGTGGATTTACAGACATCCAAAGGACAACGTGGCTCTTTTCTATGCCTCTGTGTTCCACTTATAACTTAGCAATGCAGGAATACACCAGAGTTTTGTTGGAAAGTAGTGAACAGCACAAGGAAATGAGGGGAAGTAGACAAATCAGGGACAGTAATGACATGAAGAAAGTACTTGAACGTCTGGAATCCTTATCCCCATTCCATTCTACCTCGGGTCTCTGCAACATTGTAACAGGGCTAACTGCTGATCCTGGAGTTAACGTTCATCAATTGCATTCAATCGGTACGAACATTGTCGTAAAAATGATTGGGAAACAAGCCTTTACATATTCTGCCAAAAGATCTGACAAAGTGAAAACACTAGGATCTGCTTCTGCCGTTGTGATCACTGATGCTTCAGATATAGAAGTAGATCCTGCACTACTGTTTCAGAGAATGATGACTGTTGCCACTGGCGGAGACATGAATCTTGAAGATGTCATGTGTTACGAACTGTGTGCATATCCTCCTGCATTGTTCGAATCACGAAGTATCTTGAGGAAACCCGATAAGTCTCAGCTAGCTCATGCAATAATCAAATACACTGACACTTTACGCATGGAAGAAGTTCAAGAAATTCAGTGCACAGACCAGTACGTATTGGATGGTGGATCTCTACTACATCGTGTTTCCTGGCGTCAAGATGAAACATATGACAGCATCGCCAACTCATATGCCGATTTCACTCTGAAAACATATGGAAAAGCAATCATTGTTTTTGATGGCTACAGCAGCTCTCCTACGATCAAGGACATGACCCACAGAAGACGCAGCACCAAGACAAGCAGAAATGTGAATCTCAGTCCAAGCATGAAGTTTGTTGGCCAGAAGGAATACTTCTTGGCTAATGAAAACAACAAGCAAGCATTTATTTCCCTCGTAGGTGAGATGTTGAAGAAGCACGGGTGTACTGTTCACAACGCAGATGGGGATGCTGATGTGGACATCGTTCGTGCAGCAGTTTCCTCATCAGAAAATGCAACTACAACAGTAATAGGGGAAGACACCGACTTGCTGATTCTCCTTCTGTACCATGCCAAGGACAGTGGTTTCAAGTTGTACTATCGCAGCGATATAAGACGGGGACCATCTCCTAATCCTGTGTATGATATTCTCAGCATTCAATCATTGTTAGGCAATGACATCTGCAAGTATCTCCTGTTTGTGCATGCTTTCACGGGCTGTGATAGCACATCCAGAATTTTTTCGATCGGTAAAGCCAAAGCATTCGACACACTGATGAAGGTGGCTGAACTCCGTTCAGTTGCAAATACATTCTGTTCTGATTGTTGCCAACACTCTGACATTGAAGCCGCTGGAAGAAAGGCAATGCTTCTGTTGTATGGCTGCAAAACACTTGAATCCACTAACGCACTACGTCATCGAATGTTAGTTGAAAAGGTAGCTACAGCTAAATCTTTTGTTACACCCGAACGTTTGCCACCTACCGATGCGTCCACAAAGTACCACAGCTTTCGCACATACTTTCAAATACTAATCTGGAAGTCTACAGAAGAGAAGATCGATGCAGAACAGTGGGGTTGGTATGTAAAGAATAATTCCTACTACCCTACAGCCTGCGACAAGCCACCAGCTCCAAATTATCTACTCAACATGATCCGCTGCTCCTGCAAGACGAAATGTGCTACTTCAAGATGTGGATGCAAGCGTAATGGAATGCCCTGTTCAGCCGCTTGTGGCGAGTGCCAAATCAGTGGTTGCGATAACAACCCAAGTACCGGTAATCTATCCGATGATAGTGATGAAGAGGATTAATTTCTGTATGTTTGTGACCAGGTATCACTTCTTCTGTAATGAACATAACTTGAAAATGGGAAAAAAATAATTGTTGTATTATTGATTATAAAAATCTGTAAAAAGCTATATAACATTATATTTGCGTAATAACTGGTTGTGTTGTATATTGTTGAATTATTTAAAACATTACAACTGAAAGAAAAAGCATCAAATGTATCTCTATAAATAAAAGCGTAAATTATATATTTATTTTTTTTCGTAGGAAACATCCAGTCCGCCATTTTGAATTTCATTTTTAGGGGTGTTCCCGGGGTCCAATTTTGTCGGATTTTGGATATGTTATTCGGCAATGGTTCCTGAGCTGGAAACAGTTTAGAAAGCTTCTGAAGCAATTTTGCCCAGGTCTAACTACAAATTGTCTGGACTAAATGTTTATGTTGCACTTCGAATAGTATTAACCATCCCAGTTACTGTTGCTTCGGCTGAAAGAAGTTTCTCGCGTCTCAAACTTATTAAAACATATTTGCCTTCCACCATGTCTCAAGCGAGATTGCAATCATTAGCTATGTTATCAATAGAAAACCATATAACAAATTCATTAGATTATTCTCAATTAATTGAAGAGTTTAGCTCGAAGAAAAGTAGAAAAGCATTGCTGTAATATTCAAGGAGCATCTGAACCAAATATTAAAGCATTAATATTTAGCCTGATAAGTCGATCACTCACTATTATAAAAAATGAAATGTCAACATCTCTTATACATCACATATGAAAAACGTTTGTATACTATGGAAAGTCATTACCTATAATATTATATAAATCTTAGAAATCATTGTCTTATATTTTCGATACAAATCTTGATTCATATTATAATTTATACTTATTTGTATGGTTTATTTATATTTCTTATACAATTTCCATGCGTGATTATTTTAGTTTGGTTTAATTTTTAAGTGCTGGCATAGTTCTGTCTATGCGGAATTCTAATATTGCTGGTATAGTATCGATAATTAAGTCCATATTTTCATATATATAGGCCTAGGGCCTCGCAATTTCTAGATCTGCCTAGGGCCTCGCAACTTCTAGATCCGGCCCTGTATATATATATATATATATATATATATATATATAAAAAAATGCTTATGTACAATAGGTATATCAGTATATCATATGTATAACATTCTGTAAATTAAAAAAAAATATGAAAAATATAAATATAAATAAATAAATGTTAATATATCGTTATATCTAAATTTCTCATAATATATATTAATAATCGGGCAGTTTCCTGTTTTCCTGTAAAGCTCACAATGAAATCGGAAGTACTCATATTTAAAAAAATAATAATAGAAAATAACTTTTTTTTTAAAAATCATGTGAATTTTATTCACTGCATGAGAGTATTCCCACACACTCTGAAAAATGAATTTCATGTTAGCAGTTGCAAATGTATGTGATTATTGTTGAGTTTCTCCCGTTCTACTGATCAACCTCGCGAATTCTTCTATGAAATACTCATAAATTTAATGATATATAGAGCTATTACAAATATAGTTACTAATTTAATTTACAGAGTCATTATTTTGCCCCAAACATGTGTTAAGTCTCTCTCTCTCTCTCTCTCTCTCTCTCTCTCTCTCTCTCTCTCTCTCTCTCTCCTCTCTCTCTCTCTCTCTCTATATATATATATATATATATATATATATATATATAATCACACGGATATATATAAGAATAGCAAGTCAATTTAGTGAATTGTGCTTTTGTGTTGTATTTGGAAGTAAATTTTGGTTTAGTCCTTTCCACTGCAATATTATATAGCTCCGAATTTACGATCGTTTAAATTCAGTATTAAGCTAATCTTTTAATCCTATTGCACCTTTATTAAGTCTCTTCGATGTACGATATAAAAAGCTTTAATACCCCCCATTCGACTCATCAAAGAACAAAATAAAAATAAAACTATAATGAAAAAATGGGCATGGGTATGGGTGCATATATATATATATATATATATATATATATATATTATATAGATACAATATGTATATATATAGGAAAATCCCTTTAGCGGGCACCTAACCTTGACGTCATTAAATGCAATTTCTATATACCGCTTGCCCACCTATTTATAGGCTTTGCAATTATCTTGCGACATTTTATGCAAGGCTTTTCGTCGGCTTGCAATATTTTGCGCGAGAGATTCGTCGGTTGAAGGGTAAGAATGCAATAAGGGTATTGAAAGGAATCGCACGTTTTTCATTTTTATTTCTTCATTTGACATTTATGATCTCGAATCCCTCAAAATCGGCGCTTAGCGTAATTCGATCGGAATTGCCGAATGACCAAATTGCCAAATGCGTACAGTTACGATGCCTTCTTCGATTATTAAGATTACAATTTTTTTTAGTTTAATAATAATAATAATAATAATAATAATAATAATAATACCAGACTTAGAAGAGAGAATGAATCGTGGTCTTCATGTACCATTTTTCTGGTGATGGGGATATACTCGTGTGTGTGTGTGTGTGTGTGTGTGTGTGTGTGTGTGTGTATTAGGTGCTAGTGTCTCCGAGAAACTGATACAATGAGAAAACGGACTGAGGGTGTTTCATAAGTTTGTGCAAGATTAAGCGTAACAATTAAATAAAGCCCTATATTGAATTATTAGACACCCCGTATGAAGAATTGGGCATCTTCATTGATACTGAATGGGTAAAGACTTAAAATTGTTGATTTTTTAAAGTTTTTTAAGTTTTGGGTATAGCTATAAATAGTGAAGTAGCGAACCATACATACATACATACCCAGCTACAGCCACATCGACCCCACGCACCTGGTTAGATTATATATACAATTCGAAAAAATTGTTTTCCACTGGTTCAAACGATTTCATTATATATTCAGGGGTACATTCAAAAACTTTATTACGCATCATCTCCTTATTTTAAAAAGGAAAAAAAAGTCTTTGAACAAAATGGCGTAAGAAGATTAAATATTTTTTAATTTTAAATTGTACTCAACATTAATCTAACATCAACGAATTCTGATCTGTCACTATCAAAAGCTTTATATATATATATATATATAATATATATATTATATATATATATATGGTGTCCCAAAAATCCGGTCTCATAGGAAAACTTATTTTAAACTAAATTTACAAAAGTAATACATTAGAACTAAAACAAATATCCAAATAGTGAGTTACACTGGTGAGAAAAGGCCTCCGGAGGCCTTTTCCTCAGCAGTGTAACTCACTTTCATATTAGCCATTGCGTGTTATTCTACCTGCAACAAAAAAAAAAGAGGTCCCAAAACAAGACATCAATTTGAACATTTGTTTTAGTTCTAATGTATTACAATATCATTTAAAATAAATTTTCCTATGAGACCGGACTTATGGGACACCCTGTATACAAACGTTATATATATATATATATATATATACACACACAAACGACTTATGCTATATAAATTACAGAAAAGAGGCAGTAAAGTAACATGAACGGGCGTAACTTTTAATTTGAGGAACGTTCTATAGCAGTTTACTGTATTATTTCCGAAACAGAATTATTTAATAGCCCTTAAAACTGCAATGATGCCCGCGTTCCGCTCCTAACTGCCGAAATACCCCCCGAGACCTAAGGTCTTTCTTTAAAGTTTATGGCTGTGCCTAATTGCTGCCCATTGGTGAAATGCATTCAACTCGTCACATCTGGACCCTACTTTAATGGGCTGGGCTGTCTTTAGCTACGAAAGAGAGAGAGCGAGAGAGAGAGAGAGAGAGAGAGAGAGAGAGAGAGAGAGAGTCAAATATGTTTAAAGATTACTTAGTTTATGGATAGATTAATTTAAGATTAGGTTTCACACACACACACACACACACACACACACACACACACACACACCTTAGAGCAAGTGTCGAATCTCGCTTCTGGCAACCTTCTTTCACAGCCCCAAAACTCCCCCTTGTGGGGTTGCACATATACTGTAGAACAGAGATGATTTACAAAACGACCACCTTCCAGGCAAATGTCCATCTCATGTGTATGTACAAAAACTATACTATTTTAAACACACTTCGAATTATACACATGTACACATATATGTTAGTGTACATGTAAACGCGCAACATCTGCAAGTAATAAATCTAAGTGAAATTTTTTCAGGCTTTTACACGCACACACACACACACACACACACATATATATATATATATATATATATATATATATATAATTACAGTTTAAACGCAAAAGACAATAGTTCAAGATGAAGATAAAACAATATAATTAATTGAGTTCGGCTCTTTTCTTCTCCTTGTATTGGGGAGGGGGGGGGGGGGGGCATTTTTGCAGGTGCCGCCCTTGGCCCCTCCTTCCTGCATACAAAAATTGAGCATACTATAACACAGCCATTGACCGTTCCAAGCCAGCTTGTAAAATGGGGAGTGACGGGGTGTAGGCGCAGCGACGAGCCCGCTACACGCAATGTATAATGTATATGGCTCGACCCAGTTCCCCTTGAAAGGAGACTTAATTTTTCCGATTGGTGACCTGTCTCAGCGCCCTCTGTTGGATGAAAGACATGAAATGGAACACCCAATCAACCAAAGTTTGTTTACCCATTAATAATAATAATTTTGGGGGGTGTTAACCTCCTTAACATCTATAAAGTCACGTGACGGAGGGGAAATTACAGCTGTACGCAGGATTCGAGTCATCCCAACTGTTGAACAGACCCAAACGTAGCTTAATTTAATGACCTAAGGGGAAGAGGTGTTACATCGTGGCTAAGACGTAGCCATTCACAATAAGAATTTACTGTACAGGGTGTCCCAGAATTAACTATCTATTTCAATGAAATCGGACAAATTTTTTAAAAACACACTTTTATTTATGTTTATCATGTTTAATATGTGTTAAAAATGTATAAATTTCTAAATTTTTTTCATAATTTTATTTTCATAATTTTTTCATTATCTGGTCCAATGAAAGACCGTCTGAAGTCATAGAATGGCAAAGAGACTCTCCAAAAGTTAACGTGTGGCTTGGAATGACCAAATCCAAAATTTATGGCCCATTCTTCTTTGCGGAAGCAACTGTAACAGGTACCGTCTACCTTGATATGCTTCAGCAGTTTCTCGAACCACAGCTTCTTGATGATGGCATTCTTGATAATGTTTGTTTCAACAAGATGGAGCACCATAAATTTTGGATTTGGTCATTCCAAGCCACACGTTAACTTTTGGAGAGTCTCTTTGCCATTCTATGACTTCAGACGGTCTTTCATTGGACCAGATACTGAAAAAATTATGAAAATAAAATTATGAAAAAAATTTAGAAATTTATACATTTTTAACACATATTAAACATATGGTAAACATAAATAAAAGTGTTTTTAAAAAATTTGTCCGATTTCATTGAAATAGATAGTTAATTCTGGGACACCCTGTATAATAGAAGATAATTTTAACTTAAATTAACATGGAATGTTAATATATATATATATATATTATAATATATATAAACCATAAGACCAGTGCCCATTTGGGGTATGTCGCGTCCGTGTCGCAACACCTTTTCCCGTCAAATCAGCGAAATTAAGCGACAGTGGGTCTGTGTAGTAGTTACATGGGGAACTGTCCTCTGCATCTACAGTAGATGATGTATTGACAGGTAAAGGGTTCGGATACCACGCTAAAAGCCGCAAGTCCCTTCCGTCACATGACCTTTGCCGTTACGAAGGAGGCTAAATAACTCAAAAACATCATCATCGGCGTCATCGTTCGTTTCTCAGTGGGTAACCCCATTTCCCTAGAAGCGAAGTGCAGACACTAAGATCGGGAGTTCGACTACCGATAGTGCTAGTTAGTAATTTATCCGAGAGTTAGTGCGGTAGACAGCTTTCGTCTGTCGTAAATCCTGTGTCAATTTCTGGCACTCCTCAATGACTAACGTATTGGCCGGAATATAAGACGAGGTTTTTGTTCAGCATCACGACCTTGATAAAAATGTTATATGACGATGATTATCCGCCAATAGTAGTATGTGGTCTATTTTTTTTTAATTGTTGGCATCCAAAACCACACCACAAAGTGATAAGGCGTCTTATATTCGCGCCAATACGATATTTATTAAAACTTAAGCTAAATTTTCATCAGAATTAAGATAATTAAATTGTGAATTTATTAAATCGTACGATTAATATTAAATAATAATAATATATATATACGAGTATAAATTACATATAATTAAACCATATATTTTATATTCAATTATAATAAAATATACATAAATTATATAGAATTGAATCATATGATTAATATTAATCGTAATAAAATATATATAAATTATATAGAATTCAATAATATGACTAATATTTAATTATAATAAAATATATATAATCGTAAATTATATACGAGTTAATTATACTTAAATATACTCTTATAAACATACGCTAATACGAATTGCCTCGAGGACAATCTCGCAATTCTGATTTTCTCCATTGCAACACTTAAATAATTTTTGAGGTGTATATGTCTTTTAACAGGGTCATCCAAAAAAACTTTTATCTCGGGTATAAGAGATGAATATTGGCTAGAAAGGGAAAATTAATAGTATGAATACCGTTTATCCAATGATAAACAAATTCCGATTCACCCTCTTTATGTATAAATAATGGGAGAAATATATAGATCTTTAAAATCGACTTATCGACTTTATATATATATATATATATAAGAAGAGAGAGAGAGAGAGACTTTCTCGTATCTTCTGCTAAAGTGTCCCTTTCTCATTTTTTTTTTCTTTTGGTGAGAAGGTCTCTCGAAACACCTGCAATTAGCAATTTGGTACGGAAAAATTTAAAGTTAAGAGTGAAGCAATATATTTATGGGTTGTCCACGCGACTATTTACCTCTAATTTTATGTGTAACATCGCAAAAAGAAACGTTTCGAAATTACCGCAAAAAATATTTTTATGTAAATTCAAAAATTTAAGGTTTAACTTTAATAAAATTGCAGAAATTTAAGTTGTTGTATATGCGCTGAATATATATATATATATATATATATATAATATATATATTATTATATATATATATATAATATATATATATATGTGTGTGTGTGTGTGTGGGATTGAACTCAGAATGGCCCCCTGAGGTTTTTTCATGATACACAAAATTAAATCCACTATAGTCCGAATAAGTAATGGTAAATAACAAACACTATAGTTTTTCTTTTTCCTGATGTTAGCCCGACGTGGGCAACGGGTCACTCGCAAAGAGGCCCCAAATATATAACTTCCCTAGATCCTGTCCCTATATACTGTATAAAGGAGGGGGACAGATCTCAAGCAAAGAACTATAGACCAGTGTCATTGACGTCCCACCTCACCAAAGTATTTGAAAGAATAGTTACAGAAAATTTATGATTTCCTGGAGACACGGGAAAGATTCAACGAAAATCAGCATGGATTCCGATCAGGTAGATCATGCCTATCACAACTAATAGAGCACTACAACAATATCCTAGATGCATTGGAAGGCAATGACAACTACGATGTTATATACACAGATTTTGCTAAAGCTTTCGATAAATGTGACCATGGTATAATAGGACATAAAATTAAAGATGGGAATAACAGGCAAAGTGGGAAAATGGATCTACAACTTCCTTAGTGATCGTCTGCAGGTCGTCAAAATTCAAGGTATATCATCATCAGAATCGGAAGTACGCAGCTCAGTACCACAAGGGACAGTACTGGCCCCACTCCTGTTCATTATCATGCTAACAGACATAGACAGCGGAGTAAACAGCAATAGTATAGTAACATCCTTTGCAGACGATACAAAGATCAGCAGAAAAATCAGCGATGTACATGACGTGGAGGCCTTGCAGAGGGACACGAACAAAATATACAAATGGTCAGAAGACAACAACATGTCATTCAACGCCGAGAAATTTTAGCTCTTGAGATATGGCAGAAAAGAAGAACTTAAACAGACTGCATATTATGCTCCAGATAGACAGGAAATTCAGAGAAGCATGAAAGCGATTGATCTCGGGATAATAATGACAGATGATGCGAAATTCGAAACACAAAATCAGATAGCGATAAATAAAGCAAAAAGAGTCGCCAGACAGGTTCTAAGAACGTTCAAGAGAAGGGACAGGACAGTAATGATTCCCCTGCTAAAAACACTGATTATACCAAAACTTGAATACTGCTCAGTTTTGACGTCCCCATATAAAAAGGAAGAAACTAATAAACTAGAAGAAACGCAAAGGCATTTCACAGCCAAGATTGATGGCTGCAAAGAACTCAACTACTGGGAAAGACTACGTAAACTAAATCTGTACTCACTGGAAAGAAGAAGAGAGAGGTACATCATAATCTACATATGGAAAATGATCGAAAAACTGGTACCAAACCTAAAACTAAACCCAATTACCATTCAAACAACACTGGAAAATAGGAAAGGCAGAATGTGTAGTGTTACCAAATTAAAAGCACGACAAGGGACCTCCTCAACCCTGAAGGAAAATAGTTTGGTTGTCAGGGGGCCAAGACTTTTCAACCAGCTTCCTAAGGACCTCAGAAACGTAACGGGGGTTAAAGTTGAAGTCTTCAAGAAAAGACTGGATGCCTGGCTCAGGACAGTACCAGATGAGCCGGGCGTGCCTGGCTATGTACGGTGGAGAGCGCAAGAAAGTAACTCGCTCCTCCACCAGGCCAGACCTAGAGGCGGGGCCACCAGCTTGACCTCCGTGTGAAGAGAGACCAACACACGAAACAACATAAGGTAAGGTATGTATGTATATATATATATATATATATATATATATATATATATATTGCAATGGCGGTTAAATTACATCCTGGAATAAAACAATGTTGCGTAATGATGACTCAATTGTGTGTTGGGTATGTGGGTATGTTATAACATTTGTAATATGTAAAGCATATGATATATAAATATAATTTCTTAACTTGCATACTATTCTTGGGTACGTTTAGGCTATATGTATGACGTATGTATGTATGTATGTAAGTAGACCTAAGTATATATAACTTATATATATATATATATATATATATATTACTCTCTCTCTCTCTCTCTCTCATATACAGAGTGTCCCATAAGTCCGGTCTCATAGGAAAATTTATTTTAAATTAAATTACAAAAGTAATACATTAGAATTAAAACAGATGTTCAGATTGAAGTCTTGTTTTGGGACCTTTTTTTTTTGTTGCATGTAGAATAACACGCAATGACTAATATGGAAGTATGTTATACTCGTGAAGAAAAGACCTCTGAGGCCTTTTCCTCAGGAGTATAACTCACTTCCATATTAGCCATTGCGTGTTATTCTACCCGCAACCCCCCAAAAAGCTCCCAAAACAAGACATCAATTTGAACATTTGTTTTAGTTGTAATGTATTACTTTTGTAAATTTAATTTAACAGAAATTTTCTTCTAAAACCGGACTTATGGGACACCCTGTTTATACAGTATACCTGGTATGTGAGATGGGGAGCACAAGAAACCAATCCTCTACTTCACTATATATATATATATATATATATATATATATATATATATATATTGGTAATGAACACAAATGAAATTTAATTTGTGTTTTTAGTTTTCGTGTTTTAGTTTTGGACATTTTGAATCTGTCTCCAAAAATGTTTTTGTCGTGTCTTAACATATATTTTTTTGTTTAAAAATGACAAGTTCCGGAAGAAATTTGCGTTTAATATTCAGGGTGTGTGTATATATATATATAATGCCAATGCCCCGAAGGGTATGGTCATCCATGAGATATTTTGAATATATTATGGGCATGTATCCGAGCTGGACTGTAAAAATAATATATTATTTCCAGTTATTATTATTATTATTATGATTATTATTATTATTATAATAATATAAAATATAAAATATATATTTTAAAAATATTTTACTCGAAATAAAATCCAAAATGAAATATTTAAAAAAATATCATCTCTTTTACCATCTTTTTTATTTAAACATAAATTCTTTTAAAATAGAAATAAAATTAAAATATTTTGAATTAATTTAGAGTAATATCATAATAAACTGCATGGATTACGTCGTTAAATTATCTTTCATGCAGACCTTCTGATACTAAACTTCATATACAGTGTGTGTGTATATATATGTGTGTATATATATATGTGTGTTATATATATATATATATGTATATATATGTATATATATATATATATATATATATATATTAATTTATTTATACTCGTATAACTTTGGTTAAATTGGTTTTGCTTCCGCCCGAATTCTTCATCGTGACGAAGGTCAAGCTTGTCACTCCAGCTAAGACCTACAGTTTAACGTGGAATCCGAACTACGCCCTGCCACGGGCGGTCAGAAATTACAAAGTCCTCGCCCGGACTCGATCCCATAACCCCCCGATCAGCAACGCAGCGTCTTAACCACTAGGCTACCCAGGATATATACAGGGTGTCTCAAAAGTCACTATCTATTTTGAAAAATAATGGGAATTACGAAAAACTGGTTTAAGACATGAAAAATATATTTATTTCAAAGTAAGTGCCACAAAGAATTAGTGCTATTTATTTATCTGTCTCCACATGGCGACCATCAGTGTCTCTACAGAGCTCAAAGCGATAAGTTGTTTCCCGGAACACACTTTCCAGCATTTGAGGTGTTATTTTCTGAACTGCATCGGTAATACGATTTCGAAGTTCGGCTACATCACTAATTCTTCTACCAGTGTACACCTTAGACTTAATGAAACCCCAGGCGAAAAAATCTAATGGTGTTAAATCGGGTGAACGACAGGCACTGAACGTGCTGCCCATGGTTGTGTTCCTCCACGACCAATCCAGCGACCGGGGAAGCGTCTGTCAAGATAATCACGTACAATTATTGCATAATGGCACGGTGCTCCATCCTGCTGAAAAACTACTGTGTCAAGAATGCCATCTGTAAGAAGTTGAGGTTCGAGGAATTGTTCAAGCATGTCAAGAATTTATAAATTACACAAAATTCGAAATAAACCAATTAACTTTTTTAAATACACAAATTTGCACCAGAAGTACATATCTTTATGCCAGCATAGCATTTTTTTAAAAAACATCTAATGTCACCGAAATAGATAGTGACTTTTGAGACACCCTGTATATATTAGGGTGAAAATTAGGGAGAAACCTTCATAATTCATGAAATTGTGGGATGTGAGAGTGTATGAATTAAATAAATATGGAAGCTTTACATTATTTATTGATGTACCCAGGTGGGTACATTAAAAATATCATGAAATTATGGTTAATTATTTCAAATTCGTTTCATCAAAATATTCCTCCTTTTTTGCAATAACAGTTGTATAGACTCGAGGTATCCTTTCACAGAGTTTTGACAAAGTATCTTTTCCGTTCTCTTTGTAACATCTCCGAGAGTACGCTAATATTGGATGCACCTCTAGTTTTAACTCTGCTGTCTACATCCCAGAGTAGTGTCTGTGTCTCTCGACACAATGGCTTTGGCACGCAACGGAGAAATGTTGCGACGATGAAATGATGACTTTTGTAACATAATAAATAAATAAAAAAAAATCCTTAAAAAATTAAATGCATGGTGTGGACCAGATTAAGTAGTTTTTCGTATTCATGCTATTTTTATTTTCCGCTGTCTTCTAATGCGTAATTGGCTACACGAGATAAGTGTACGCATGGTGTGAATGAACTCGGAAACTATTCTTTTCATTATACTTTTTCCTACTTTCCAACAAATGTTCTTTCGTATCTACAATATTTTCTGTCAGAAGTGGCTGGCGGAGGAGGGGACAAAGCCTTGTCCGTTCTATACTTTACTATTACTACTATTCCTTTGATAACGTTTTATATGTCTAAGTAATTAGGGCGAGGTCGTAGCCAATGTTGTAATATCGCTTCCCGTTGATCAGCGAAGTTAAGCGACATCGAATCGGATAGTGGTTGCATAGGAGACCGTCCTCCGTGTCCAGACAATGTAGCGACCCGTGGTTCGGACCCCACGTAAAGATGTAGGTCCCCTTCGTCATATGACCTTAGATATTGCAAAGGAGGTTAAACAACCCCATCATTACGTCTAATAATAATAATTGTAATCATGGTATAAATTTTCAGTATCCTTTATTTTTATTTGCTTTTTCTATTTTTCCTTTATCTTCTCTATTCCCTTCTCGAGCTAACCTAGAGTGGAACTTAGGTTTTTTATTAGCCTGTAACTCTAACTCTAACTCCGTAATTCAATGGGGCCAAGATCGAGAAATTATGGAAGCCACATCATCAGTTTCAAAAGTTTCAAAACTCGCTGTTCCTCTTTCCGTTGAAGGGTAATGTTTTCCAAGCCTAGCAGTGTTTTGGATCGTTGCCTTACTGGAAAACAAACCCATTTGGCCCATAATTCGACTCCCTGATGGTATAGCATGATGATGATGATGATAATGAATGGAATTTTCTTTCACTAATGAGCCTTCAATTTTTACAAGATATCCTCTTTTCTCTGTTCTCGCCCCGCGATTCACAGTGGGTGTAAGGCGTTTTCCTAACATTTTTCTCCTGGCATAAAGTCTAGGTTTTGTTTCAGAGAGTTCAAATAGGGGCTCGTCGCTCCAAAGTACTCCCTTCCACTCATCAGTCGTTCAATTCCTACGTCTTCGTGCCCAATCTTGTCATTTGAATTTGTTTCCTCGCCTTTGCACAGGTTTCCGTGATGCAATTTTGCCCTTAGACCAACTTCTCTTAGCCGCCTTTTCACAGTTTTCTTTGAGATGCTGCTTTATTGCCGTTGAAATGAACTCTGCCGCAATTTCTGTGATTGTGTGACTGCAATTATAGCCTGCGACTTCCAAACAGTTATTCCGTCTTCTTTCTCTTCCCTCTTCTCTTCCGTTTCCTCTATCTTCCACCTTTATTCATGACCTATTTCTCGAAATTTGGTGATGGTCGTTTGCATTCTATTTCGTAGACCCGCTTAATTTATATACTGTATATACGCGCATATACAGAGGCGTACTTAGCATTTTGTCGCCCCAAGGCAGAGAAATTGTTACGACAGTGTCTTATAGTTTTGCCATTTGATATCGCTAGTTTGGTATTAGATGCTGCTGTTCTTTTTTATTTTAAAACTTATTTGTGAATCCATTTAATTTGTTAGAACTTATAACTTATTTATTTTCTAGTTTTGTTTTCTTTGCCACATTTACGTTGAAATACAACAAAATTTGTCGCCCTAGACAAGTGCCTACTCTGCCGATACGTAAATCCGCCTATTATTATTATTATTATTATTATTATTATATATATATATAACTCAGAATGGTCTCCTGAGATAACTTTTATGTTACACACAGACTATGCATGGAACAAGAAACCCTTCTAGGATATTAAATCCATTACGGTCTGAATAAGTAATAGTTAATGGCAAATACAAAAGTTTTTCTTTTTCATGATGGAAACCCAACGCAGGCAACGGGTCACGAGCAAAGACTTTTGTATTTGCCATTTACTATTACTTATTTCGACCATATAGTGGATTTAATATCCCAAAAGGGTTCCGTGTTCCATGTACAGTCTGTGTAACACACACACACACACACACACACATATATATATATATATATATTATATATGTGTGTGTGTGTGTGTGTGTGTGTGTGTGTGTGTGTGTAAAGGGTATAGCCAGATTTGTATTCATGGCTTATTTTCTTCTTTGGAACCACCTCCTTTTACCTATATGGGAAGATATTACTTGTTTAATGCTAAACATATCCAAACTGTCCAAATTCATGCTATAAAATATGGAATAACTTATAAACAATCAAACTATTCTGTTCAACCAAATACTGTCAATCCACTACTATTCCATTGATTTAACGTTGGATTGATTGGTGAGGCAAAAGAGATCAATTTCAATTTAGTTAGTTATGTCCGTTTTCTCATTGTATCAGTTGCTCGGAGACACTAGCACAGGACCTATATATCGCTATATCCTCAAATATCCAAGAATGTTTAAACGAAATTCATTGAACGAATTTCTACAATGATATAATGTAATACTTAAGTCATAAATAATTCCACACACACCATGTCATCGCTACTCGAAATTACAGAGTTTGCCGAGTTTGAGTAGGTGTCCCCATAATTTTGACCGCCAATTTATATATATATAATAGCAATTCCGACAATTAAGGAATCTATTTCAGTTCTACTTTAAAACAAGAGCATTAATCAGAACCTCCTTCAGTCCCATCTAAGAGCCTGCATTACCTTCAATTCTAGTTATCGTCGTGAAAAATAAATTAATAAAATCGAATCTGATGAAGATTCTAATTCCTATACTAACAACTGCAATTCATATTAGAATCTAAATCCGGATCCATCTAAAATGGATAGTGAGGCAAACTTAAATTTATAGTTACTTGATGGAGATGAGTAAAAAGATTTTTAAATAATTTTAAAAGAGTGCTTTTGAATTTATACAAAATGAACATTCCGTTTTCTTTGAAAATATTTTAATGCGATAACTTTTATAAAATTCTAAAAGTCGATATAGACATTCGCCCAAGACCAGCTGCATGCCCTAAAGCGGAAGAATGAACTCAGTATTGGTATATGGATACTCTTTTAAGACTTAGATTTTACTTAATAAAGTTAAAATACCCATAAATTAAAGGGCATAATAATAATCAGTGAGGAGTACCAGAAACAGGAAAGCGTTCAAGCCAGACTAATGCGGTCCATTGCGGTAACCCTTAGATTATTATTACCAGTGGGATGTCGAATCCCTGACCTCAGCATCTTCGTTTCGCTATAGGGAAATGGTGTTACCCACTGAGCTACGGGCGCTGACAATTAGAAGGTATAGAGTAGGGATCCAAAACTGAAGTAGGGCTACAAGCTCTCTGCCTCTCATACTGAAGACCTTAACCCTTTCAGGACGACTGTTACAAATTGGTAACGTTTCAAATACACGCATTCATAACTTAAACCTACAAAAAATTCCGGCCTTAAACAGTTAAAAGAAATAAATTAAAAAAATTTAGCTTCGTATTCTGCCCCGAATACCGGGCTTTACGTCGTGACCATGTGAAGAAAACGAGTTAAGCGACGTTGGGTCTGTTCAGTAGTTGGATGGGTGACCGCGCTCTGGGTTCACATGATGTAGTAACCCGTGGTTCGGATCCCACGTTAAGTTGTATTATAGATATCTGTGTGAACATAGTTCACAAGCTCCAGTAATGTAACATATACCTTGGTTAACCTTGGTTTTGCTTCCGCGGGAATTGTTCATTCTGACGAAGGTCAAGTTTCTCACTCCACCTTAGACCTACAGTTTAACGTGGAATCCGAACCACGCCCCACCAACAGCCCAGCGTCTTAACCGCTAGGCTACCTAGGGTACCCACTTCTCTACCAACCAATTTTTTTATTGCGTGGAAGGATGGAAAGCTGGGTTTTGCTGCGCGCCGCCTGCCGTCACCGGGTCTCGATCCCGGGGCTGATGGATTCGTAGTCAGCGATGCTAATCACTACACCACCAAGTGTATATTATCAGTGTATATATATATATATATATATAATATATATATATATATATATATTAGACCGACCGGAAATTCATTTCCTCGCCGTTCTCAAACATCATGGAATCAAAACAAAAGCTATACATGTGGGCATGAAACAGGACCACGGGGGAAACACAGATTTTGTGGTATTTCCCGAAATGACCATCAGAGGACGTCATCAAGGCCTATAAAATACAGGTTCTTTCTAAACTCCCTCTCACTTGCCATCTTCTCGTTTTTGTCGTTACGTTTCTCTCTCAGCGGCCTTCGTCAGTAACACCACTCGTCACGCTTCGCCGGAGAGCGGCCCGCTGTTCCTTCAAGGCTCCGGTCCAGCATACACGAAGTCTATCATCAAGTAAGGCCCTCTACAATTTCATCCTGCAAGAAGCAACATCACTGCTGCAGGAGTTTCCGTTGGCCCCCTTTTCAACAAGTCTCTACCGGCCCTCAACACTCATCCTCTCGCCGGTAAGGCCAGTCCACCTGCAGAAGCAATCCTTCGAAGCCCAGGTCTGTAAGCCTTTTAGTAGGCTACAAGCCACAAGCCTACCCTTGCCTTCGTGTTAAGCAATTCCCGCGTAGCCTGTATAGTGTAACCGCAGCCTAGAGAATAGGCTATACCCAAAAGTGTACGCAAACAACCGGCAAACTAACTCTTTCATTACGATTGCGGTAGGCCTGTACAATTATTTTACCTTATTCCATTATCTTACTGTATTTGTATCCGCTTGTTTATTTGCTCATCTATGCATTTCATTTTACTTGCCTCATCCATTTACTGTACCATACCGTACTTTCATTATTTCAGTTATTATTGGCTTAATTACTTATTCTGTGTTCACCTCTGCATATCTCATTAGCCTACGTGAATTAGTGTATTTATTTAACAATTAGACTGTATAACCATTTCTTATTGCTATTAATCAGTCATCTTTAACATAGCATAAATAGCTACCGTTATAGAATTGTTAATTACTATAAATACCGTTATAGAATTGTTAATTACTATAAATACCGTTATATAATTGTTAATCACTATAAATACCTTCATTGAACTGTTAATCGCTGTGAACAAATAATTGATTTATTTCTCTAATTAAACACAAAACAACAAAGTAATTTTTCTCTCCTTATTAAATATTGTTTGTTTGGGCTGTAGGACCAAGCTGGTGACCCCTAATTATTTACTTCAATTTAATTCATAAATTATAATAAGCCTACTTTCTTGGCCACTATATATATATATATATATATATATATATATATATATATATATAATATGATACACACAGACCGTGCATGGAACAAGGAACTCTTCTAGGAAAATTAAATTCACTATAGTCCGAATAAGTAATGGTAAATGACAAATACTATAGTTTTTTTCTTTTTTATGATGCTAGCCCGACGTGGGCAACGGGTCACTCGCAAAGAGGTCCTAAAAATATAGCTTCCCTCACCAGCTATCTGCAAAGCAGATAGGATCCAGCTTTCGGACAGGATCTAGGGTTTAAAGCAGCCTAGCCGAACTACATTTAGAACCTCAATATAAGCAAAAGACTCGCTGCCTTCACGTCAGAGTGAATACATCAAAGAAAAAGGGGTAACTATTGTATTTTTAGCCAAAAACCAAAACTTAAACCTCAACTGGCAGAATTGAGCGTCCACTTTTCAAGGCACATAACATGTCCGTTTCATGATGGGAATGAACTCAGAATGGTTCCCTGAGGTTTTTTATGATACACACAGACCATGCATGGAACAAGGAACTCTTCTAGGAAAATTAAATCCACTATAGTCCGAATAAGTAATGGTGAATGACAAATACTAGTTTTTCTTTTTCATGATGCTAGCCCGACGTGGGCAACGGGTCACTCGCAAAGAGGTCCCAAAAATATAGCTTCCCTCACCAGCTATCTGTAAAGCAGATAGGATCCAGCTTTGGGACAGGATCTAGGGTTTAAAGCAGCCTAGCCCAGCTACATTTAGAACCTCAATATAAGCAAAAAACTCGCTGCCTTCACGTCAGATTGAATACATCAAAGAAAAAGGGGTAACTATTGTATTTTTAGCCAAAAACCAAAACTTAAACCTCAACTGGCAGAATTGAGCGTCCACTTTTCAAGGCACATAACATGTCCGTTTTTTTGGGACCTCTTTGCGAGTGACCCGTTGCCCACATCGGGCTAGCATCATGAAAAAGAAAAAACTATAGTGTTTGTCATTTACCGTTACTTATTCGGACTATAGTGGATTTAATTTTCCTAGAAGAGTTCCTTGTTCCATGCACGGTCTGTGTGTATCATAAAAAACCTCAGGGAACCATTCTGAGTTCATTACCATATATATATTATATATATATATATATTATATATATATAATTTTGAGCAGCTGTTTGTGTTATTTAGATCTACATAAATAATCAGACTATACGCTTAAGGGAATTCCAATTAAATACATCACCCTGTAAATTGCCTCAACGTTCTATTAACTGTTCTTGTTAATGTTAAATTTCAAAGGAAATTGGACTGGTTTCCTTTAACTTTAAATTGGCGCACTACTTCCTAATCACCAGCGCCCGTGGCCCAATGAGTAACACCGTTTCCCTATGAAGCGAAATGAAAACACCATGGTCAGGGGTTCGATTTCCGATGGTGCTGGTAATAATAGTTCGAGTTATAGCAATGGGCCAAGTTCGTTTGACCCGAGCGTTGTGCTAGTTTCTGTGTGTGTGTGTGTGTGTGTGTGAAATACAGAATAACAAAACACAAACCTATTATACAGGGTGTTCCAAAAGTCCCAATCAATTTCTTGTAAGGAGTGAACAAGAAAGAGAATGGTACTTTTGGGACATCCTGTATAATACGTATAACAAATGTAAAATAACTGCAATCTAGAAAGCATGCCACATATGCAGAATGACGTAATGCCACGCACCCTCAACACGCTATAACAACATTTGCGGAGCGTATGAGTATGACGTCATTAGCTTTATGCTACTTTTTTATCGCAAAATTTGAATCTATGAAACTAAGTTACTACTTTTTTGTATTACATAAAAACAAAATCATTTGATGTACACCATAAAATTCAGATGTTGAAGCGCTGTTTTAATCTAACTTAAAAAAAATGGGAAAAAGTTACGAGATCTTTATATAAATCGCCATTTTAATTTTAGAAGATTTTTGCATTCCGATATAGAAAAGATACATTATTACAATCCTTTCACTTTAACTCTTATTTCGCCAGAATGAAATATGATTTTAATGTAATTTTAAATATAAAATTTTATATTCAATGCCACACACCATTCGTGCGCGCGCACATCCACCCACCACACACAGACACATACGCACACGTGATTCTTCTCTTAAAAAATAGCCTGGCTCGCATGATCAAACATTAATTTTTTCATAATTAAAAATAAAATTGAAAAATAGCTCGTAAAAAATGTCGAAAATTTTAATATCAATATAGCTACAATTTTCTTACTATTATACACATTACATACACACTATTTCATACTTATATTCCTATTTCGCTTATACTATTTTTTTATACAATTATTTATTCTCTATCCTATCATAGGCTTTTACATCGAGTAGATTACCCGCGAGAAAAGATATTAAAAGAATTATAAATAAAGGTTTTAATGTACTTTTTATGCATATCGGGTGAACGAGGTAATATATATAGTTTCTCTTACGTATAAATCTTTCGAGGACTCATAGTTTCCATTTCTTCTTCAACTTATTCCGGTTCTTAAACCTTAGATGATGTAATAAAGTTACGATATACCCGCAATTAGTTAGAGATACAATCTTCACTCATCATCTCTTTCTGTATTGTAAATTATAAGAGTACCTCATTCTTATGAATAACTAATTTCTATCTAGGGCAGTTTTCATGTGTACGATACTCGTATAAATTTTCATTTGTCTATTAAAAAATTTATTATATATATATATATATATACACACACACGTCGTTTTTGTATTGATGATGTAATCTATGACGTCATACAGACAAGCGTTGTTATAACTGCCAAGTTTTTATATACTTTTGAAACCAACAAAGATATACAATCCCGCGTAATTATAGGTAAGTTGGTTGTTGTAAATACTAAAGATAGAAAGTTACGTAATGAGATATTAGTGTCAGGAAATTAACATTGAAGAGAAAAGCGTAAACTTTTAAGGTTTGGAAAAATTGCATTTTTTGTATTGATTTCATACTTTCAAGCGATTGAATATGATGGCTAAATACTTTTCCAAATTTGTACGAAGACTTCGTTTGGTGTATCTGAAAAGGTGTCATTTTTGTAGATACACGCATTAATAGATCTGAAGAGATATTATTTATTCAAAATAAATCATCTAAATTTTAGGATTTTTAGTCCTCGATTACGAGAGGCCAATGATACGAGCAACATACCCCCCACCACCGCCTCACTAGTTTGCCCTCTGCATTATACGAGTACTACTATACTCGTACGTTCGAGTCACAGAGTTTAGGGAATGAGCTTAACAGTGCTCTATCCCAATCTCCCTTAACTTTGCGGACCGTTTCAGGACCGTTTCAGGACCGTTTCAGGTCATCCATACTTATAACATTTGGTCAGACGGCGCTTTAAAATAGCGGAGTTGATCGTTACTTCAACCGAAAGGTATACAAAAAGTAACGGAAGCATTCCAGGAAGGCGTCCCCACGACATTTTTATCGGTGGTCAATTCTTCTGTATTTTGACCCTTTAATGTCCAGGGGGTCTTTCCCATGAAAGAATAACGTCGTCTGGCATCAGCCAGAACAAAATCTGTGAAATGCTGCTGGGTGATAAAGGGATGAGTTGAACTTTTCAACGCTTATCTATGGTGAAACTTTAAAAGTTTACATTTTTAAAACCTAAATACGCGCACGTGTGTATGTATTTTCTTATAGTTTTGCTGCGAGAGGACCAAAACTGCGTAATCAGCTGCCCAAAGACCTAAGGAACACGAATGGTGTCGCAGTGAACATCTTCAAAACAAGATTAGACGCCTGGCTCAGAACAATCCCCGATGAGCCGGGCGTACCTGATTATGTGAGGTAGAGTGTACGAGAAACCAACTCACTACTTCACCAGGCCAACTCGAGAGGAGGGGCGACAAGCTTGACCTTCGTGAAATGAGGAATCATCGCACGGAACCTTTGAAAGGTTGAAAGGTTACCTCGTTATAGTTTTCTATAGGTAGTGTGGGTGCACACAGTCTCTAATATTGCCATCGCTATTGGTATATTTTCATTAAAAAGTTTGCCTATACGAGCCATTTGTGAAACATGAAACATTATTTAACTATTGCCAGTCAAAATCTTCAAATTAAATAGTTTTAAAACGTACCTTTCAATACAGTCAAATATAATTTGCAATACTTTACAATGGCACTTAGAACTTTCCTTGGTCACAGAAATCACAAAAATGACGATAAATTAAATATACTCGTCCGAAGTGAATTCACACCTTTATTTACGAGGTTGAACAAATCCATATATGTTTTTTAAAATTTCAATGACCCCCCCAACGGCTGGTCCCTACGAGGCTGTCTGTTTAAGAAGGAAGGTCATAAGATGTAAGAAAATTTAAAGAAAGTCTTAAAGCAAAACAAAACAGAGGTTGAAAGGAAGGAAAGATATTTAAAAATAAAGTGAAAATTCTAAAGTAAAGAGGAGAGAATGCGAGTGAAAATTGTACAATACTTCTTCTACTTCGCTTACAAATTCTTCTAACTCGGGGTTAAGGCAAGATAAGCATCTAGTCTCTTTTTAAAGGATTCGATCGAATTACTTTGAACTACGCTGGTTGGCAATCCATTTCACAAATTAACTATACGATTGAAGAAAAAATGTTTAGCTTCATTAGAATTAAAATGTTTACCCACTAATTTTAGACCATTACCGCGAGTCCTATCCGCATTCCTGAAGGTGAAATACTTTTTGGCGTCGACATTATCAAAACCTTTAATCATTGTAAAAACCTGAATTAAATCTCGATTACGCCTTTTTACGAGTGAGAATAAATTTAACGTTTCTAAACGGGCCACTTATGATTTGTTCCTAAGTCCAGGAATCATCTTAGTAGCCCGTCAATGCATTCTCTCCATTCTGTCTATGTGCTGTCGTAAAGATGGGCACCAGAAATGAACGGGTATTACAGGAGGGGGGGCGGCCTACCGAGGAATTATATAATGTCAGCACTGTTTTCTCCGACTTAAATTCAAATGATCTACCAATAAATTCTAAGATTCTATTTGCTTTTCTGACCGCTTCAATACATTACTTACTCGGTCTAAGTGTTAGTAACAATAATACCTAAATCTTTCTCTTCCGTAACACTTTAGTGTATTGTCGCGCATAAAATACTTTTCTTTAACATTGCTTCTACCGATATGGAACGTTTTACATTTATTTATATTAAATTTAATTTGCCAAATTTCTGCCCGCTCGAGTAATTTATTAATAACTTCTCGTTTATTAATATCTTCTTGAACCTGCAAACGTTCGGCCACTGATTTTGTTCGTCTCATAGTTTGGTATCATCCGCAAATTTTGAAATTATACTATTAATTTCTATGTCGATGTCACTGATATAAATAATAAAATGAACTGGTCCCACAACTAATCCCTGAGGCACGCTGCTGGTTACGCTTTTCCAGTTATACGCTTTGTCATTAATGACCACTCTTTGTTTACGTCCACTCAGCTAATTTTTAATCCATTTGAGAACATTACCATCAATTTCGTGAGAATGAAGTTTAGCTAATAATCTCCTATGGGACACTTTATCAAACGCCTTTTGAAAATCGAAATATATATATATAACATCTACTCTTTTATTCTCGTCATGTATATACAATATTTACAATATTATTAAAGAAATCGATCAGATTAGTAAGGCAAGAACGATTACGTCGAAAGCCGTGTTGATAATCTTTGATTAATTTATTCATTTGTAAGTGATTAACTACTTTGTCCGAACGATCGTCTCCATAAGCTTACCAGCTACTAAAGTCAGACTAATGGGACGATAACTCCCCGAAAGCGATTTGTCCCATTTTTTTAATTATTGGCGTAATGTTGGCAAGTTTCCACTCGAACAGAATTTCTCCAGTAAATTTGTTTGTTGTTTTCACCTTTGAGTGGGCTACTTTACAGTTCACACACACACATACAGTATATATATATATATATATATATTATTTAGATATTGATGTAATCTGTGATGTCATACAGAGAAGCTTTGTTATAATTTGCAAGTTTTTATATACTTTTAAACTAACAAGGATATATACTCCCGCCGCGTAATTATACTGTAGGTAAGTTGGTTGTTGTAAATGGTAAAGATAGAAGGTTATGTAATGAGATATAGTGTCAGGAAATTAGCATCGAAGAGAAAGGCGTAAATTTGAGGTTTGGAAAATTGCATTTCATGTATTTATTTTGTATTTTTAAATGATTGAATATGATGGCTAAATACTTTTTGATAGTGATTATGTACCAAGACTTCGTTTGGTGTATTCGAATAGGTGTCAATTTTGTTGATATATGCATTAATGGATATGAAGGAATATAGTTTATGTACTTTCGTAATATACTTAACTTTTCAGATTTTCGTTTTACTCTTGTTCGTATCGTCTGTTAAAAGTTTTAAAGTTAAAAATGAAGGTTTTGGTCAGGTAAGTTTTGTCATATTTTATGAGTTCGTCTTATGCTTTTTAAGTTGGTTGAAATTTTAAAAAACTCGATGACTTCCAATTAGTCTTTCTTCAGTTTTTCTGTTCCTTTTAATCGTGAGTCTTAAGAGCCTGTTTTAAACTAATCTTTGGACACTTCTTTGAACAGCAAGAAGCTGAGACATTGCTACCGCATCTCTCCCACACTCGACCCCCCATCAGTAAGAATTGCTTAAGAATGGAGAGAGAATGCAAACATTCTTGCGGGTTCTTCTCCTGCGCAGGATGCTTCTCAGACTTGATAGGCTGCATTTTTGAAGAAGAAATTACAGCTTTGGAATATGAACGAAGTGGAATGTAACTGAAATTTATTTTTAGGTTTCGTTATGAAAAGTCAATAAAACTTAATCCGTTTAAGCTCTTGATAAAAGCCCTCGATTGATCGTTAAGTTTCTTCAATTTGTTAAATAGAACAAAACATTCACTCTGTAGTTGAGCCTTAAGTTTGAATTCTGAGGAACAGGTAGCCGATATAGGCACTCGTGAAGTTAAGTTTCCGAAGAATTGAACTTTAAATATAAAGATCCACGAACAACGCATTTTCCTTCATCCTGGAGGGTGTCTGCTTGACATAAATGTACAGGGCTATTCAAAATGATTCACCTGATTTCAAATGAGAATATTTTTTAATGTTACAAATACAGAGTGATTTGTGATACATCAACCAAAAGAAAAACTGTCCAAATTTTGTGTCTCACCTCATAAATGCTCTATGTGACTTCCCCTAGTTACACGAGCAACGTCGACACGATAGTCGAATTCCTCCCATACTCGCTCCAGCATGTCCGTTGTCACTGACTCTACGGCAGTAACAATGCGAGTTCGGAGCTCATCCAAAGATGTGGGCAACGGTAGCACGTACACAGTATCCTTAACGTACCCCCAAAGGAAGAAGTCGCACGGTGTAAGATCCGGCGACCTAGGGGGCCAGCTGTGGAGCACCAAAACTGCAACACACAAAACGCCTTCTGCTGTGCGGACGCCATTTTCACACTGACTGTTTGTTGCTAGGCTAGGCCACAGCGTGACTTTGGAGCCCTCTCGCGGTGATCTTGTATCCTTAACGTACCCCCAAAGGAAGAAGTCGCACGGTGTAAGATCCGGCGACCTAGGGGGCCAGCTGTGGAGCACCAAAACTGCAACACACAAAACGCCTTCTGCTGTGCGGACGCCATTTTCACACTGACTGTTTGTTGCTAGGCTAGGCCACAGCGTGACTTTGGAGCCCTCTCGCGGTGATCTTGTAAAACTCGGAGATTTCCTCTTTCATGTGGTGTATGCCCAGTTGATGCACGGTTGATAGGTACGGAAGTACTCTCAGTTGAAATCGGATGAATTAATTTGAATAGCCCTGTATTAAGAGAATTTCGTTATTAAAAGTGAGCTACAGTTACGTACCCAATATATAGGGTGAACCAAATGTAGGTGGACAGTAAATGATAACGTTTATTTTGAGAATACATATTTAATTTTTTTGTATACTATAATACAAAATAAAATTTAAATAAATTTAGTTATAATATTTAATATAATATAACACAAACACCATAGTTATAATGAACACCATAGTTATAATATAATATAACACAAACCGTATTCAACCTACTGTCCACCTACTTTTGGTTCACCGTGTATATATGAGGCATATCTCTGGGAAAGCTTTTTCAAAATCGACCAACCATGTAAGTTTTCTGCTTTTTAGTCCTCGATTACAAGACGCCAATGATAGAGCAACATGTTAATAAACTAAAAAATTTCAACACTCCACTCTTGGTCCCCCACATTGAGAACTACTATAGTATATACGATCGAGTCAGAGTTTATAAAGGAAAGAGGGTAATAGTGCTTTATCCCAATCTCTCTAACTTTTCAGACCGTTTCAGGTAATCTATACTCGTAACATTTGGTCAGACGGCGATTTAAAATCACGTAGCTACTCGTTACTTCCATCGAAAGGTATACAAGGAGTAACGGAATTAATTAATTTATTGGGGTTGTTTAACCTCCTTCACAACATCTAAGGTCATATGACGGAGGGGACCTACAGCTTTACGTGGGATTCGAACCACGGGTCGCTACGTAATTTGGGCGCGGAGGACGGTCTCCCATCCAACATCTACCCAGACCCAGTGTCGCTTAACTTCGCTGATCTCCGGGAAGCGGTGTTACGATATTGGCCACGACGTAGCCCAGGAGTAACGGAAGCATACCAGGAAGGCGTCTCCACATTTTTATCGGTGGTCAATTCTTCTGTATTTTAACCCTTTAATACCCAGGAGGTCTTTCCCGAGAATGAATAAAGTCGTCTGACGTCAGCCAGAACAAAATCTGTGAAATGCCGCTGGGTGATAAAGGGATGAGCCACGCGGAACTGAACTTTTCAACGCTTATCTATATAGGTGAAACTTTAAGGCCGACCGCACACAGGATCGTGCAGGCCACACACTGCACACTGCAGCGACCGCATCGCGGTCGCTGCCGTGTGCGGGGCTCTCATTCTGTCAATGTAAAATCACACGCGACTCGAGTCGTCACGACCCAAGTCGTCAGTCGCAAGACGATCCTGTGTGCAATCGGCCTAAATGTTTAAAACCTAAATGCTTGCACGTGTGTATATACTTTCTAACATTACCTCGTTATAGCCTTCTCTAGATAGTGCAGGTGCGCGCACTGTCTCTAATATTGTGATCGGTATTGGTATAGTTCTGGAAAAAAGTTTGCCTATAAAAACCATTTCTGAAACATGAAAAATTACTAATCGTTAATAATTTGGTTTCGTTTTTTAAAAATTTTATTAGTGTCGTCAAAAATAAAATATTCAAAGAAACTATATTACGAATTAGTCATTTTATGCTTTTTACGGAGTTTCTAGGCGAACTTTTTTCCGAAAGTGTGATTTTAGTGTAAAACTTGTTAATCCAAACTCAAGATTACGAGATAAACATTTTCCTCTGAAGAGAATACTTTATAAAATCCTATAAAATATTTCTTTCCATATACAAACGACACATTTTGGCCCCAACACAGAAATTGAAGAATATTTTATTTTGTGTATCAATTTCATTCTGAATTAAAATCACGCGCCAATTTTTTTTCAAAGAAATAAGATCATCTAATACGTATGCTTAACACCACTGGTCTGTAATCGTTAATGACAAGAAATGCCTTCCTTCTTACTTAATAATCTCTAATTATAACTTCTAACTTAACTCAGTCCCCTAGGGGTCTTCCATAAAGACTATAAAATCGTCTGACATTAGCCATAACGAAATCGGGATGAAGTATACCCATCAGGTGTCAAACGGTTCAGCTTTAAAATGGTCTGAGGTGATATCTATTAGTATATGTATATGCAATTAAACAACAGTTCATTCTGCCCATGGCGAGTTGGTTGGTTGCACATTTAATGCAAAATTTTATCACCTGTACCCCGTTTGTAAATAGTTTATAGTCTTATATACCCCTTTTGTGGATGGAAATCACGATTTACGTAATTGATATGCAGTTATAATTAAGGGTATGAGTTATATGGATGCGATATATTCATGTAAATGTTATACAGGTGGCCACGAAGTTTGGAATTAGTTGGAGTATTTCGAACAGTTGTAAGCTATACAGGGTGGCTACAAAGTCTTTGCGCAACTTTAAACTTCAATAAATTTTGATGTACACACGATAGAAACAAACCGTGAACGGCGTATGAAAGTATAATTATTAAAATTTTTATAACGCCTCATTACAACTTTCTAGGCGTCAACATAACCGCCCTCTTTCGCGATGCATTATTCAATCCGATTTTTCGAAGATCTGAAAGCATATTCCAGTTGCTGCCGAGCGATTTCATGAACTGCATTCGTGATCCTGGTCATAAGTTCATCCGAATAATGTGGTGTTGATAAGTAAACAACACTTTTAACATGGCCCACATAACGGATTACAAATGCAATTCACGAAATCACTTGGCAGCAACTAGAGAATGTTTTCAAACAATTGCAAAATCGGATTGAACGATGTATCGCGAAAGTTGACGGTTATTATTGAGGCCTACAAATTTGTAATGTAGTGTTGTAAAAACTTTAATTATGCTTTCATATGCCATTTACAGGTTGTTTCTATCGTGTGTACATAAAAAATTATTAAAGTTTAAATTTGCACAAGGACTTTGTAACCACCTGTACATACAGTATATACTCGTGTGTGTAATCACCGTGATGTGATTATTCAATGTGGTGTATAATCAAAGATAGAGTCTACGGCCAGAAACCTCGGGACTTCGATCACACGAAGACTTTGATACGCCAAGAGTTCGAGATGTTGAATAATAACAAAGAACTGCGCTGCCCTATTTGTTGTTCAGTGGTTCAGAGATGCAACGTGTGTATTGAGCATGATGGAGGACACTTTGAGTAATTTCTGTAGTAAATGATAAGTATTCTTCTTCACAAGGTGATTCCATTATTCTCGGTAAACCGACTTATGCCGCACCCTGATATATATATATATATATATATATATATATATATATATCCCGTTGATTTCAGACTGTGGCCACAAAATATTTTCTACGTTACTAATATAGGTCTTACTATACGGAAGACCAGCGTCCGTAGCTCAGTGAGTAACAACGTCTTCCTATAAGCGAAGGGACGACGGTGAGGTCGGGGGCTCGACTCCCGATGGTGCTGATAGTAATAATAATAATACAGGAGTTAGCGCAATGTGTCGCATTATTTAGCTTCAGCGCCCAAAAAAGGCTAAGCTCTGAAGAAGCAACCTTAGCTTATAGTCCTAAGTTTAGCTAAAACAAAGGTCAGGACGCCCACGCGGTCCAATTCACTCTTACCTTAGGGTAGTCAATTGAAGCAGGCCTACTTTAGGACTCAACATAAAAAAAAAATTATTTGTGGTCTTCTTTTAAAGCAGCCGACACCTTGCATCAACAATACAATTGAACATAGTATGACCCTGTATATAATGTACACAAAGAGCCCCCAAATACGAATTACTAAATTTATACCTCAATCACCTTGATAAAACATAAAATTAATTATATCTTACACGTCAAATAACGTCATAAAATGTATATTAAATCCTTTATTCTCAAATTTTTTGAACATTTTTTGCAATATTTGTCGCTGACTGTGAAATATATTCCTGGAGATGGAACTTAGTTTGGAAGAAACATCTCCGGTGGCCAACCACTTGTGTGGTATGTGGAAATCAGGCCCGGCTATAAAAACGACCATTTTTATCATCAAGTTTCATATGACTGCGCTTTCAATTGACAATCCAATGTGTAAAACTCTTTTTTAAATGTCACACACACACACACACACACACACACTATATGTATATATATATATATATATACACTCGATGGTGTAGTGGTTAGTGGTTAGCATCGCTGAATACGAATCCATCGGCTCCGGCTCCATTCCGTCGAGGGCAGGCGGCACTCGGCTCACCCAGCTATTTATTCTTCCATTGCTTGGTAGATAAATGGGTATCCAAGGTAGCCAAGTGATTAAGACGCTGGGCTGCTGAGTGACAGGTTGTGAGATCGACTTGGGTGAGGACTTTGTAATTTCTGACTTTCGTGGTGGGTCGTCGTTTAGATTCCACGTTAAGCTGTAAGTCTAAAGTGGGGTATATATATATATACACACTCGTGTGTGTGTGTGTGTGTGTGTGTGTCATGCATGACCACGCACGATTTTATGTAATGCAAAATTAGCCTCACCAGGATTCCAACCTAGAAACCTTTGCGGAGAAGTGGGCGCGCTAACCATTATACTACTACAAGGTAAAAACTAACACAGCATGGTACACATTTCAGCACCAGAGGGAACACATAATACTTTCGCGACCAGAGGTATTTTACGTGCTAGACCCCCTGCACTCGAACCAATAGCAGCATTTAATTCAAATCTCTGGTATAACACTCGGGTCCCACGGATAATATTTCCCTTTATAGAGTTCTAGTAACATACCAGCAAGTAAAACACCTCTGGTCGCGAAAGTATTATGTTCCCTCGGGTGCTGAAATATGCGCCAGGTTCCGTGTCTCATCTACCCTGTGAGCAGTCCAGCATACTCTCAAACACACACTTCTCTTCCTATTCTTCACGACACATACACATATCTTACGCAGTACATAATCTTTTCAAAATTACAAATAAAAAAGGCAACAATTTCAAGATCCTCGGAGTCCCCTCGGTCTCACTCTCTCTTTACTATCGCTATTAGGACGGATACGGCTCTTCTGAACTTTCTAACTGCATGCCTCCTCCTTTAAGGAGAACACGCAGTACCACACTTTCGACACATTTTCCTTCCTTTTCTGCCCGACTCTCTAAAGCAAGGGTTAATCGGTATTTTCAATCTTTCATCTACTCAACCGGTCAACTCTGGAACAGTCTTCTTCAATCCATCTTTCCTCCTGTCTATGACCTCCAATCTTCCAAACGCGGAGTGTCTAGGCATCTCAAAAACGTTGCACCATGATTTTGGCTCTCTTTTTCATTTATGGAGGACGGGGTGTTTGCGGGCATTCGCTCTTGGCCACTCCTTCCTCTATAAAAAAAGATATACAGTATGTTAAGAGTTATTTAGCCTCTTTTACAACCTCTAAATAAGGTTATATGCCGGAGAAGACCAACAGCTTTACGTGAGATCCGAAACATGGATCGCTGCATCATCTGGACACAGGATGGTCATTCATCCAACTGCTACCCAGACCCAACGTTGCTTAACTTTGCTTATCTAGCAGGAAGCTCTGTTACGACTTGGTCCCCCGCCAACCCACGCATTTATATATATATATATATATATATATATATATAGAGAGAGAGAGAGAGAGAGAGAGAGAGAGAGAGAGAGCGAGAGAGAAATAATTGGTTGTTATTGAAATAACAACCAATATAAAGGCAACAAGAAAGGAAAGAACACGAACAGCAGAAAGAAGCAAATTCGAAATTTTTAATTTTCACTCCAAAGCTATAAACTGGGGAGATGTTGCATCTAGCATGGAAGTAATAGATTGGAAATCCATTTTCGAGGCCAAGACAACGGAAGAGATGCTAACGACCTCAGAGGAGAAGACGCTGGAAATTGTGGAAAGAGATGTCCCAAAAATAAAACAAAGGGGAAAGAGAAGCAGGTTCGAGAGACAAAAGAGGTCATTGTTCCGAAAGAGAAAAAGAGTGACTGCAAAATTAAGTCATTGTAACGATAACAACGTCAGAAAAATATTAAATGATAAATTGCAGAGTATCGATTGCGTCATACAGGAACTAATTGAGAAGCATACAGAAAAAAGAAGACGGCGACGCTATAGAGGCGATAAAGGTTAACTCAAAGTACTTCTATAATTTTGCAAAAAGGAAGTCAAAAAACCATGCGACTATTGGACCTTTGAAAAACGAAGAGAGTGCTTTATCTAATGATCTAACAGAAGTATCCGAAATATTAAGAGCTCAGTACGAATCAACTTTCAGTATCCCAAAAACTGACAAACTGATATGCGATAGAAACGCGTTCTTTGAAGAACTACAAGGGGAAAGTATAACGGACTTCGACTTTACGACAAATGATATTACACAAGCTATAGGGAAACTAAAAGCACACTCAGCGGCAGGACCGGATAAATGGAATGCCACACTGATCAAAAATTGCAAGAATGCAATCGCTGAGCCCCTATACTGGATATGGAGACAATCACTAGACAAGGGAGAAATACCGGGCATCCTGAAGAGCGCGAACGTAGTCCCAATATATAAAGTAGTGTTGAAAACCGGTTTGTAAAATTCCCCTAAAAATCGAAAACCGAAAGAAAAAACCGGTTTTATCGATTTATTTTTATTTGGCTCAAACTTGCGCGAACGTGCAGCTACGCGCTACAGCGCACAAAAAATAACTTCGAATACATTACCTATTAAGTTAAATTGTGACAAACTGGCAACTGCTCTTCAGTATAATTTTTGCCTATCTGGCAACTCGATCTTCAGTTTGTCTCATCATGTGGCTGTAGTGCAGAGTCAGTCGACTAAAGCCCTATTCGCAGTATAAGACCCTTAATGCCCTTTGTTTCTTAAGATGTCATTTCCAAAATAGGGGTAAAATCTAAATTAATTTATATATTTTTTCTTACACGAAGAGTCAATTTTCTGTTTTCTAGGTAAAGTTTTTTTATTAAAAAATTTTATTTCAATGTTTTTCCAAAATAGAGATAAATTTTATTTTTATTCTTTATAATTTTTTTTACAAAAAGAAGTTTATTTCTTTCTAAGTATAGATGTTTTATTTTAAAAAATTATTTCAAATCTAAATTGTTTGAATAATGTATTATTTTGGCTAAAATAAAATATGTCAAAGTTGTCATTTTCTTATTCATATGCATACATATGATGCTGCATTTTTGCATTCTTTTGACCAAAAAATAGGCGATAAGCTATGCTTGTCAAGAGTTAAAGTCAGTACCTTTCAATTGTGGCTTTTAAAAATTACTATACTTTTCGGTCATAACCGGTTAAAACCGGTTTTCAAAAAACATCGATTAAAAACCGGTTTGTAAAGTTTCGATTATTTTTCAACACTAATATAAAGGAGGAGATCGATCCGAGGCCAAAAACTATAGGCCAGTGTCGCTTACATCTCATCTCACTAAAATATTTGAAAGAATAGTTAGACAGAAAATCTATGGCTTTTCGAAACTCAGAAAAATTAAATGATAACTACCATAGGTTTCGGTCAGGCAGATCATGCCTATCACAACTAATGGAACACTACAACAACATTATTGATGTACTGGAAAGTAATGAGAACTATGATGTAATATACACTGACTTTGCCAAATCGTTCGACAAGTGTGACCATGGAATCATAATACATAAACTGAAGTATATGAGAATAACAGGAAAAGTAGGGAAATGGATATATAATTTCCTTAGTGAGCGGCGGCAAGTCGTTACAGTACAAGGAGCATCTTCATCAGAATCAGAGGTCCTCAGCTCAGCACCACAAGGAACAGTATTAGTTCCACTACTCTTCATAATCATGCTAACTGACATAGATGAGGACGTTACCAGAGACAGCACAGTAACATCCTTTGCCGATGACACAAAGATCAGTAGAAAAATATGAAACCCAGAAGATATAGGATCTCTACAAACAGACATGAACAGAATCTACAAGTGGACGGAAGACAATGTGAAGTTTAACACTGAGAAATTCTAAAGCAAAAGACTTAGGGATTGTAATGACTGATGATGCGAAATTTGAAATACAAAATAAGATAGCAGTAAACAAAGCAAAGAGAGTAACTGGGCAGATACTGAGAACCTTTAAACGAAGGGATAGGAATATAATGATTCCTCTATTGAAAACACTGATCATACCCAAATTGGAATACTGCTCGGTCCTAACATGCCCATATCAAAAAGAAGACATTAGACAACTAGAAGGGATTCAGAGAAGCTTCACAGCCAAGATCAAGGGGTGCAAAGAACTAAATTACTGGGAAAAGTTACGCGAATTAAACCTATATTCACTGGAAAGGAGGAGAGAGAGATACACCATTATTTACACTTGGAAAATAATGGAGAAACTCGTCCCTAATCTTACTCTGAACCCTATAACTCCCCAAACAACAGTGGGAAGTAGAAAAGGAAGACTGTGTCGTGTTCCCAAATTAAAGGCTAGACAGGGAACATCCTTAACCCTGAAAGAAAATAGTTTTGTTGTGACAGGACCAAAACTGTTTAATCAGCTGCCCAAAGACCTAAGGAACACGAGTGGAGTTGCAGTGGACATTTTCAAAAGAAGATTAGACGCCTGGCTCAGAACAATCCCCGATGAGCCGGGCGTATCTGGCTATGTGAAGTGGAGAGTACAAGAAACCAACTCACTACTTCACCAGGCCAACTCGAGTGGAGGGGCGACAAGCTTGACCTTCGCGAAATGAGGAATCATCGCGCTGAACATTTGAAAGGTTGAAAGATATATATATATATATATATATAATCATGCGGGTTGCTTCTACAGAGCTTCAATTTAATATTTAGGAGAAATCCAATGACAAGGAGAAATGTAAATGCCATGAAAAGTCTTCTTTAATGCGCAACGTTTCGAGCAATACGCTCATCTTCAGGCTGTTTAATAACAATGTGAAATTAAAATCAATATTGAATGAAAAACAAAACAGAAAATTTCTATAACCTATTCGTAAAGACAAATTTTAAAAGACTGAGAAAAGAGGGTTAAATTCTAAGTTATACAGATTTACATATAAAAATTAAGAAGTTATTTTTAAATACATGTAGTAAATGTGAAATTAATACACTGGAAAAATTACCAATAGTACACTGGAACAATGGAACTATCTACCTTTCACTGCAGTATCCGAGGCTGACTAATTTGAGCAGAGACAAAGAACGGGAAACACGAAGGATGGCGAGGGCGATTGGGGAAGGAGGGATTATAAGGAATTGGGGAAGGAGGAGGGATCATCTTACTAAATTCAAACAAATTCTAGAACCTGTAAATAAAGTCATTGTAAGGTTAGAAGACCAGGTTAATAGATTTCTGTCACGACTAAAGTCCTTAAAGATAATAAAAAATGATACTTACTCTCAGTTGTTCGCATCTGGTGCTAATCTTGCTCAATTATACTGTCTGCCTAAAATCCATAAAGCTGGAACACCTCTCCGTCCTATTTTAGCTTCGTATAACTTACCCACCTTTCAATTGGCAAAATTTGTTGTTCGTCTCCTGTCCCCCTTTGCGAAAAATGCTTACACTATAAATAACTCGTTTGAATTCCAAAAAGACCTCCTTGGTAAAAGCTTCGATTCAAAAAAGTTTTTTGTCAGTTTTGATGTAAAGTCACTTTTCACAAATGTACCTGTATCTGAAACTATTGCCATTATTTTAGATAGGGTTTTTAGCTCAGTTGATAATTTTCATGGTTTTTCATTGTCTCATTTGAAGGAACTTTTAGAATTGGTCTTCAAACAATGCTATTTCACTTTCAACAATAAGGTTTACCAACAAATTGATGGGGTAGGGATGGGATCACCAGTCGGACCGTTAGCAGCTGACTTTTTTATGACTCATTTAGAAAGTGTAATTTTTAGACAATCTCCCACTCATCTCAAGCCAATTTTCTATCGACGCTTCGTTGATGATTCGATAGCAGTCTTTGATAATGCGGTACAAGCGCAACAATTCTTTAACTTCCTAAATTCTTTGCACCCCAATATAACGTATACAATGGAAACTGAGCAAAATGGCTCCCTCCCCTTCTTAGATCTTTTAATTTCGAAAAACGGTGATTCTATTACTACATCAGTTTACAGGAAACCCACTTTCACTGGTTTGGGCATGAATTTTTTTAGTTTTACTGATTTCAACTATAAGATGTCTTGTATTAAAACTCTCCTGTTCAGAGGATATAATTTGACCTCTAATTTTACCTTACTTAATGATGAATTTAATAATCTAAGATCATACTTTACTAATAATAGTTTTCCTGTTCAATATGTAGACAAACTAATTAGATCCTTCTTAAATAATGTTTATAGCCCTCAACTTCCATGTATTACAGTGCCGAAGGATATAAAATATTTCTTGGTACCTGAAATGGGTCCTTTGAATAAGGAATTTAAGCTTAAATTTACAAAATTGTTAAGGAAATTTTTTTATCATACTGATTTCCGCATCATATTTATTAATAAAACGTCTTTAGGTAGCTTTATCTCAGCGAAGGATCGAACCCCTGACTCGTTGCGTAGCGGTGTTGTATATTTATTTACCTGCCCCAGGTGTCTCCTTGGGAATTACATCGGCAGCACTGTTCGCTCTCTCAGGGCTAGATTTTATTCGCATATGGGAATAAGTGGCCGAACAGGTAAAATTTTAAAAACTAAAGAAGCCTCGAGTATTCGTGAACACAGCATTAAATGTAAAATTGATGTCACTTTAGACAATTTTAAAATTCTTGGTTGTAATACTTGTCCCAACTCACTAAGAATTTTAGAATCCCTTTTCATTAAAGCATTGTCCCCTAGTCTGAATGTTGACTCATCGGCCGTCCCTCTCAATTTGCTATGATCCCTCCTCCTTCCCCAATTCCTTATAATCCCTCCTTCCCCAATCGCCCTCGCCATCCTTCGTGTTTCCCGTTCTTTGTCTCTGCTCAAATTAGTCAGCCTCGGATACTGCAGTGAAAGGTAGATAGTTCCATTGTTCCAGTGTACTATTGGTAATTTTTCCAGTGTATTAATTTCACATTTACTACATGTATTTAAAAATAACTTCTTAATTTTTATATGTAAATCTGTATAACTTAGAATTTAACCCTCTTTTCTCAGTCTTTTAAAATTTGTCTTTACGAATAGGTTATAGAAATTTTCTGTTTTGTTTTTCATTCAATATTGATTTTAATTTCACATTGTTATTAAACAGCCTGAAGATGAGCGTATTGCTCGAAACGTTGCGCATTAAAGAAGACTTTTCATGGCATTTACATTTCTCCTTGTCATTGGATTTCTCCTAAATATTATATATATATATATATATATATATATATATATATATATATATATGGGAATGAACTCAAAATGGTTCCCTGAGTTTTTTTGATACACACAGACCGTGCATGGAACAAGGAACTCTTCTGGGATAATTAAATCCACTATAGTCCGAATAAGTAATGGTAAATGACAAATACCATAGTTTTTTTTTTTCATGATGCAAGCCCGACGTGGGCAACGGGTCTCTCGCAAAGAGGTCCCATAAATATAGCTTCCCTCACCAGCTATCTGCAAAGCAGACACCATTACTTACCATTACTTATTCGGACTATACTGTAGTGGATTTAATTATCCCAGAAGAGTTCCTTGTTCCATGCACGGTCTGTGTGTATCATATATTATATATATATATATATGTTAAACACAGACCGTGCATGGAACAAGGAACTCTTCTGGGAAAATTAAATCCACTATAGTCCGAATAAGTAATGGTAAATGACAAATACCATAGTTTTTCTTTTTCATGATGCTAGCCCGACGTGGGCAACGGGTCTCTCGCAAAGAGATCCCATAAATATAGCTTCCCTCACCAGCTATCTGCAAAGCAGACAGGATCCAGCTTTGGGACATGGACCTAGGGTTTAAAGCAAGCCTAGTCCCTACATTCAGAACCTTTATATAAGTAAAAGACTCGTTGCATTCACGTCGGATTGAATAAACAAAGAAAAAGGGGTAACTATTGTATTTTTAGCCAAAAAAAAACAAAACTTAAACCTCAACCGGGACATTGAGCGTCCACTTTTCAAGGCACGTAACACGTCCGTTTAATATACACAAACTCAGAATGGTCCCTTGAGAAATTTATATGTTAAACACAGACCGTGCATGGAACAAGGAACTCTTCTGGGAAAGTTAAATCCACTATAGTCCGAATAAGTAATGGTAAATGACAAATACCATAGTTTTTCTTTTTCATGATGCTAGCCCGACGTGTGCAACGGGTCTCTCGCAAAGAGATCCCATAAATATAGCTTCCCTCACCAGCTATCTGCAAAGCAGACAGGATCCAGCTTTGGACATGACCTAGGGTTTAAAGCAAGCCTAGTCCTTACATTCAGAACCTTTATACAAGTAAAAGACTCGTTGCATTCACGTCGGATGAATAACAAAGAAAAGGGGTAACTATTGTATTTTTAGCCAAAAAACCAAAAACCTTCAACCGGGACATTGAGCGTCCACTTTTCAAGGCACGTAACACGTCCGTTTAATATACACAAACTCAGAATGGTCCCCTGAGAAATTTATATGTTAAACACAGACCGTGCATGGAACAAGGAACTCTTCTGGGAAAATTAAATCCACTATAGTCCGAATAAGTAATGGTAAATGACAAATACCATAGTTTTTCTTTTTCATGATGCTAGCCCGACGTGGGCAACGGGTCTCTCGCAAAGAGATCCCATAAATATAGCTTCCCTCACGACGTGAATGCAACGAGTCTTTTACTTATATAAAGGTTCTGAATGTAGGGACTAGGCTTGCTTTAAACCCTAGGTCCATGTCCCAAAGCTGGATCCTGTCTGCTTTGCAGATAGCTGGTGAGGGAAGCTATATTTATGGGATCTCTTTGCGAGAGACCCGTTGCCCACGTCGGGCTAGCATCATGAAAAAGAAAAACTATGGTATTTGTCATTTACCATTACTTATTCGGACTAGTGGATTTAATTTTTCCAGAAGAGTTCCTTGTTCCATGCACGGTCTGTGTTTAACATATAAATTTCTCAGGGGACCATTCTGAGTTGTATGTATATATATATATATATATATATTGAAGTTAAAACTTTTTAAATTTAGCCTATTGCCATATCAAATTGAATATTAATAAGATCAAATTTACGGTCTACAAGTAAAAACTCCTCTCCAAAGTCTTCATTATTACTACTAAATTAGCGATGTTACATTTCCCCACAAGTGGGAAATATGTTGGAAACGTGGGAAAATTCCCATATAGCGTGGGAATTGTGTTTTCCCTTACTTGTCTTTTGTCTTAATTTGTATTTTGTCCCTCTATGGTTTCCTGTGTCTGTATGTTGAAGTAAACAAACAAATTATATGAAATCATTCTCACCATGCAGTTGCCATGGGTAACGCGCGTTCCTCCATTCAATGCGTTGGAAATGCTTCTATTCCAACCAATGAGATCGTTCCATTTACATAAATGTTTCCACCTTTGTTCATTCTCCAAGTGGTTATATTTATTAAATTAAGTATACAGAGTGTACATAAAGTGCAGCATCAAAGACAAAGTTTACTGACTTCACTTTATTACTATGATGCTGAACTTTATAAACACCCTGTAAAAGAATGATGTCTCAAATAAAAAAGGGCTTCAATAAAACAAGGTGTGACTCTACGTATCTCCTTCTACAGGAGATACGTAAAGTCCGTGTAACAGGCAATTTCTATGATGCTGGGGTTTATGAACACCCTGCACATCTTACAATTGTACATTTTTCTTTGGTCGATTTCAGTGTTAATAAATGTAATATTTATATTCCGGAAAAGTTTATGCGTGTAATATACACTTGAACATTCATATTATATAGAATATGTGTCGTCATACGTCTAAATTTATTTAAGAACGCGTACAGTCGGTTAAAAAAACCTGTCTCGACATTCCACGTTCCTTGCACTGATGTTTATCGGTAAGAAACATGGAGTTTCACCACAGGATTTTTTTCAACTGATTGTACAATCATAAGTTTAGATGTAGGTTAATATTTAAGTGATATCTGGTATATATTAAATGGTATATTAAATGGCATTATGTTAAATAGAACAATTTTTTAGCAAAATATAATAGTTTGGATATATATATATATATATATATATATATATATATATATATATATATATATATTAAAAGCTGAAGTATCAGTCAGATGAAAGATTAGGTTTCATTGTTTTATACAAAGCACCGCTCCGCCCATATATATATATATATATATCAGTGGCGACTCGTGGTATAAATGTATGGGGGTGCGATTTCATAAAATTGTACGACAACACGGACTCACAATAGGCTAGCGCGAATCCAACTGCCGCTCACAAGAGTACTTGTATTAACATATGCGGCTATGCCAGACGTACAATTCTAGTTAATTACAAATAAGTAATAATTTCAATAAAATACATATAAATGGCTTATATCATTATTACTGAAGTAACTATTAGTAAAAATAAAGTTGTTATTATAAAAAAAATTCGCGATTGTACTTATATTTTCATTACAACAGTAAAATATAATTTATATTTACTTGAGCGAAAAATCTATCGCTCCATTCGGCTGCAATATTATTTTGTATTCAAACAGCGGTACGCTGTTTGAAGCTATGCTATAAGTTTAGAATATTATGTACTGAATGAAGGCTTACTCAAAATGCCTCATGAATCAAGATATGCCACATGAATTTTTAAAATATATTTCAAGAATATTTATTTTAATATCTTAAAATTAATATATTTTTTATCTGTTAAATTAATATTTATCGTTTCAAGCAAGGGGGAGCGACCGCTCCATCGCTCCTATACGCCAGTCGCCACTGATATATATATATATATGTCGTCGTTATATGGTCAGAGGGCTCGACCGCAGGTCGATCCTGAACCGTCGTTCAAACTCACCTAAAATAAGTAAGTGTATATATATATATATATATATATATAGATATACACACACACACCTCGGTGGTGTAGTGGTTAGTATCACTGACTACAAATCCACCGGCCCCGGATTCGATACCCGATGACGGCAGTCGGTGCGCAGCAAACCAAGCTGTTCATCCTTTCATACAATAAAATCGGTTAGTAGATAAATGGGTAGTCTAGTGGTTAAGACGCTGGGCTGTTGATCAGGAGGTCACGAGATCGAGTGCGGACGAGGACTGTGTAATTTCTGACAACTCGTGGTGGGTCGTGGTTCAGATTCTACGTTAAGCTGTAGGTCTATGGTGGAACAACAAGCTTGATCTTCGTCAGAATGAACAATTGGGGGGAAGCAAAACCAAGGTTAACCGAGGTGTGTATATATATACACACACACACACACATATATTTGGTGGCACAGCGCTCAGGCCACACTAATGCGTCCCAGTACGTTAACTCCTGGATTATTAATTATAATTAATCAGCTTCATCAGGAGTCGAACCCCCAACCTCTGTGTCTTCACTTCGCTTCCAGGGAGACGGTTAGTTTCAGTGTAAAACCTAAATACGTAAACAATCTGTGTCATCAGTGTTGACTGGAAAACACACCCACACACACCCGTGTGCGCATCTCTGCAAAAGCGAAGTACCGACTTCTTTTAAGTCCACGTTTCTAAAATCTAATTAACCAAACTTAAACTAACGTAAAGGTCGTGATAAGTGTTTTGGACGCAATTAAGGGCTCGAAGGGTGGTTTCTGTTAAGTCATTAAATAGTGAGGTCCTCGCTAATCTAACCTGACCCAACCTAAGCTAAGCTACTGTAGCGTAACCTAATTAGGACCAACATATCTTTTATCCGACATTAAAAATGTTTCTACATTTTTTTTGTATAAATTTTTTAATGTTCCTAACAACCAAAAGTGTTACCTTATGAAAAAAATTACCATACTTCATCGGTGGATTATCACACATTCGACCTCGCTTATGTCCAACTGCCTACACACACACACACACACACACAAAGTATGTCCATGATTACGGTTGAATTTTTAGTGAACTTCATAATAACGAGGGCTGTTAACGAGTGGGAAATTTTGCTCCTATTTTCCTCTTCTCATTAATCGAGCTAATCCGATGCGAACTCAACAAAAAAAAAAAAAAGTTAATTTTGGCAATAACTTCGCCATTTCAAGAACCATTGTTGGGAAGTCGTGTGAACGAAATCACGCTCTATCTATCTATTGATCTATCCGCCCGTCAATCTATCTATTGATCTATCCGCCCGTCAATCTATCTATTGATCTATCTATCTATCTATCTATTGATCTATCTATCTTACTGTCAATCCATCTTTTGATCGCACTACCTATCTATCTACTTTATAGCTATACAATTTTATTTGATGTTTTGTGCTTTTATAGAGAATCCATTTAATTTTATTTTAAAATTAAACTCTCAAAATTTCTTTAATATTTCTTCTCAGACTTTTCGGGATATCTTCTCCCATCATCAGTGATCAGCAATCCATAAAACTATTTTATAAGGAATTCGAAAATTGCAGTTATTAGCTGAATTTTATTCTGATATTAACCACTTATTAATTATATATATATAATATATATATATATATATATATATATATATACACCGTATATAATATATATAATATCACTAAGATTAAAATATAATTGATAATTTCAGTTTTCAAATTTAAGGTACTATAATTTTATGGATTAGTGGACACTGATGATGGGAGAGAATATTCCGAAAGGTATGAGAAAAATAATATTGCAGAAACGTTTAGTAGTTTGGAAGAAACCCAAAAAAACTACAGTGGTCTTGTATCCAATTATCCCAGAATACAAACCACTCGCAGAAGACATTTCCCGCTAGGCTGCTACTGAAAATTATTGATAAAATTCTAAAAGATAAAGTTATCAGGGAATCATTTCGGTTAAAAGATAATATATTCCACTGATATCTTTCCTCAAAAATAGAATTATAGAATTAATATCGGAAATAGAAGTCTCGCGAACTTTCAAGTGTATAAACTCAACGAGAGAGAGAGAGAGAGAGAGAGAGAGAGAGAGAGGAGAGTATGCATATAAATTAATACGAAAGAAAAAAGTGCAATAAATCATGAGTATATATATATATATATATATGTTCAAACTTATCATTTCGAGTGAAACGAAACTTAGATAAAAATTTTGAAACAAAGATTTTAAGAGAGATTTCAAAGATTTGAAAGACTTTAATTTTACATTTCATCTGTTCATTCAAATTTAGTAAAAGTACACATTTTAGAAGTAAATGAAGCGTTTTTATCTGTTTGTGTAGTTTTACCAATTACTTTAAGTATATTTTATGTCGTATCTACAAATATAAACTTTAATTTGTTTATCAACAATCCTTTTCTCTCTTCTAAAATGTTTAAACAACAAACAAAACAGAAAAGATACGACGCAAAGATCAAATTCAAAAATGTTCTATCCAACAAGTTTAAACGTGTTTTGCCAGAAAAACCGTTACGACTGTTCAAACTCAATAATCCAAGATGCGTTCTTTAAATTTGAAAATCCTTCTTCGCACTTGACCTCTCTCCCCAATGATCCTTCGACCCTGCGCGTAGGAAAGGAAGCGTGAGGTAAGGACCCCCCTCCGAGGGGAAATAAGAAATGTAAGGGGAAGAGGGGAATCTTTTGTAAACCCCGAGAAGGAGGGAGATAGGGAGAAAAGGTCATTTAAAGTGCCTGACGGTTTAAAAGCCAACGGACGAACGAGCGGGACAAGTGCAGTAGAAGACGTAGAAGCTGAAGAGGGACAGGAAGTTTGTGGCGGAGAAGAAGACGGAGGAAGAAGGCACTACAAGTGGAGGAACGTGTCAAGGATTGGTCCAAATTGGTCTTCATTATCGCTGTCTTTTTGATGAGAAGAATGAATACTTCTTTAGTACCGGTAATTAAGATGCGTTTCTGCGGTCAACACTTAACTGTAACCTAATTAAACTTCGATATTTACATATGAGAGGAGAGCGCGCAAACGCAAACACACACACACGCGCACACACACACACACAATAATAATGAATGGCCATTGAGAAGAGAAAAACTGGTGTAAGAAAAAAAAAGTGGCCGGAAATGACGTAACAACCTTGGTGGCTTACAAACTTCTGTCATAAACTGTCTTCTGCTATTCGATCTAAACATTTGGTACTGTGTAACGGTTGCACTTGTACACACACACACACACACACTATATATATATATATATATATATATATATATATAGCTGCGCGCGCTAACTGATAAATATAGCGCCGCTAACACTAACAGTTTTTAAAATTAGCGGCGATAACGCTAATTTTGGTGCTAATTTTTATGAAATGTATAGGTAAGTACTATTTTTTAATAATAATAATGCATTTGTATATATTTATATGTGTTCGCTATTTGTTATTATCTTTTATATTGTAGTGTCAAATGGGAACAAAATTATATCTTTAAAATGATTATTGGGTATTCAAGAAAATTGCGTAATTTCATATTTATAATTAAACTTATTTATTGGAAAGACAATGTCCTCCTTTACATGCTCAGTTCAGGAAACTGTTTATTATTATTATACATTCTGTGTTAAGCATTATGCACAAAAAGCAACGTAATATAGAGAATACCATTATAAGACTATTCATTTTAATTTATATTAGCGCCTAACATTGCCTAAAAATGTAGCGGCGCTATCTGTTCCGCTAACTATTTTGAAAAATAGCACCGCTAATGGATGCGCTAATAATTAACTAGCGTCGCTAATTAGAGCCGCTAAGCACAGCTCTGTGTGTGTGTATATATATATATGGGATGAATTTCACAATTAAACACGTGAAATAAATAAATGATGCACACCCACAACAAAAAATTAAAAACTATTCCAAGGCCTTTTGTGTATTCAACAGTACACCTCGTCAGGGAATTCCCTAAATTAAACTTAGATATGGTACTACAAAAAAAATATACATAAAATCACATCCACTAGGGTTCGAACCGACAACTTCTTGAATAGAAGGTGAGGTAAGGATTTCTGCTCATTATATACACACAAAGTAAAATATATATATATATATATATATACACACACTGTAATTACATTTTTGAAAACGCAAATTGACACTATCAAATTGTATTCGTGCACATTTCCCATTCATCACAGAACACGTGACTAACGTGACGTCACCAAGACGGCACTGAACTTGCATGCGGCGACATCTGGTGGTCGAAAATTCAGTCAGTGTTTCAGTTTGAACGGAATATATACTTCAGTATTTTTCATGTGTACATTATGCCTCTTCGTTATCATATACACCGCATAATACAAGCTGACAAACATACATGCATACACCTGCACACACAAATACATACATACACTCATTTAATTGTCTGTTTCTTTGTCCATATATATATGGACAAAGAAACAGACCATTATATATATATATATATATATATATATATACACGGACAAAGAAACAGACAATTAATTAAATGAGTATAGTATATGTATGTATTTATGTAACTGTAGGTGTGTGTGCAGGTGTATGCATGTATGTTTGTCAGTCTGTATTCTGCTGTGTATATGATGACGAAGAGGCATAATGTACACATGAAAAACACTGAAGTGTATAATTCTTCTATTGAACATCATTTATACCCGCTCCTCTTCATATATATATATATATATGAAAATTATTTCACGAAGGTAACACGTGAAAAATATTTATGATGAATAAAACGTGGTTTTATTCATCATATATATATATAATATAACAAAAACATGTGTGTGTGTGTAACCTAGGTACAAAAGATAATTTTTTTTTTATCCCATCCCACTCCTCCGTCCTACTTTAATCCCGAAAAAAAAAATTGTTTATTCCATCGACGGTTTATATGAATGTGAAAAACTCCGACTGAATGGAATGCGATAGTTTTTACCAAAAAACAAAAAAAAAACTGCTCCCGGAGAGGCTCGAACTCTCAACCTCGGCATCGCTCAGTCGTACTGATTATAAGTACCGCGCGCTAACCGATTGCGCCACGGGAGCACGCCGTTGTTCTCGATAATATAAGCACAAAAGGGCTCTAACGTAATATTTCTTCATTCATTCTTATTTAATTTCTTTAGATAATGTATTAGTATTATTGTATTTCTTACGTCAGATTCGTGATAATTAATTAGCAGTTTAAATTATTATGTTACCTTTGAGAAGTTTAGACAACCTCAGTTATTATTGTTAGGTTAAGTTAAGGTTAAATTTAAGTTAGGTTATTCTAGGTGAGGTTAATATATGTCAAATTAACATCAGTTACGTTACGCTAGGTGAGGTTAGGTAAGGTTAAATTAGTTTATTAGAGTATTATTATTATTATTATTATTATTACTTAAGAATTATTCAGCGTTTATCGTGAAATTATGTTTTTAATCGATTTCACTTCTTGTTTACAATAAAATTTACCATATATTTTTATGTTATGAACGATAATTATGTATTTAAATTGTCATTAAATATCGTGTAATATTTTATAAAGAAATATTTCTTCAAATGATTATATATATGAATCATTATCGCCTAATTATGGGACATTTATTGTGAGTGAGAGAGAGAGAGAGAGCGGATGTCATGTTATTGACATTGTTATTGAGGATATCATGTTTTGAGGTTTATTTAACCTCCGTAACAAGGTCATACGACGGAGGGAACCTACAGCTTTACGTGGAATCCAAACCACGGGTCGCTACATCATCTGGACACAGTGAATCCAACTCTACTCAAACCAGTGTCCCTTTGTTAACAGATATAGACAAAGGAATCAAAGATCGTACCGCGTCATCTTTTGCGGATGACGTAAGAACTAGCGCGCAAAATGTCACTTCTGCAAGTTGCGAGGGCAAGATGAGAATAAAAAACAACACTCTTTTTTATCAGATTCCTCATTTGGTGAGGAATGTTTCGGAAGGATCAGTCGCAGGCCGTTTCTGGACACTTGTTTGAAAAGTCTAAAAATAACAAAAGCATTTATGGTTACTTTTATTGGCTCAAACACGCATTGCATCACGAATACACGCGGTATGCAACAACATTCTAAATATCAAGGGATTACGTTAGGTAATAATAATAATAATAATAATAAACTGTTTTTTTCAGTTTTCGTTACGTAGTGTTTACTCTTATAAATAGGGGAGCCTCGCAAAACCAATGTTGAGTGAAACTACAACTTAACGGACTTCACGATAACAGAATTCCTACATGACGGACGCTTTTCAGTTTTCGCTCGATATTCCGTTGTGCAAAAAAAAAAAAATGTGAAAAATTCTGTTAAGTTGATTTTCCGCTTCGGGAACCGCTTAGTTTATGTAAATACATTAATGTGGCTTTATTCTCCTGGTTTTGTGGTACCTTACGTATCTCACTCACCAAGGCATAATATACGTACAGTACCACTAGTTATGTCGTAACCACTGTTGCGGCACCGCTTCCCGTCGATCAGCAAAGTTAAGCGACAACGGGTCCGAGTAGTATTTGGATGGGTGATCAGATCGTTCTCTCGCGTCTAAATGACGCAACGATCCGTGGTTTGGGTCTTACGTAAAACTATATGTCCCCTCTGTAGGTCCCCTTAGATGCTACAAAAGAGGTTAACCACTCTCCCCCACCCCAACACGAAAAAAAAAAGACAATTATGTTCACTCCTATCTGCCACTCTTCTGCTGCCCTTCTTTGCCCAATTTTCTGCAATCAACATACAGTAATTTCCAAATTAGTAACTACAAACTATATAATATATATATATATCCCCGCAAGGGGGTTCTAAGCTCGTGCTCTTGAGTGTTCTTTGTGCTCGTTTGTACGTGCTTGTTCCTGGAGGTTTCACGTGCGCCCTCCCGGCCCTAGCACCCAAGGATGATGGGGCTCAACCCTGCAGTCCTTGTCATCCTTGGTCTTTTTCCACTTCGACTGTCCCCTCCACCCTTTCTTTTTCCTCTGTCTTTCCTCTCACTTTTTCTTTGTTTTCCCGCCGAGATATGCCCTTTTAAATAGAGGCGAATCGGTTCTTCCCGAACTAAAAAAAAAAAAATATATATATATATATATATATATATATTAGTTATTAATATTGTAGTTTATATTACAGTAGTTTTTAATACTTTCACGCTATTTTTAAGTGTTTACATAACTCTAAAAACCTATTCGCGATTTAGCGGAAAATCCTAGCTAAAGGAATACCCTGCAAGGCTCCATTTAAACCGTTAAAAGGTTTCACTGTATTTCTTGACTAATGGTGATTGTTTATTTTAGGTTTTGGGCACACTTTTTTCTTAAATATTCAACATTCTTTACTTAACATACTTGATCTAACACGCAAGTTACGAAAGTCTTCCTATACGTCAGGATCATCACGCGATCATGACACGATACTATGACTCTATGAGGGTGGGAGGTAAAGTGCACCAGCAACCGGCACACAGCCACACAACCAAACTAAACAACGCAGCGAAGACTAGTTAAACTAAAGACTAAATACAAACACTTACAATCATTATATAAAAGGAAATGTTGCCAAGTTCGCCCCAGTGTGAGGGTAAGCGGGTGGACTTGGCATATTTTCTTTTCGCATGTTGGTCATTTGCCTTCATCAAATTTAATCAGCTCAGTTTTACTTAAACGAAAATTAATGGTTGTATTATGCACTTATGAAATTTACACTAGAAAAATTAACATGTTTCGTGTAATCATTTCATGCATGGTTACTTCAGCTATTTAGATTTCTTATCAAAGTGTCAACCATGTATTTAGTTGTTCTAACCAAGGTTTTGTGTGTGTGTGTGTGTGTTACAGAATCGTGACAATTTTTAGGATACACACAGCCATCGCGACACGAACTTGCGTGTCACGATATTAGCAGTGTCTCCGTGGTTTATCTTTATAAACGCTATTTTTATCGTGAAAAAAGGGATATAATTAAGGTTGGGCTAAGTTAGGTTAAGGTTTGGCTAGGTTCATTATTAGGTTTCCAAAATTGGGTGAGTGTCGCGATACAGAATTGAATATAGGTATGAGAAAGCGTGAAAATGTCGCGGGTGTCACGCGAATAAATTTGGGAAATAAGTTGCATCTATGATGGTCACACCGTAAAGGCGTAAACGAAAGATAGAAATCAAACTTTTTTAACTCATAATCTAACCTAACTTACTCTTTCGCGATTTAACTCAACAATCTCTTATACCTTAATTTAGTCTTTCATAACCTAATCTAAAGTTTAATTAAATTTAATTAAAGAGTTCTCTCCCCTGTACACTGTACAGCGTTTATTTTCATAAAAATCATGTATACAGAGTGACTAAAAAATGTAAAACTTTTAAATAGAAATGATTACAATAGTGGTACATTTTTTTAGCCACTCTGTAAAATTTAAAATTTTATTCCGTTTAAATATATTTTAGCCCTAGAGGCTGGTACGGCGCTTATGCCAAACTTATGCGACCCATTACATAACTCCAGGCCCGTATCCAGGATTTTCCATGTGGAGGCGGGGACATGACTCCAGATTTGAAAAAATTTACTGGAGCACAGCTCTGAATTTACTTTTTTTCCCCTTACACCACTAGATAGGTTAATGATAGTAAACTCTTGAATTGACGACATACCAATTACAAATTGTTTTAGCTAAACATAATAATACAATAATGTACAGTTTATAACTCACCTTAAGTTTATTTATTCATTGCAGCAGCAACAGTGGACGATGTTAGACCTTGCATGTAGGCATTTGTTGTGAATTTACCGCCATGTATGCTTGGCCACTGATCAATGGCTTTCTGTGTGATCATTACAGCAGATCTAGTGCCTGGAGCTGGACCCTCCTTCACAATTCTGCACAGCTTAGTCAAATGAGATGGCTTAATGGATCCTTTGTGTTCAACAATGTAACCAAGAATGGAGAATCTCCCTTCAGCTGGTGCTTCACTCCAGGCAGTTGATCCATCTTTATCAAAATGCTTTAATCTCTCTGTGATTCCTTTCCACAGCTGTTCTATATATTCTGTCAGCCAATTTATCACTGAGTCTTTTGTAAAACTACTTTCAGATCTGGTTCTGGATGGTCTAGCAACTTCAGCAACTTGGTAGTAATCAGAACGTTTCTTGATGTATTTGTAAACTTCATTTAGGATGTAATCCTCAGCTGTTAGTTCCTTTTGCTGCCCTGTGGTATCGTGCTTAAATTCAGAAACTACATCATTTGCATTTCCTCCATTAGCTAATTTGGAAATTGTTTCCATCACTCTTAACATAACAGTTTTCCCTCCTTCTTTATAAAATATATTTTCTACAAATTCTGCACTAACTGTGGTTTTTTGAGCTACTTGCAACATAATCTTTGTTACATAGGAAATCAATACATAGAACTTGGCACTAATTTCTTTCTCTTGTGGATGATCAAAAAACACACAATTTTCCACAAATCTGTCAAATTGATCAAATTCGTAATTAACCATGCGAGTATCAGATTTGAGTTTTGGTCTCTTAAAACCAATGATATTGTCAAGAACCATATTGGTATAGTCAAGGCCTGATCTCAGATTTGAAGTGTGATTCTGAATAAAGTCTAAAAGCTCACTTAGTTTACAAATTTTCTTCAATGCATCAACGTGGGCTCTGTTCACAAGATGCATTAAGTCCCATCGAAATTTGAAATTTTCTCCAAACAACTTTTTCATTTCGTTTTTAAATGGCTCGTTGTCCTTACAAAAAGCCCCATCTCCAACCATTCCAGATACCTTGGATTTAATTGCTTCTTCAGATAGTTTCAAGTGATTAGGAGACTTCAACACATCAAAAATTTCATTGGCCAAATAAACTCCTGATTTGCTGCCTACTAAATTTATCCCAGCAAGTTTTACAGTCTTATCTTCTTCACTCATAACTAATACAACTAGCATGCTTAATCCCAAAATTGTTCCAATGTCAGCTGTTATTGTTACTGAAGTTTGTTCTAAGAACCACTTTACAGTTTCTTCTTTAAGTTGATTATCTAATAGCTCACAAATTGTCTCGCACGCATGTGTGCTATGATTCAAATTTCCAACCTCACAACCTGACCTATGTAATACAGCTAGAAGTACTGGATATAGAGCCCATGCAGTGTTTGTTTTCATTATGTAGTATAAGATGTTGCCACATAAGTTTTCTATGCGTTTAGTAGCGTTCCGAGAAGATGTTTTCATCACTTCATAAACAGCAGCTCTTTGATGATGCTGAAGTTTAATTAAATGTCTCTTCAGGTGGGTTTTCAGATTTCTAAACCATCTCTCTTGATTTTCTCCTTGTTTGCATACATAGGTTAAATCTTTAACATTGAAGTAACCTTTTATGTTAGAATGTTTGTCTGAAGCACATGCTTTGGGGTCTGTGCAAGCTATGCAATATAATGTAAACATTTTATCATCAGAAGCATCATCAATATCTTCTTGATTATCACCATCTTCATCCTCAACAGCTATATCTACATCAGGCATATTAGTGTCACTATTTGCAGTTTTCCATTATATCACTTGGTACTGAAAATGAATCATCAGCATGCCCTAGATCCTTCTTTTCCACCAATTTGAATGTAGATTTGATCAAATCATTGTTCAGGATTTCTTGTATTGATTTACACTTGCTTAAATGGGCTATGGAAATGTCAAATTTGTTGTTTTTGCTTTATTAGATTTGGATGCAACACTTGAACTTGAAGGCATATTTTGACTCTTCTCTTTATTAACCACAACAGCTTGGTGAGTTTCTTTTGTTAGGCGCAAAATTGCATTCAATGTCTTCTGGATTTGGGAATTTTCAAATTCCTCTAAAGCAGTTTTGTTAGTCTGATGCGCAGATTCCTCACTTACCTTTTGTTTCTTAGGTGGAGGAGAAGCACTTTCTTCAGTCTGTGAAACATCTAGTGAAAAAGTTTCATTTTCTAGATTAGCAGTTGATGAAGTTGGTTCATTTTTCTGAGGTCTAGCACTAGCACATTTTGTGAACAAACTAAATGACTGCTTTGCCGTATCTCTTTGCTGCACTTCATCCTGGTATTTCTTTACTGCAATATCTAAGCTGTGGGCCCAAACTCTGGGACCTCTTGTATTGTAACAAATATTTTTTTTGGAATTAAAATGTTCCTCCCAGTTTTGCTTCTTTGAATATTTGTTCTTGCATTGACCACAAAAGTAACCCCTTTTAACACCCTCACTTTTCTCTCCAACTTCATCAATATTAGGATCCATTATTGATTATTGACTACCTGAAAAAATACAAAATAAGTAAAAGTTAGTAAATATAGTATGGTAAAAGTAAGTAAATATAGTACAATGAAAGTAAGTAAAAGTAAGTGCTTTAAACTTAGTAAAAGTAAGGAAGAGTAAGTAAAAGTAGGTAAGTTAAAGTAAGTAAAAGTAAGTTTAAACTTAACTAAACTTTTCAATTCTAGAGTCATGGTGGATTACTTAAAACCGCACAAGTAATTATCTGGCCAATTTATCAAACCTGGCCGAGATCAATGGAACATAGTCCAATCCTGATAATTTTATATTAAAAAAAATACGTTTTAATAAAATTTTAATTATCAAAACATTGAAGCTTAACAAAAAAAAAAATAATTGTTAAATATGGAATTACCAACTAAACTTAAAATAACTAAATTTGTAATTTAAAAAAATTGGTTTGTACAAGAACGTATACACAAAAAAATTGCATAACGTCTAGCGGATGAACAAAACCCAAACCCAAATTTACTTTTTCTCATGGTCAAATTTACTGGAGCAATGCTCCCAAGATCCCAGGAATCTGGAGTCACGGGGGGGGAAGTGAGTCTCATTCAACTGAATTGAACTCATATGGGAGAGTATGTATAGGAAAGATCCATACATCAGGAAACCATTACTATCTTTGATATTTGAGGTATTAGTCACTATTATTACATTAATAACTATCATATTTTCATAACACAATGAGTAAATTTGTTGAAATAATAAATAAATGTTACCCAGGTTATTCATGCTTACTTTACTAAAGTATATATACATAAATAATATCCTTTTAGGAAGCAGATAATAGCCAGAGACCATTTTCCTTATATTGTCAGGGATGGTCACTCCTAACAGAGATGGAAGTCCTACATTTCACATTGACTACTTTTTTTATGTGAAAAAATCATAAAGTTTCTATATCTGGCATTAAAATTCGTAGTCTGCTTTCTTAAGTTTTGCAACTAACTTTTCCTTTCATTTTGTGTTGTATGTGACTGCATTATGCAGTAATAGATGACACAAACATTTATACTGCAGATATTGCCGTTAATGACGGGCATGTCATGTGCTATTGGGACGGCCATTCTCATGAGAATATCACACAAACGCTAAAAATTAGTGATGTACCGATTAATCGGCATTGGCAGAATCGGCTATTTTCTTTGCATCGGCATCGGCCAAATTTAGCCGATTCTCTGACATTTTAACATTTTCATTGCAAAATAAAACCTATATTTATAGAAAATTGAACAGACAAAAAAATACTATTTATGATAATTTATACTCATTTCAAAATGTAATTATATAAAAATATTTTACATTCACGAAAAAGGCAGTTTAATAAGTTAAGTTGTCCATAAATTTACATTTTCTCTAACTAGCTAATCTTCAAATATTATAATTTCCTACTCTCTATTAAGTTGTACTTTATAAATTACATATTAAACCATCCTATTATGATGACTTTATTTTAAGTATTTTAATAATTTTATAAACCCAAATTATATATCCATTTTCTGTATTCAAATTGGCCACCAGGGACTTGAAATTTTAATGAAAAATTTTGTTGTTGTTGACATTGTTGAAGAAAATATCTTCAACATAATGAAAACCAATTATTACTTTAAATATTGCTAATCAATTTATGAAACTAAAATAAAATTATTTTATCATTTTACTGAGTAATAAAACTTTTTACCATCATTTTAGCTACGGTATATGAGTAACAAATTCTGATGCTGTTTATTGTGGAGTGAGCTAAGGAAAAACATTTAAACATTTTCTCATGTATGGGGTGGCTCAACTCTCACAGCTCTACTTGACCGGGTGGAATCAAAGGCTTTTCGTCTCATCAATTCCCCGCCTCTTTCTCACTGTTTTCGTTCCCTCTCTCTTCGCCGCAGTGTTGCCTCACTCACTCTTTACTATCGCTATTATAACAGACACTGCTCTTCTGAAGTCTCTAACTGCATCCTTCCTCCTTTAAGGAGAGCACGCAGCACCAGACTTTCGACACGTTCTCATTCCTTTTCTGTCCAACTCTCTAATGCGAGGGTTAATCGGTATTTTCAATCTCTCATCTACTCAACCGGTGAACTCTGGAACAATCTTCCTCAATCCATCTTTCCCCTTATCTATGACCTCCAATCTTTCAGACGCAGAATGTCTAGGCATCTCCAAAACCCTGGACCTTGATTTTGGCTCTATTCTTCTTCTATAGGGGAGGAGGGCGCTTTTGCGCTTTTTTTGCATAAGAAAAACATCTGAAATGTAAAAATATGAAAATTGAAAGTTTTCACATTAGATTAGAAAAATATATGAAAGGAATTGATTTGTTTTTAATTATCGACAAAGAATCGTCATAGGTATCAGCAGTTTTTAATGGAATCGGCATCGGCTAAATTTTGGAATCGGTACATCACTACTAAACATACAGTGTACTTTGGCGAAACTCGCTACTCTGTTGGGGGGGGGGAGAGGGCGCCACCCTCGCCTCTCCCCCTCGCTACGGGCCTGAATTCATGGATTATTATTTAACTAGCACCATCGGGGATCAAACCCCAGATCTCAGTGTTTTCATTTCGCTAATGGAGAAACGGTGTTACGCCCTTATTCTTAAAACCGGTGCATAAAAATTAACTAACATCGTTAATCCAAACATCAAATAGCTCATATGCAAAGTAGGTTATTTTCAATTTACAATAACGTACAATAAAAACACGAGGATGTTCATGTAAATTAAAATGTTGGCATCATACCCACAAATAAATTATAAAATAACCTAGCCTTGCATATCGGAACTTATTTGTACTACCCAAATTAGTTAATTTTAAGTATGAGTTTTGAAATTGATTACATATCCTTTTTCATTTTCACATACAATATTATACACACACACACACCACACACACACATTCATTTTTCACACTTTTATTCGATTTCAGCTTAAAAAGGGACATTTCTATCCCACCTTCGACTCGTATTTCCTTCTAATTACAACTTAATTCTCACGTATTTTGACATTTTTTGTTAAGATTTTAATCATTTTCTTTGATTCAGTGACTTTCAATTTTAATATTTTATTTACGATGTGTAGTGGTGTAAGGTATTGCATTACTCTTTAGATCAGCGAGGTTAAGCGACGTGGACGTAAGTGGATGTTCAGATGATGTAGTGACCAGCAGATGGTTCGGATCCCAGGCAAAGAAGTAGGTCTCCGTTACGTATAACCTTTACCGTTACGAAGGAGATAAAACAACACCAAACGTTATTATTATTATTAATAGTAGCAGTATTACTGTTTTTACTTATGAGGTAGCGTAATATGCAGTTAGATCACGTATACTTTATATACGTGATGATAACTGACTATTCAAGTCTTATATGAATATTTACTTTTCTCACCTTATATAATATATATATATATATATATATATATATTGTCATTATGTATATTTACTTAAAATCTTCAGACTGAATCATTTTATATTATTATCCAAACATACTGAGTCACGAAGAGGAGTCAAAGCTAACATTCTATACGCAATAAAGCGTTATTCCAATATAATTATTGAACGGGCTTTACCATGTGACGATACCAAGTTTTTGATATGCGATCGCCACAAGTATATTTATTATTGGTGAGTTTATACAGCGGTGTTATGTAGTGTACGATCCCTAAGTGTGCGTAGTGTAATTGTAGAGCTATCTTACATATTCACCTCTCTTTCGTGTAAAATTTTTTTGCCCACTTTTCCAGAGTCAAAGTATTTTTCAACCTTTTTCCGTACCCGCCTCTGGCAAAGAGGGAGCGGAGGGTGAGGAGAGAGCTTCATACGTTTTTATCCATTTTTATACTACTGCTAGAATAGTTTAAAAAATGAACAGTTTAATAAGAGAAACCTCCCCGAATGGACTTTAAAGTCTTTGAGGCTTCATCTTGTCCTTGTAATCATACTTTACATTAACATTACGATAACATTTACTTAACATTCAGTTCTACCTACTGTATATTCCTTATTTATGCCATTTCTCTACTTTAATTGTATAAATGTATAAATATGTATAAATGAATCTCAAAGATATTTAGCTGAAAAGCTGTCATGCTTCCCAACGGCATAATCAGATACGAATACTGTAATTAAACTACTTGCCACTAAAACTACAAAATTAAACGTTAATGACAACATTAATATGTAATGTTCTTTCTCAATAAAGATTATTATTATTATTATTACTAGTACAGTTCCCGTCGCTTCGCTGACGGTTAGACAGGCTAAATAAACTACAGAAAAGAACGCAGCCGTGAAAATTTTGAGCTTCACATTGTGTCAACATTTCTGAATCTGGTATCTCCCAAAACCTCCTCACCCCCATTCATGCAACTTGGGGCTAACCCCCTCCCCCATTACCCCCACCCCTCCCCATTACCCCGCCCACCCCCATTACCCCCACCCCCACCCTTCCCCCATTACTGCCCGGGATAAATTTCACAAACAGACAGGCTAAACTACAGAAAAGAACACAGTCATGAAAATCTTGAGCTTCACATTGCCGCCCGTAATACAATTTCTGAATTTTTTTCTCACAATTTTTTCTCACAATTTCTGAAAGTGTGACGGACGGACGGACGGACAGACGGACAGCTCTCTTATTATAATATAGATTATTATTATTATCTTCGCTATTCGTATGCAATGGTCGTCAGTGTATAGGAATTGTAATTTCTAGGCTATTTACTTTTGTATCTAATTCAACACAGCCATGAACTGTCTCAAGCCAGTTTAAGAAATGGAGAGGGAGGCAGTGACGAGCCGCTGCACGTAATATATTTGGCTCGATCCAGTTCCCATTTTAAAGGGAACATGTTTTTCCGGTCGGTGGCGTTACCGATTGTCTCAGCACCGTGTGGTGGACGAAGAACCCAAAATGGAACAACCAACCATTGTCCAATTCAACTGATTTTCGACTGTCGCATGAATTTCATAACCTGTTATGAATTTACTCTAATTATTTTGTGTATCTTCAGTCATATACAGAAGTCTAGCGGAACAAAATCGACCTGCATAACGTTGACCTGCATAAAGTCGAACGCAAAATTTCTGAATATGCATAAGGTTGAACAGTTCGATCTTATGAAAGTCTGTTTCGATTCCTGGTGACGGCAGGCTTTGCGCAGCAAACCCGGCTGTTCATCCTTCCATACAATTAAAATTAGTTGGTATATATATACGAGTACCCTGGGTAGCCTAGTGGTTAAGACGCTGGGCTGCTAATCGGGAGGTAGTGAGTAGGGCATGGTTCTAGTTAATCAGTTAATCATTGTTTCGAATTTAATCATTAATTAATTAATAAAAAAATATTTTTAGAAAATGATGGAAAATGATTAATTTTCCTCATAATTTCAGCATCATTTTACCTTAAATTTTGTAATGTATCATTTGAATTTGGCACGTTTTTGCGTGAATAAACTGTCTAATCCGCCCATGCCTGATTTCTTGAACTAAAGCAAACTAAATGTTTGAGCAAAATGTTTTCTTCGGTCTTATCTCACGCAACAGAAACAATAAAGCTCTTTCTTACTCTTTTCAAAAGTATTTAATTTTTAATAATTTTTAATCAGTTAATAATTGATTAATTAGAAAACTTCATCATTCATCACTTTTTCCTAAAAATTATTAATTAACCATGCCCTAGTAGTGAGATCGAGTCAGGGGCCGACTCAGGGCGAGGACTTTGTAATTTCTGACCACCCGTGGTGAGTCGTGGTTCGGATTCCACGTTAAGCTGTACGTCTAAAGTGGGGCAACAAGCTTGACTGACCTTCGTCAAAATGAACAATTCGGGCGGAAGTAGAAACCAAGGTTAATCAAGTTCATTTAAATTAGGCTATGTTCCGTTTGGTTAGGCTGGGTTAGATTACACTAGGTTAGGTTAGGCCTTGCTAGGTTAGTCATTTTCAGTTAAAATCTTTTCATATTCATTCAAATCTTAAATGCGTGAACCTACATAAGATAAAATGTTGATTTTATGAAATTCGATTTTGTTCATGACGTTTCACGCTCAGCAATACACTGACCCCTTATAATTTAATTAGATTACTTTTAATTTCAGCACCTTATACAAATCGTGGCTTTTGAAGGCACTGAATACGAATGAAAAACTCTCCTCATATACGCATTAAATAATAAAATAAAATAATATCATGTACATTTTACGCGCAACAGAAACGTAACCGAACCTAGCTATTTTATCAAAATGGTATCTTCACACACTGCCCGAAAAAAGAAGCTAAAGTATGTCCTATTTACAAATCAGGAGGTAAAACTTTTCCCTCCAAATACACACCGTTCTTCCAACCGTCAGTAAACTATACGAGATAGTAATATATAATCAAAAAATAATAAAATTTATTTTAAAACCCAAAATAATATGTATTACCTCTCTTTGTAATTAGAGCTGTAAATATCTTGTATAAAATCAAAACCATATGTTCGAGGTTTTTGTGACGATACCAAGTATTTGATATGCGATCAGTATAAGTATATTATTATGTTAGTTTACGTAACGTAACGGTATTATCTAGCGTATGATTTCTATGTGCATAGCATAATTGTAAAGATAGTTTTTCCATTCTCCCCTATCCCATAAAATTTCCTTCGTTACTTTTCCAGGGTCGAGGTATTTTCTTTAACCTTTTTCCGTACCCGCCTTTGGCAGGGAGGGAGCGGAAGATGGGGAGAGAGCCTGTTTTTCTATCCAGTTTTCTACTGCTGCTAGAATAGTTAAAAAATGCACTAGTTTGATAACAGGAAACCTTCCCGAGTGGACCGAAAGGTCCTTGAGGTTTCCTCGTGTCCTCGTAACAATTTGGCTTTCTACGAAATCACGTGACCAAGGACGCAATAACTGCTACATTAGAAGAACTTTATAGCAATCTGAACTACAGAAAAACATCAATAATCATCCTAGATGATCTAGCTAAAGCTTTTGACACATTACCTCATGACATACTCTTAAAACAACTCGAACATTACGGCTTGAAGGAACTACCCTCAAGTTGGTTCCGCTCATACTTAACTAACGGGACACGATTTATAGAACAGGACTCTCTTACGTCACAAAGAATATCACCTTCCACGGGATGCCTCAAAGAAGCATTCTGGCACCTATCCCGTTCCTCCTTTATATAAATGCCTTCCATCGGTCACTAAATAATTCGTCCTATTACCAGAATGTAGATGACACATCAATCTCTAAAAAAAGGACTTATTGCCACTCCAAACAACCACTAACAATGAACTCCAAAGAATGTATGTATGGCTTAACGCCGACAAACTAGCCTTAAATATTAAAAAAAAAAAAGCTTACATAGTCATCATAAAAAAGGAAACGTTGCCGTTTCTGAACCTAATTCTTTATTTATAAAATAAATACAATTTTGCAACTTTTGTTGTTACAATAATAAGTTACATAAAATAATAATTGTAAAATTGGACTGTTTACTTTATTTTATTTGGTACTTAAGCTTTAGGCTTTACTGGGCTCTTAGTTAAAGATAAAACCACTTCATAGTTGGTTATGATTAATCAATATATAATTCATGAATAAGAAATATTGATTAATTTCAAATATGGAAATTAATTAATAATTGAAAATTAGACAATGATTTTAAACCATTGTGAATTCATTAAGTCCTTGCGAAGATATTTATTTTTTATTTATTTACATTTACAAATTTATTTCTAAAATAAATATTACAATTTCTGTTATCTTAAAATAATACAAATAATACAGCCATTTGAATTAGTTATTTTATATAATTTGGCCCTTAATACAAGATATACGAGACACGTTCAAATTATGATTAATACAGAAACAAACTAGTAGTGGAAGTACAGTATATATTAATCTTAAGTTATTATTATTATTATTATTATAGATATGAAACGAATACAAAGTCATTATTGAAGATACGATACCAAAACAGTACAAAGAATTGAATGTTAAACACGAGAAATGAACGAGTAATAAACGAGTACGTAAATGTACATTTAATTCTAGTTTAGATCCTCGATTCAAACCTCTCATTGAAAGAGCACACTGAGGATCTATGCAACAAATTAGCCAAGGACTCATTCATAATTGCGAAAGTAGGCGCAACACTCCCAAAACGAGTTCTTAAATCAATATATCATACTTCATCATGATATACCCACATCTACAATACTGCATTAGTGCTTACGGAAGTGCGCGTCGAATGCACACACTGGTGATAATGCAGAAAAGAATAATTAGGTAATTCTATAAATCGAACAAACATAATGAAACCAAGAGTTAAAAATTCTCAAACTAGTACAAATCTCCAAACTCAAACTAAACATTGCCTCATAAAATATATATATATATATATATATATATATATACACACACAGGGTGTCCCATAAGTCCGGCATCATAGGAGAAATTCATATTTTTCTATTTCTACAAACCATAATTCATATTTTTCTCTTTCTACAGGCCATAATGTCTATGCTCGGGATGCCAATTTCCCGTCCACCATTCTCTTCAGTGACGAGGCAGTTTTTTATGGAAATGGTGAGGTAAATCGACAGAACACCCACTACTGGTCTTAAAACAACCCTCACTGGTATACCTCTTCAAAGGAACAAGGTGCATCTCGGGTGATGGTATGGTGTGGCATTTGGAAGGATCGCATCATAGGCCCCCTCTTTTTCGATGAACATGTCACTGGAGGCACCTATCTACGTACGCTCAAAGAAGAAGCATTTCCCAGTGTCTTGAACGAAGAAGGAAATTTCCCAACATGGTTCCAGCAAGACGGCGCTCCTGCACATTACAGCACCCAAGTAAGGGAATACCTGTACCAACAATTCCCTGGTCATTGGATAGGACGTCGAGGGCCAGTGGAATGGCCAGCTAAAAGCCCGGATCTCACGCCACTAGATTTTTATCTCTGGGGCCACTTGAAAGCGCTGGTATACGCAGAGAAAATTAGGAGTGTTGAACATTTGCGGCAGCGCATTATTGTGGCATGTAACACCATTACTCCTAACATCATTCACCGTGTGCTGCTTGCTGACTGGGTATCACGTCTGAATTTGTGTATTGAAAACAATGGTGGACATATTGAGCACGTTCTGTAAATAAAAGCTTTTGTTTTGCCTTTTTTTATTATTTTTCTTATGATGCCGGACTTATGGGACACCCTATATATATACCTTATGAACCTTATGTTGTTTCGTGTGTTGGTCTCTCTTCACACAGAGGTCAAGCTGGTGGCCCCGCCTCTAGGTCTGGCCTGGTGGAGGAGCGAGTTACTTTCTTGCGCTCTCCACCGTACATAGCCAGGCACGCCCGGCTCATCTGGTACTGTCCTGAGCCAGGCATCCAGTCTTTTCTTGAAGACTTCAACTTTGACCCCCGTTACGTTTCTGAGGTCCTTAGGAAGCTGGTTGAAAAGTCTTGGCCCCTGACAACCAAGCTATATATATATATATATATATATATATATATATATATATATATATATATATATATATATATATATATATATATATATACCAAATCGTTCATAATACCGCACCAGAAATCATCCAAAATAAAATATAGCTTCCCAAACTCAACACTGATTTAACAAAAGACAATCAAACACGTACATGAGAAAAAAAAATTACATTCTAGATCAGGGCTTCTCAAACTTTTTTCACTTGCGACCCCTTTGGATCAGACAAATTTTTTCGCGACCCTTCACTCAATGTCATAAAAGCAATAGGTACTAACACTGTATATTTATGAAAAAAATAATATTTTCAAATGTTTCTGCGACCCCCAATAATATTTACGCGACCCCTAGTTTGAGAAGCGTGGCTCTAGATCAGGGGTTCCCAAATTGGTGTTCCGCGGAACACAATTTGGGAACCCCTGCTCTAGATTATGCGACTAGATCCTTATGTTCCACAGGACCACACCTATGGAACACACTCGATTTGGAGATAAAACAATGTAGAATGTTAAAAGCCTTCCAGAGAAAACTGTAGGACAAATTCATGAGATCATGCAAACTATAACACACTGTATCTCCTTTCTTAGTTCCATAATAATAATAAATTTATCTATATTCCTATATAGCAAAAAATAAATAAATAAATAAATAAAAAGAATAAAAAATAAATAAATATGTGTTAGGTGAAGATATCTAATTCTGTCAAGATTTTTATTTGGCAATACAAGGTACTTAATATCTAGTTTCTTATATTTCAATGAATAAGAATGTGTAATCTTAGTTGAATATATATATATATATATATATATATATATATATATATAATATATATATATATATATATATATATTATATATATATATTTCTGTCTGAAACTTACTACAGATAATCTCTGTCTTTATCTATGTTTGTTCCAATATCTTTAAAATTAATGTAAATAACGTCATTTCTCTGCATTATCTTAATAAGATTTGTCAGATAACCCCATTCTGCCAATAAGGCATAAAATTTGTTTGTGAATGGCACTTCTATACTATATAAGTGCGGGAAGGCATTAACTGTTCCATTTATAAGTAAGTATATAGGTGTATATATGTATGTAGCCGCGAACGTATATAGATATAGATATGCGTGTGCGTGTTATATATGTATACAGTATGTGTATATATTTCTTGTTGCACCTGCAAAAATTGAATAAGAAAGTGTATTCTTATTCTTCTTATTATTAAACTAGGTTTTGTATATTTAAAAATGCATTAACTGTTGCACTGTCATATAAATATGTATAGGATGCCCTTCACAATTAAAAACGTGTGCATTATGTATGTATATATGCATTAATCTCTTGTTACACTTAATGTATATCGTGTACATACGAGCATATACATAGAACAATAAAACTTAAATTGAAACTAAAACTAAATCACCCTCGTATGCATAACATATTATATATATATATTGTGTGTGTGTGTGTGTGTGTGTGTTAGCGGCAATAAACGAAGTCAGGCATTAAGATAATGCCTAGGTAATAAGCTGAAAGCTAAGAATGCATAAGCATTAGTTTCAATGGCCACTTTCACTATTTATGTTATGTTATATTTATTATTATTATAAATATATAAACAGGCATTATATTCATAATCTTAATGCCGGATTTCGCTTATTGCCGCTAATTATATATATATATATAATTTTTTTATTGAACTCCACCGAACAGCAATGGACCCCTAAACACCTACACTTAAGAGTCTCACTTACTACTATTATTGATATTGGATTATGTTACACCATGACGTCAGATTCACATAAGACTTTCTTTCAAACGTTACACGGAAAAAAGATTCATGTTCTACAATCTCGATAAGTTATTGCGCCATTTATTTCACTATATTTGCAGAAATTTCAGTCTATTATACTTTAGTTAGGCCTATACAAACGTTACTATAATATACAATGAATACTCGGCATCTCTATAAAATAATCCAGTAGACACTGAAGATTATCTTATCCTTTATATTTCATGTTCATAGATAAAGTTAAATAGGAAAAGGCACGCATGGTCATAATATAGGAACGGATATAGGGATCGTATACGTAGGACGACTTTACCCTATATATCATACGAGTGAACACGGATGAATCAAAAGTTTTATAACAAACTTTGATACTGAAGAAAATAAAATTTTATACTACAGACATTTATTAATAAATACGAGAAAACATTTTCTTAGCACTCAGTGCCATTCTCGTTTCATTCCTCGAGTCCGAGAAAGAGAAATCCGAGAGTAAAAATCTCGAGAGAGGTAATTCTCAAATTGATCCATTCTCATTGGCACTCTATAGAATTTCCCACTAAAGTTCAGTACTTCGTAGAAAATCATCGCCACCCCTCCTCCTACCCACCAAGCACGTAACTCGGTCACGACCTCTTTTTACCTTTTCCAAAATCAGGAAACTCTTTTCTCAAATTTGGAATTACAACTTCGAACATTCTCAGTTACGGACCGTGATTGAGAATGGAAATGACAGTGAGTGGGGAGTAATCGATAAATATATTCCATACTTTAAAAAAAACAGTCGTAAATAATGTTGTATTCACCTCTCCAAATACTCGCTAAACTGCCAATGAGAAAGTTTTGCGAGTAATCTCCGTTAAATTTATGGTAAAGTTGGATGTTATAAGCTTTTATTTCGTAAAGAAAAACTCGGTCGTGTATTGTTTATGACACTGTATTTGATGCTTGTCACTGTAAACAAAGCATTCTGAAAATGATAAAAAACGCTATATTTAGCGTCTCAAAGTTATTTATTTTTCGGCGTCATAACATAAATCGTGTTTTGTGGCTTAACTTTCAGAAATACTGAATAACTTTTGACTGAATGCCAATCAACCAAAAGTTATTAAGTATTTTTGTCATAAATAAAACACAACCGAAAGTTGTTCTTTACGAAATCAAAACTTATAACATCCAACTTACCATAAATTTAATTTACTCGCAAAACTTTATATAGCGTACGATAATATTTATCCAGAAAATAAAATTTATGAAGCATTTACAAACTTTGTATGAATATCTGCACCATACAATGGTACACCAACAAAAGAAATGTACAAGTTTTTCTCACCAGCAAGAATAAAAAATTAATGTGTACACACACACACACACACACACACATATATATATATATATATATATATATATATATATATTGTCCACTCATAGATCGAACAAAGGAAAATCCATCTTCTTTATATGTAAAATAATTGGATGCGACTGTCAAAATAAAAAAAATATATACACACGCCACTTAAACTGCTTCTTGCTTTGAAATTATATAAAATAAAATTACACAAATAAATGTTATATTTTGTCGTACAATTAAAATGAGGAGATTGTAGACACCAATCGACCAGGGAAGTACGCCGAGGCGGGGGGGTCACGTTAGGTAGGAGACAAGGAGTGCTGAAACTCCCGTTTCTCCTGTCACTGTCCTCCTTAGCTGATCTTTTTCCGTGTTTCATTTACCCTGTGAGCAGTCCAACATGCTCTCAAACACACACACTTCTCCCTCTGTTTTTCACTGCACATACATGCATTTTCCACACTATAAATAAAATGGTATCGTGAGCTCAGAGACCTTGAGTTTGGCTCTCTCCTTCTTATATAGGGGGGGGGGCATTTTTGCGGGCGTTCGCCCTTGTCCCCTCCTTCCTGCATAAGAAAAATAGTTATATATAAGATTTCATATTAAATTTTCTTGTGAATTTGAGCTTAACGACTACATCCAATTAAGGCACTCCATCACCCAAATTATAATTGGTGAATTATTAAACATTTTATTAAAAGTAACGTATATGCTAAAGAATGTATCACGGACTGTTTCCGTGGATGATGTAATGAGTTTACTTCATAATAATGAACCTCAATCAATCCATAATTGCGGACAAATGACAGTGACACTTTCCAACTTATTACTGTTGGTCGAAATTATGCGTTACTCCCTTCAAAAATTTACAAATCACTGTAACTCTTTCGTCGTAACTGTCAAAATTTCAGGCAGATCTTTTGTCTAATTAACTCCTCCTTGTTAGCCAAATCCATTTTAGCCAGTCCTAAACCTTCATAATCTGTAGATACGCCTCGGTGGCGTAGTGGTTAACATTGCTGACAACGAACTCACCGGCCCCGGGTTCGATTCACGGTGATGGCGGCGCCGTGTAGTTGTTAGGACGCTCGGCTGTTGATCGGGAGGTCGTAAGATCGAGTCCGGGCGAGAAATTTGTAATTTCTGACCACCCGTGGTGCGTCGTGGTTCGGATTCCACGTTAAGCTGTAGGTCTAAGGTGAGGCAACAAGCTTGATTGACCTTCGTCAAAATGAACAATTCGGGCGGAAGTAGAAACCAAGGTTACCAAGACCTTTATTTCGATAAATCTTGGGTAAATGCAATGTAAATCCATCATTCATCTCCGTACTGATAAATGCGACAAAATCCATGGTTTTGGTTCAGTGTTGAGATATTTCATATTCCACCGCGAAATATCTTAGTACTGATAAATGTTGTTATTTTGCTCCAGTAATTGAAAAATTTTTGGAGATAAAAAAAATTTCGATTTAGTATTTGGACTCGAATTTATTTTGAAAGTTAATTAATCTGTCTTCAACTGTAAGATTTTATATTTGTGATATTATTATTATTATTTCTTCGAAGTGAACCAAAAGAATTTTTTAGGAATGAAATGGAAAACATTATTAGCTTCTGTCTAACAGTAACAGCGTTGAAATTTTTACGTACTGATTCGTTTAAAATCTTCGTAACTTAATATACACATTTAAAGTTTACGTTACGCTTTCCTCTACTGTTGAACTGTAACTTATAATGTTCATTCGTTTACGGCTTTACGCAAATAAAGAATAAAGCGAAATGAACCAAATTCGTTCGAGTCGTGTCTAAAAATAACAGTAAATTTGAATCGTAAAAGATTAAAGAGAAAAAATGAAAACAGCAATTTACTGAAACAAGATATCGATAAAAAGGCTTAAGAATAATAACAACTTCAACTAAAGGAGAGTACAGTACAATTTGTTACAGAAGCTAAAATCGAATTAAAGAACTGCGGATCCACATTTTCTCTCAACCTTTATTTATATATGACGCCTCGGACGCAGTTAATTTGCGCAAAACACCAGGCTCCAAATAAAATATTGTACTGGGCTACCTGAAACCCCTACCAGCTCAACATTATTATTATATATATATATATATATAACTTTTTCGTTTATGTTCATGACACGTGTAACAGGTACTGATGATATAATTGGGTTTGGGGCATGCATGTAGAGGTGGGAGTTCATAATACTGTATAAGAATTGAGGATGGAAGTTGAAACATGCAACATGGATGCCCACATTTATGTAAACTTGAGTGAGATTTCGTTAGTTTAGAAGAAATTCGGTTGTTAGATTAGTCTAAAAATAATGATAATAATAATAATAATAATAATTATAAGCTTTATTGGCAGAATATAAACCCCATAAAATAGTAAAATATTCTCCAAGGTAATAAACGATAAGATAAATCAAACAATAATAAATAATAAAAAAAAAAACCAACTAAAAATTATGACCAAAAGAGAAATAAAAATAAGACACGTAATGAACCAAATAAAAATAATAATAAAAAACTACCCAGAAGCTAACACTACAAATAATAATAATAATAATAAAAAATACACGTAGTGGAAATACCAATATATGTATGATAATGATAATGTTAATTGGCAGGAAACGGATCCCATAAAAAAAAGGCACAGTATCATCAAGGTAATTAACGATACAACTAAACTAAACAATAAATTTAAACGCAAAAAAGGACTACGGTAATAAAAAAATAACAATAATACACGTAAAGAAACGAGAAATAATAAAATTAGTAATAACAGCTTTCCAAAGGTAGCACTAAAAAATAAAAATAAAAAGTACACGTAATAGAAAAACTATTGCGGAGTTAAGTGGAGCTATAGACAAACACTCTCATACCAAGAGGTCCACAGTCTCACTCTAGTAGAAGACATAAAGCAAGACTAATGACTAGCTTGCACAATTGGATTGTCTGAGTTTTGAATTCTTCGCATCAGATTGTACTGAGCACGTCTTGTTACCTCAGAGATAATGATAATAATAATAATAATAATAATATTTGGCAGCCAACAACAATTATGTACAGTGTTTCAGTGGGCTGACGACATATTTTCGATATGACATCGATAACACTGGTATGCATATGAAATTTTTTTGTCTGCTGTGAGGGTTTTTTCAACTCATATTATATAATTCGACCATGCTGAATTCGAAAATGACATTGGTTTTCCTCAATCAGGTCAGGTTTTTTCTCTATTGGCCATTTATTATAAGTCCAATTTTATCCCCAAATTTATTGATTTTTTTAGCTTAAACACTGTAGATACGAGTAATATTATAAGAACACTCGTGAAAAATGAAAACATTGTGTGAAAAAATACTTTTATTCATACAATGAATATGGAAAAAAGTTTATTGAGGAAGGAATGAAGTTTTTTTGGCTTTCCGTCTGTGTTTTTCTTCGGGCACGTCTCGCTTCAAACACCAGCAATAGTCCGCCAGCATATTGATATCCCAGTTTCCCTGGTAGGCCTACCTCTCTTCCATTATTTTGATATCTTGGTGAAATCGTTCACCCTGTTCCTCACTATAATCCCCGCAATTTTCAGGAAAATAGTCCAAGTGGGACCACAAAAAGTGCATTTTTATGGACATGCGCGACCCATGAGCTTTGAAAGCTTCCATCAAGTTTTCGACAACGGACTCGTATTCTGGACTTCTACGCTTGCCAAGAAAATCAGTGACAACTGATTTGAATGCCTGCCAGGCATTCTTCTCAGTTGGAGTCATTGCGCTTTCGAACTGAGTATCCTTGATCAAAGTTCGAATTTGAGGACCATCAAAAACCCCAGCATTTAGTTTAGCATCAGATATATGAGGAAATTTACTCTCGAGATATCGGAATGCTGAACCCTCCTTATTCATTGATTTGATGAAATTTTTCATCAAGCCCAGCTTAATATGAAGTGGTGGGAGCAAAATTTTGTTGGTGGTACAAGGGGCACTGAAAAACATTATGCGACCCAGGTTCAAAATTCTCTCTGGATGCCCATTCACGCTGCGCATAGTGCTTCTCATCCGCTCGACTATCCCATTTGCAGAGGAAACATGGGTATTTCGTGAATCCCCCTTGCATTCCCAATACAAATGCCACAATCTGAAAAAAAATGAAAATATTTAAAGAATTTAGAGAATTTGTTCTATCAGATAAAAAAATCTATGCATTGGACTGTATCACTTCTGTGGGGAAGTTAAGTGTTCTTATACGCTCTCAAATAACCTTTGGAAAAACAACATAGTCAATAGCAATAGTTTACTTATGATATCAGTATTACCTTCAAATCTCCACAGATCCTCCAGTTATGTTGGTCGTATACGAGAGCATCCAGTAAAATTTTCATGTTATCGTAGCTCTCAGTAAGTTGTACGGAATGTGCTACAGGGACTGATGCAACCCTATTCCCAATGTTGAGAAGTACTGCTTTCAAACTTCGTTTAGACGAGTCTATAAATAGCCTCCATTCTGATGCGTTATATGGCAGGCCCAAGGATTCGATTAGCCCCTCAACATTGCAGCAGTACACAAGGAAGAGGTATTTTCGTGCACTGCAAAAAACTTGCGGAATTCTTCCTCTCGTTTCCTATACCAGGAGAATGTTGTTCCCGGAGCCAGCAAGTTGTTCTCTCAAAGTCGTGAGCCCAAGATCTCGGCAGCTAATTTGGAAAGTCCTAAATCCCTGGTAAGATCATTAAGTTTGGCCTGGTTGAGAGGCCTCGGCTCATTTGAAGCGGTATTTTGAGGTATATACGACTGGGACTGGTCATTGGCATTGGTCATTGATTCATCGTCAGAATCATCGAAGTCCAGGGTTTGAGGTGGGTCGGGTATTGGAATTCCAGGACCATGGGGTACAGGTCTCATAGCAGAAGGAATGTCAGGATATACAACAATGTGTTTATTCTTTTTAACTCCTGAAAATAGAAACACAGAAACATGGATATAAAACTTGCATATGAAATAGAAGAAGCATTCAGACAGTGGTGGCTCGTGAGGGAAGGCTGCGGTCTGTAAGATATGAAATAGGTCGATGGAGTCTGTATATTTTCTTTCTTTTTCATTCATATTGTCTCTTCGGGGACAATATGAATGAAAAAGAAAGAAAATATACAATCATTGTATATGTAAATGTAACTTGTATAACAATATGTATGTGTAAATGTATTTTCTATAACAATATGTATATGTAAATGTATGATTACCATTATGGTGAATATTATGCTATATATGGTGAATATTATGTCAAGTTTCATACGAGGATTTCAAAATATTTAAGAAAAATAAATTTATAAGCCCACCTTGGAGGTTTGTCATGCAGAAATAGCAATCTGTCACGTGATCCTTTCCTTCTCTCCAAATCATGGGAATTCCAAAAGGCAAAGATTTCGCTCTGCCTTTGCTCCATCTTCTCAAATTTTCAATGCACGTCTTGCAGCACATATGAGGGGCGAAATTTTTGTCCTGGTCCCCTAGCTTAATTCCAAAGTATGCTCTATACATTGTCTTCACAAATTTAGTGATTTGGGACTGGTTATTTGGCATGGTAACCGTCCCACATATGTAGCAGAATCTATTGGGATCATTTTTACACGCTCTATTCATTATGAAATATTTTATCTATATGCCTGAAAAGTAAAAAAGATATTATACAAGTGAAACAAGTGATGATAGATGTTACTGTTCCAATTCCGCTTTGACAAAATCACGAAAAATTCTATTTTACTTATGAGGCCATAGCCGGATAACCTGAGCTGATTGAGAAAGACGGATTGCAGATTCGAAATCAGCAGGAAAAACTCTATAAGAATCACTTACAAAACCCTTGACAGCAAAATTGATGCATACCAGTGTAATCTTTATTTTTTCTTTGGGTTTGGTTAGTTACGTTAAATTAGATTAGGTGAGATGAGGGTAGGTTAAATTGATGAGGGCAAGTTAGATTAGGTTAGGTTATATTAGGTTACATTAAGTTAAGTTAGCCTAACCTAATTTAACCTAACAGAGCATCGATGAAATACCCCCATCAGCGAAATGTCAAGGTACTAGCGATGTGTGTCACATCTGCATCCGCATAAAATTCGACATCCGCATCCGCGGGATGCGGATGTGTACTATTTACTAAATTGCTATTTTGAAGCACAATTTGCCCCTCATTCAGTTCAAATAGTGAAACTTGTGCAGCCTTCATTTGATCTTTAATGTAACTGGCAATGTCTGGTGTGTATTTGTATAATTAATTGTTCATGCTACAATACATAACAATGTCATAAGCACACTACTTTCCAAAGGGTGGTGATTGGGGAAAGTGGTTGGTGGGATGCAAGACGAGTTGGGTACCCGTCCCGCATCCTGGTAACACACAGTTGTATGGCGAAAACTCGTCCAAAAAGAGAAGTGTGTATGTAAAAAAATTATAATTACAAAATAATAATATCTAATATTTATAACTAACCAAAAATCTAGAGTCAATTAATAAATTAAGTATGAATTTAAACTATCATATTATCAAGCTGACAAATTTATGCATGAACATCCGCATCCGCGGATGTCCGAAATCTGACATCCGATACATCATTAATAGGTACCGTTTCACGTCAAGGTACAATACCACTGGAAAGAAAGTACCAAAATACAGGGTGTCCATAAATAGGAAGGTTGAAAGTGAAAGTGATTCAAGTGTATTTTTTGCCGATTTTTGCTTTTGCCAAAAAGTGACTGGAATCCGCACTCTGCACGTCGAGTTGGTGCCCGCGACGTGACTCAAATAATTCAAAGCGACTCAAACCTCACCTTGTGGGAAGAAGAAAACCGTGATCAGAGGTGACTCAAGTACTTGAATCACTTTTTGAGTTTTGGAGTTTTGAATGCACTCGATCACTTTCATTTCTAAGCTTCCAATTAACTTTACAAATTCAATTAAATTGAATTGAATTTGTAAAGATAATTTATGGACACCCTGTATTTTAAAAGAAGTTGAAAAATGTTTATTTTCATCTTAAAATATATTTGAAATATATGTAAAAACTGAATAATACAGTATTTAGCACTGTAAATTATAAGGGATTTTGTGAAAACCCGGTCTCAGCTCATCAAAATGTGAAATATTACCGAACTACTCTCTCTCTCTCTCTCTCTCTCTCTCTCTCTCTCTCTCTCTCCTCTCTCTGTGTCAAGACCTCTAACCGCTTTAGTCTCCTGTGCTCGAAGGAGGAAGACACCGTTTTGATTGGGGACTCGCAGATCAGGGGCCAGGAGAAGTACTTTGCTTCTGCAAACCGGGATGGGAGGAAGGTAAGGTGCTTACCTGGGCGGGGAACGGCGCACTTAAGGAAGGAGGTAGAGAAGGTGCGCGTGGCTAGTCGGAGGACTGCGATCGTTGTCCACGCTGGTGGCAATGACCTGTTCCTCAAAGGCGGTGGGGTAGGTCTTACAGAAGGGATCATCACCGAGATCATGTCTCTTGCGGATGATCTAAAACTGAAGACAGACAGGGGAATGTTAATGGTATATTTACCGCGAATGAATGCCAGTGACCACGCGCTCAGTAAGGTCATTGGCATCAACGAGAGGGTACAAGACTTGTGCGTTCCGCTGGGCGTGAAGTTTATTGACCCCTTCGATGCATTTTCGGGTAGGTGGGACCTTTACCAGAGGGATGGTGTCCACCTCAATAACAAGGGTAAAGGTGTGCTAGGCGTGCTGCTCGACCGGCACCTATACAGAATGGTGAGGTCGAGTCCGGGGAGAGATGATGGGCCCCCACCGGGGAGAGATGAGGATGAGCCGGTGGCGGACGTACCTTCAACTGAAGAGTGCGTCGAAGTACAGGTGGGTGACCTTCCTCCTACGTTGGAGGGGGCTCAGTCTCCTGCGGAAGTTGCCCCCTCGTTAGTGAGGGGCTCTTCAACTCCCGACAGCCCTGGCTGTTCGGGAAACGGGTCGTGCTAGGGGGCGGTCAGAATAGGGAAGGCTCCCTCCGTGCAATGCTTTTTAATGCTAGGTCAATTAGGAACAAGTTTTGCGAGCTACGGCGCTCTTAGCATCAGAATACCAGGATATCGTTGCTATCACCGAGTCCTGGATTCATACTGATCGTAGGGACTACGTTGGGGAGTTCGAAATTCCCGGGTATAGAATGTTTCGCAAAGACCGCACCCGTGGGGAGGGGGGTGGGTACTAATATACGTCAGAGACACGTTGAGTCCGGTTGACTGCCAGTTCCGGTCGGAACGGGAGCTGCTTGGCGTCGATCTGAACGTGGGAGGGACGAACTATAGTAGGGTGCCACTTATTTGGGGTGTTTTTCATTTTTTGGGAATTTCTATCAGGACGGGCGCATTTCTGGTGTCGTTCCGTCTAAAAACATTGTGTGTAAAATATTTTTGAAATAAAATAATAATTAGAACTGCCTCAACGAGGTCAAAGTTTATACTTTTTGTCGAAAAGTACTCATGGCGTTCTGTTATCATGTCAGTTTTCGTTTCGATAGCTGCTGTAGTTTTCTGAGTTGAAAAATGATAACAGACAGACAGACGGACGGTCAGAGTCGTTGGTTTAGTCTTCCGCACTGGTGTACAGAAGACTAAAATGAGGTATTATACAGGGTGTAACACGAGTTTATCCAAATATTGATACAGGCGAAAGAACATGTTATTCTAAGTAGAAAATGGGTTGGGACGAGTTTTGCCAACACTAACAGTGTTTCATTCTCTTTTTCAGTGAGTTCTGAAACGACGTGATGGCTTCGGCAACAAGATCTAAAACAGCAGTCTATCTCCTGGGGACCGTGGACCACAGCATCACAGGAAGCATGCTGCCTACGGGAAAGCAGGCGCTTCAGTACTTTTTCCACCTTCACCTTGACGTCAAGAAGCCGATCAAGGAAGCAGCCGCTGAGACAGTGACCGCAGTCAAGGAATTCTGGGAGCGGTCCCGTATTCCTACGCAGAAAGACCAACGCGCAAGGGACAAGGTTCTCCGAATGTACGAGAAGTGGCGGGCTCTGAACAAGAACTCGAAACGGCGCACTGTGACCCAAATCAGGAACGAGGCCGAGTTCCTCTCATCCCTTGACCGCCTCTTCGACATCGCACACGAACAGGCGATGTCGATGATCACAATCGAAGAGGACAGGGAGTTCCTGACGGGACAAAGGGCCGAGGTGCGGCGCGGCCGCATCTCCTCCACAGGTGACATGACGCTGCACACTGAGGAGGAGCGTGCGAGGAGACAGGAAGCGGAAAGGAGCCGCCGGCAAGATGATGAAAGGGCGAACAGAGAGAGCCGAGAAGAACTCGTCGAACTGGCATCGAGCTCCAGCTCAGGTGCAAGCAGCCCGACTCGGTCACCGACACGGCGTCGTCGCCGAGAAGAAGATGAAGAGCTCTCTCTCCCGGGCCCGTCCACGTCGAATGCAGAAGCATCTACGACCCCTTTACCACCCAAGCGATTCCGCGCGTCGAAAAAGATGATCACCCCTGATCTCTCCGCAGCGATGGATCGGACGAAACTTACCGACCGAGAAGGTGTTTTTTTGCTGTCGGCGGCTGCGAGGAGCTTGGGCCACGACCCTGAGGGTCTTGAACCGCGAATCCTCCCTCCGCGACCGAGCAAAGTTCCGTGCTATGGCAGCAGCGGAAATGAAGGCAGCCTTCCATCCTACTGTGCCGCTGACCGTTCACTGGGACGGGAAAATCGTACCAGCGGCTGAAGGAGGCCCTGCTGAAGATCGCCTTCCAGTTCTGGTGTCTGGGGAGAACGTCGAAAGCTTCTGGCTGTGCCCAGCCCCCGACGGCACCGGCCGCGCCATGGCGGAAGCCGTCCTCTCTGCCCTCGAGGATTGGGACATCAAGGGACGGATCTGTGCCCTCTCTTTTGACACCACCGCCTCAAACACAGGACTCTCAGGAGGAGCTTGCTATATCATTGAGCAGAAACTCGAGAAGACAGTGCTTCATTTGGCTTGCCGCCACCACATCCACGAACTGGTGTGCGAGAAGGCATTCACGGCGTGCCTCGGTCCCTCTACTGGTTCTGACATCCTCCTGTTCAAACGATTCGCCGCCCAGTGGGACTTCATCGATCAAACCAAAGCGAAGCCCTTCGAGGATGGAACCATGCCGCAGCACCTGAAGGACGCCCGCGACGACCTGCTGATCGAATTCAGCCACCTCCTCGACGGTCAACATCCACGTGATGACTACAGGGAACTTCTGGAGCTCTCTGTAATTGTGCTGGGCGGTCCGAACAAGCGGGTGCCCGGTTCGCTCGTCCCGGCGCCTTCCATCGCGCGCGCTGGATGGCAAAAGTCATCTATGCCATCAAACTGTTCCTGTTCCGGGAACAGTTTCAGATGTCGTCAGGCGAAGCGGCTGGAATCCGGCGATTCACCATCTTCGCCGTGTCCATCTACGTGACGGCCTGGTACAAAGCGCCGCTCCCGGCAACGGCCCCAGCCGCGGACCTCGCGCTGCTCAAGGCCCTCGTCTATTATCCGGACTCAGCGGTGGCCAAGGCGACGGCGACAGTCTTCGCCAGGCACCTATGGTACTTGAGCGAGCGCCTCGTCACCTGGCCATCTTCGACGAGGGTATCGACTTGGCGACAAAGCGGGAGATGATTAAAGCGATGGAAGAAGAGGAAGGATCGGAGGATCCCCCGCGGCGTATCAATGTGGACCTGTCCACCGCCTCAATCGCCAACAATACATTGGCCAAGTTCACAACGACTACATCAAAGGAGTTCTTCAAGGTTCTGAACATCAGCACCGCCTTCCTGCTCAAGGATCCGGAGGAGTGGCGGACGGACCCAGCCTTCATCGCCGCATCCCGCCGAGTCCAGGCCCTTCAAGTTGTCAATGACTTCGCGGAGCGCGGGGTGGCGTTGATGCAGTCTTTCAACCTGGCCCTTACCAGAGTGAAGACCAAAGGCAGTTCCTCTTACAAGTGGTCGAGAAGCACCGCTGTGACTTCCCAACCGCCCGCAAGTCCACCGTGACCTCTGCAAAGTAGGCAACAATGAGAGGGAGATGGGCGCCCATGATACCCCCCCCCCCCCCTTGAGGGGCTAATACTCGAGTTGAGGGGGACCTAGAGTTGAAAGTATGAAGTCCAGTTATATGTTTTAGGTCAAGATTAGTAGCTTGAACAAACTAGAAGTGATATTTTATTTGCTAGAGGCATAGAACATCATGATCTAAAATTTCTACTTTTCGAGAAAATATACAAACTTTGACCGTATTGAGGCAGTTCTAAATATTGTTTTATTTCAAAAATATTTTACACACGATATTTTTTGACAAAATGGAACCAGAAACGCGCCCGTCCCGATAAAAATTCAAACTTTCGAAAATAAGTGTCACCCTAAACTATAGGTTAATCTTGGTGTACAGACCTCCGCATCTCCTCCTCGAGGAGGATACAGCCCTGTACACCGAACTCAGTAGCCTGCTAGGGGATAGGGTGTGTGTAGTTTTAGGAGACTTCAACTGTCGCGGCATAAACTAGGAAGACAGGACTGCTGATGCTGAAGGGAGGAGGCTAGTTGACTTTGCTGATGAGAACTTCCTCACTCAGTGGGTCAATGAGCCTACACGAGGCGAAAGCGTTCTAGACTTAGTATTCACGACCGAAGACAACCTCGTCACTGGCCTCACCGTTGACGAATCGTTAGGCGGGAGTGATCACAGTCTTATTAGGTTCCGTGTGTGCGTCCCTCGGGTGAAGCGTAGTAACTCGAGAGGCAGTAAGCTCGATCTCCGGCGGGCGAACTTTGTTAGCCTCAGGGATAGCGGAGGAGATATGGGGTTAGAGGTCGGCGGCGATGTTGAGGGAGTGTGGAGTGCATTCCGGGACGAGTTTATGGTGCTGCAGTCTGCTGCCATACCCTCAAAACCGGTCACCCCTGCTTCAACGCCGATAGAATAGACAAACTGAGCACGTTTAAGGCTCCTGGGCCAGACCAGTTTCTCCCCAGAGTGTTGCGGGAGGTGCGCGACCAGGTGGCCTCCCACCTGGCTACAGTCTTCAACAAATCGTTGGAGACGGGCCAGGTGCCTGGTGACTGGAGGGAAGCCAACGTGACCCCTATCTTTAAGAAAGGGGATCACGAAAGTCCAGGGAAACTATCGTCCCATTAGTCTCACTTCAGTTGTAGGTAAATTATTAGAGGGGATAATAGCGGATAGGATCGTTGACCATTTGGATTCCCACAAGCTGCTTGGGGACTCCCAACATGGGTTTAGACGGCATAGGTCGTGTCTCACCAACTTGCTCGAGTTTTTCCACGTCATGTTGGGTGAGTACGATAAGAGTAGGGCGATTGATATACTTTATCTCGACTTTCAGAAAGCCTTTGATAAGGTACCTCACCGCCGGCTAATGGCGAAAGTGCGCGCGCTGGGTATCGGTGGGGAAATAGGTAGGTGGCTTGAAAACTGGCTGAAGAATAGGCGGCAGAGGGTTGTAATTAAAGGTGCTAGTTCGGGTTGGGCCTCGGTCACTAGCGGGGTTCCTCAGGGTTCCGTTTTGGGGCCGCTGTTGTTTATCATTTACATAAATGATATCGACGGTGGCATCGTCAGTCGGATCGCCAAATTCGCTGATGACACCAAGCTTGGGGCCAATGTTGGGACGCCCGAAGCGATCGAGGAACTGCGTGCGGACCTAGATAGGATAGGAGAGTGGTCCGAAAAATGGCAAATGCCGTTTAACTTGGGTAAATGCAAAGTGATGCACATTGGCTACGCCAATCCCAAGTCGGACTACTCGATGTTGGGTAGTAATATCGAGGTGACTGATTTAGAAAAGGACTTGGGTGTGCTAATTAGCAGCGACGTGTAGAGGTGGAAAAGAAAGCCCAGAAACTATTGGGTTATATCAGGAGGCAATTTCAATTTCGGAACAAGGAGATTGTGCTCTCACTGTACAATTCCCTTGTTCGGCCGCACCTGGAGTATGCTGTGCAGTTCTCGCCCACCATCAGGAAAGATATTGTGAGGCTGGAGCGAGTGCAGGCGAGGGCCACAAAGTTAATCCCTTCCGTTAGGCATATGGGCTACAATCGACGGTTACGCGCCCTGAACTTGTTTTCGCTTGAAACTCGGAGGCTGCGCGGTCAACTGATCGAGGTTTTCAAGCTCTTACGCGGGTTCAATGATGTCGATTTTACAAGTATGTTTAGTTTAAATGATAACCCAACTCGCAACAATGGTTGGAAGTTGGATTTGAAACGGTTTAGGACTAGTGTGTGTGGGAATTACTTTACGTATAGATCTGTGACACATGGAACAGGTTACCTTCGGAAGTTGTGAACAGTTCCTCTGTGGATCAGTTCAAGAAAAGGTAGACGAAATCTTGCACACTATTTGAGTGTGTAAAGACATTTAGGACCTCAGTCTGCGGAAATTTCTTTTCCTATAAAATAGTTAATATCTGGAACCAACTTCCCTCAGAGGTTGTTTCCAGTCAAAGTGTAAATGTGTTAAAAATAGGCTAGACAAAGTACTGAATACTCTCATGTGAGCAAACTAAATATAGAGCTATTATATATTCTTCACTTTGCTGTAAAATTTCCTTGGCTACTTTTCCAGGGTCAAGGTATTTTCTTCAACCTTTTTCCCTACCTGCCTCTGGCAGGGAGGGGCGGAGGGTGGGGAGAGAGCCTTATACTTTTCTATCCAGTTTTCTACTACTGCTAGGATAGTTGAAAGAAAAAAAACTTTTACAAAATTTTCCCTGGCACCCGTTGCCATTGGTACCTCCTCGGTATGGCCGCAAGGCCTTTTGAGGTACTTCTTTTCCTTGTAACTCCTTGTCTCTCTCTCTCTCTCTCTCTCTCTCTCTCTCTCTCTCTCTCTCTCCATAGATCTTGTTTAACAACGTGTTAGAATTTTTCCATAATATGTATACTTTATATGACTGAACTAGAACAGAAGATAATATCTCGACTTTCAGAAAACCTTTGAGAAAGTCCCTCACGCGAGAGTAATGACTGAAGTTAGAGAACTAGGAATTACTGGACACGTTTCCAACTGGATTGAAGATTGGTTAAGAGATAGAAAGCAGAGAGTGGTAATAAATGAAGTGGCTTCAGAGTGGGCCCCCGTCACTAGTAGGGTTCCACGGGGTTCCGTTCTAGGTCCTTTACTTTTTATCATCTATATTAGTATAGAGACGTTGTGCTCCAAGTACAATTTCTAAATTTACAGACTATACCAAATTAGGAAATAGCGTAAGTAATGAGGAGGGTGTAAGAACACTTCAAAATGATCTTGATAGGTTGGACGAATGGTCTGCTACTTAACAGATGCCATTCAATTTGGAGAAATGTAAGGTAACGCACATAGGTTACAAGAACCCGAAGACCGATTACTCTCTCTTGGGGAGGAACTTGATTGAGACTGATTTGGAGAAAGACTTGGGAGTTTATATTAGTAATGATCTCAACCCGTCAAAGCACTATGCGAAAGTCGAAAAGAGGGCCTTAAAAATTCTAGATTATATTAAAAGATAAAGTTCCAATTTAGAAAACAAAGAGATTTTAGTGTCTCTTTATAATTCACTAGTTGGACCTGAACTCAAGTATTGTGTGCAGTTTTGGTCTCTGTCCCTTAAGAAGGATATAGAAAGATTGGAGATAGTACAAGCAAGGGCTACAAAATTGATCCCTTCAGTGAGACTGCAAAACTACCAACGAAGATTAGAACACTTAAATCTGTTTACCTTAGAGACCAGGAGATTCCGCGGTCAGCTTATTCAGGTTTTCAAGATGCTGAGTGGAATAGATAGGGTAGACTACAGGAAATTATTTTCATTTAATACCAGTCCGACAAGAAATAACGGTTTTAAATTGAAACTTAAAATATTTAGTACCTCCATCTGTGGTAATTTCTTCGCCTATAAAATAGTTAATATCGGGAACGAACTTCCCTCGGAGGTTGTTTCAAGCCAAAGTGTGAACATGTTTAAAAATAGGCTAAACAAAGTTCTAAATACCCTCAGGGTTTAAGTCTGTCCTCACATATAATATAATTTAAGAAAATAGTATTATAACGTAACCGTGCGGGAGTTTGTTTAAGCATTTCCTACTCCTTCCAAAATTTCCTTGACTACTTTTCCAGGGTCAAGGTATTTTTTCAACCTTTTTTCCTACCTTCCTCTGGCGGGGAGGGAGCGGAGGGTGTGGAGCGGAGCCTTATGCTTTTCTATCCAGTTTTCTACTACTGCTGCTAGAATAGCTAAAAATTCTCTCTCTCTCTCTCTCTCTCTCTCTCTCTCTCTCTCTCTCCTCTCTCTCTCCTCTCTCTCTCTCTCTCTCTCTCTCTCTCTGGCGGCGATGTTGAGGGATGTGGAGTGCATTCCGGGATGAGTTTATGGTGCTGCAGTCTGCTGCCATACCCTCAAAACCGGTCACCCCTGCTTCAACGCAGCCTAAGTGGTTCAATCGTGGCATCGCTTCGGCTATCCGAAATAGGAAAGTAGCGTATAGGAGGGCGAAGGCCAATCGTTCCCACGAGAACACTGAAGCGTATGTCCGCCTGTGTAGGGAAGTGAAGGCGAAGGTTAGGCTAGCGAAACGTAACGAAGAACTACGGGTGGCAAGCCTCTGCAAGGGGAACCCTAAGGAGTTCTTCAGTTATGTTAATAGTAGAAAGCCCATTAGAAGCATGATAGGTCCTTTAAAGGACGGAAGCGGCGTTCTGCGGACCTCCGACGCGGACATCGCTAATGTGCTTAATGAGTACTTTGCGGGAGTGTTCACCAGGGAGGATACCCGCGTCATCCCCGAGCCAGCTGTGAGGCACGAAGGTGCTGGCCTGGATAGTGTTAGATGTACCGCGACAGTCGTTGCTCATAGAATAGACAAACTGAGCGCGTTTAAGGCTCCTGGGCCAGACCAGTTTCTCCCCAGTGTTTTGCGAGAAGTGCGCGACCAGGTGGCTCCCCACCTGGCTACAGTCTTCAACAAATCGCTGGTGATGGGCCAGGTGCCTGGTGACTGGAGGGAGGCCAACGTGACCCCTATCTTTAAGAAAGGGGATCACGAAAGTCCAGGGAACTATCGTCCTATTAGTCTCACTTCAGTTGTAGGTAAATTATTAGAAAGGATAATAGCTGATAGAATCGTTGACCATTTGGATTCCTACAAGCTACTTGGGGACTCCCAACATGGGTTTAGACGGCATAGGTCGTGTCTCACCAACTTGCTCGAGTTTTTCCACGTCATGTTGAGTGAGTACGATCGACGGTTACGCGCCCTGAACTTGTTTTCGCTTTCAGAAAGCCTTTGATAAGGTACCTCACCGCCGGCTAATGGCGAAAGTGCGCGCGCTGGGTATCGGTGGGGAAATAGGTAGGTGGATTGAAACTGGCTGAGGAATAGGCGGCAGAGGGTGGTAATTAGGGGCTAGTTCGGGTTGGGCCTCGGTCACTAGTGAGGTTCCTCAGGGTTCCGTTTTGGGGCCACTGTTGTTTACCATTTACATAAATGATATCGACGGTGGCATCGTCAGTCGGATCGCCAATCGCTGATGACACCAAGCTTGGGGCCAATGTTGGGACGCCCGAAGCGATCGAGGAACTGCGTGCGGACCTAGGTAGGATAGGGAGTGGTCCGAAAATGGCAAATGCCGTTTAACTTGGGTAAATGCAAAGTGATGCACATTGGCTACGCCAATCCCAAGTCGGACTACTCGATGTTGGGCAGTAATATCGAGGTGACTGATTTAGAAAGGACTTGGGTGTGCTAATTAGCAGCGACCTTAAGTTTACGAAACAGTGTGTAGAGGGAAAAGAAAGCCCAGAAACTATTGGTTATATCAGGAGGCATTTCAGTTTCGGAACAAGGAGATTGTGCTCTCACTGTACAATTCCCTTGTTCGGCCGTACCTGGAGTATGCTGTGCAGTTCTGGTCGCCCACCCTCAGGAAAGATATTGAGAGGCTGGAGCGAGTGCAGGCGAGGGCCACAAAGTTAATCCCTTCTGTTAGGCTATGGGCTACAATCGACGGTTACGCGCCCTGAACTTGTTTTCCGCTTGAAACTCGGAGGCTGCGCGGTCAACTGATCGAGGTTTTCAAGCTCTTACGAGGGTTCAACGATGTCGATTTTAGAAGTATGTTTAGTTTAAATGATAACCCAACTCGCAACAATGTTGAAGTTGGATTTGAAACGGTTTAGGACTAGTGTGTGTGGGAATTACGTTACGTATAAGATCTGTGACACATGGAACAGGTTACCTTCGGAAGTTGTGAACAGTTCCTCTGTGGATCAGTTCAAGAAAAGGTTAGACGAAATCTTGCACACTATTTGAGTGTGTAAAGACATTTAGGACCTCAGTCTGCGGAAATTTCTTTTCCTGTAAAATAGTTGATATCTGGAACCAACTTCCCTCAGAGGATGTTTCCAGTCAAAGTGTAAATCTGTTTAAAAATAGGCTAGACAAAGTACAGAACACACTCATAGTTTAAGATTAAAACCTCAGAAAACTCTGCAGGAGTTCGCTTGCTCGGTGTCTCTGTGAGCAAGCTAAATATAGAGCTATTTATATATTCTCCACTTTCCTGTAAAATTTCCTTGGCTACTTTTCCAGGGTCAAGGTATTTTCTTCAACCTTTTTCCGTACCTGCCTCTGGCAGGGAGGGAGCGGAGGGTGGGGAGAGAGCCTTCTACTTTTCTATCCAGTTTTCTACTACTGCTAGCATAGTTGAAAGACAAAATTTTCCCTGGCACCCGTTGCCATTGGTACCTCCTCGGTATGGGCCGCAAGGCCTTTTGAGGTACTTCTTTTCCTTGTAACTCCTTGTAACTCTCTCTCTCTCTCTCTCTCTCTCTCTCTCTCTCTCTCTCTCTCTCTCTCTCTCTCTCATTTAATACCCATTCGACAAGAAATAATGGTTTTAAATTGGAACTTAAAACATTTAGTGTCTCCACCTGTGGTAATTTCTTCTCCTATCAAATAATTAATATCTGGAACCAACTTCCCTAGGAGGGTGTTTCAAACCAAAGTTTAAAAATAGGCTGAACAAAATTCTGCATACCCACAGGGTTTAAGATTGTCCTCACATATAATTTAAGAAAATAATATTATAACATAATTCTGCAGGAATTTGTTTAAACACTTCCTCCTACTAAATGCAAAAAACTTCACTTTTTTACGTGAAGGTCAAAATATGAGAATAAAAACCCACTCTAATAGACAGAGTTTATTTCCACGACGTCGAAACTGTCGTGGAAATAAACTCTGTCTATTAGAGTGGGTTTTTATTCTCATACTTCCTCCTACAGTTAATTCTTCCCCCCCACTTTCGAGAGACGTCTCTGGTTGATTGTGCCCCACATAGCATGCTCAACCATCGAGCAACTCATTCTTTTATCACTTGTCTCATAAACACCTCTAAGTGGGAGATTCTTGAATTCGCCGTAGCAACAATGGGTGATCACCCGCGAAACACTTTCGTTCATAAGGGACAAGTGCACGGGGATAGATACAGGGACCTTCCACTCAGGGCCGACCTTAGCAATTTCGGGGCCCAATTTGGACCATTTTAGTGGGGCCTCCTGGACTTAAAATTATTTCAAATTAGTATCAGGAATATATGCTATTACGTTGTATTAAAAATAAAACAATATCTATATTTATTAGCTTATATTTTGACATAAAACGTGTTAAAATAAAACTATACTTATAAAGAAATCTTTCGTGCTTTCTGTTCTGCAAACTCTCAAAATTTTGTTGAAATTTAAGTTTTTTGCTTCATCACATTCTATGGACAATATTGCAAGGCTGTCGAGTCTATCTTGGAGCATGTTTGACCTTAGATAAGATTTGATCAATTTTAATTTGAAAAAGCTCTTTCCCCTGACGCCACTGTGACTGGAATTGTCAAAAATATGCGTAAGCAATAAAAAAATTTGGAAATCCAGTAGCTCTCTCATTCAAAGCAAGGAATTCCAGGATTTTCAAAGGCTTTCCAAAGTATGAAGAAAGAAGAATTGGCTTCAGTGCTTCCATTTCCTCGACCAGCATATGACCATCTAAATCTGCTAACTTTACAGAGTTGACAAGTTCGTTTTCCTGAATGAGCTTGACATCTGTTAGCGCAATTTCCAAATCTGCAGCATGTTTTTGTAATTCCTCCTTTGGAATTTGTTGAAATTTACTCAAAAAGCCAAATAAATCAACATGTTTTTTCAACTGCTTAAACCGTGGCTCCAAAGACCGCATTCCTTATTTTTCAAAGCTGGAGGTGGCAACCCTAGTGCGGGGCCCATGTGAGCGCGGGACCCAATTTGGTCAAATAGGTTCAATTGGCCTAAGGCCGGCCCTGCTTCCACTGATATTCCTTGCTGGAAAGAGATTTTCTCTACTCTCGTAGTGGCACAACACTGCGAAGTGTGAACGACTCAATATACCACTTACCGCATAAACACCTTTCATGGCGGGAGACCCAAGTTGAAACTCAGCGACATTCAAAGAGTTGTCAGACACATGCACAGGACAGTTATCCAATTACAGAAAATACGCTCACATACTTGCCTGCCTTGTTCATATGTCTAAGAATAGAGTAGAAAAATATTTTGTTGAAACAATTTCATAACGAACAAATATTTTTTTTAAATGCATGGCATGGATTAGGTGAGGTGAAGTTGTGTTTTTGTTTTTCTCTTCTTTCTTTTGGGTAGGGTCAAGGTATTTTTTTCAACTTTTTTCCGTACTCGCCTCTGGTGGGGAGGGACCGGAGGGTGGGGAGCAATGTTCCCTCTAAGGTGTGCGCGTGTGCGCGCGCACACGCGTTGTGAAACCCGCGCACACAGCAAAATAAAATGCGCACAGGCTCAAGCGTATCATGAGTCACGACAGTAAATGAAGTAATTTAAAAAATTGCAGTTTAATGAATTCTATAAAGAACAAATTAAGAAACCGCTTGAAAGAAAATCATTTGGACATGCTCATGCGAATTAAAAGTTACCTGAATGATGACGGATGTATTAATCTTCATAGAGTTTATTTGGAATGGGCAAATGCTAAAGATCGTAGGGAGAAATCATAATCATACTTAAATGAAAGGTACTTTCATTTAATGTTATTTCGATTACATTTTATTTTATTGAATTTTATTATTTTTTATTTTATTCCTATTTTGTGAATGGATAAAATCATGTATTAATCTTGATAGTCTATTTTAATTTGCTAAATGCTAAAAACTGTTTTGAGAAATGATAACTAAAATAGTCATTTTCAATTAATGTTATTTTTATTTTATTTCTTTATTTTGTTGAATTTTATTTTACTATTTCTTATTTTATTTATATTTTTAGAATGGATAAAATGTTTTCTTTTTTAAAAATATATAATATTGCAAACAGTTTCTTAATATCCATTTAATAGTACCGTAATGATCAAGCTATCACCTTATGGAAATAATATTTATTAAGTATTTAATATTTATATATATTTAATTTTGAAGATAATAGCACTCAGAAAAGTTTGCACAATTTTTCACCATGAATCTAAATGTATGCACAACGAAAATTTCTTGCGCACACGGACTAAAAAAAATTAGAGGGAACATTGGTGGGGAGAGAGCTTTATGCTTTCCTATCCATTTTTCTACTACTGCTGGAATAGGTTAAAAATGAACCAGTTTAATAACAGGAACCTCTTCGAGTGGACCGAAAGGTCTTTGAGGCTTCCTCTTGTCCTTGTAACTCCTTATAACTCTCTCTCTCTCTCTCTTTGCGAGCTACGAGCGCTCTTAGCATCAGAATACCATGATATCGTTGCTATCACCGAGTCCTGGATTCATACTGATCGTAGGGACTACGTTGGGGAGTTCGAAATTCCCGGGTATAGAATGTTTCGCAAAGACCGCACCCGTGGGGAGGGGTACTAATATACGTCAGGGACACGTTGAGTCCGGTTGACTGCCAGTTCCGATCGGAACAGGAGCTGCTTGGCGTCGATCTGAACATGGGGGGGACGAACTATAGGTTAATCTTGGTGTACAGACCTCCGCATCTCCTCCTCCAGGAGGATACAGCCCTGTACACCGAACTCCGTAGCCTGCTAGAGGATAGGGTGTGTGTAGTTTTAGGAGACTTCAACTGTCGCGGCATAAACTAGGAAGACAGGACTGCTGATGCTGAAGGGAGGAGGCTAGTTGACTTTGCTGATGAGAACTTCCTCACTCAGTGGGTCAATGAGCCTACACGAGGCGAAAGCGTTCTAGACTTAGTATTCACGACCGAAGACAACCTCGTCACTAGCCTCACCGTTGACGAATCGTTAGGCGGGAGTGATCACGGTCTGATTAGGTTCCATGTGTGCGTCCCTCGGGTGAAGCGTAGTAACTCGAGAGGCAGTAAGCTCGATCTACGGCGGGCGGACTTTGATAGCCTTCGGGATAGTGTAGGTGAGATGGGGTTAGAGGTCGGCAGCGATGTTGAGGGAGTGTGGAGTGCATTAAAGGACCAGTTTATGGTGCTGCAGTCTGCTGCCGTAGCCTCAAAACCGGTCACCCCTGCTTCAATGCAGCCTAAGTGGTTCAGTCGCGACATCGCTTCGGCTATCCGAAATAGAAAAGCTGCGTATAGGAGAGCGAAGGCCAATCGTTCCCATGAGAACACTGAGGCGTATGTCCGCCTGTGCAGGGAAGTGAAGGCGAAGGTTAGGCCGAAGGTGCTGGCCTGGATAGTGTTCGGTGTACCGCGACAGTCGTTGCCGATAGAATAGACAAAGTGAGCGCGTTTAAGGCTCCTGGGCCAGACCAGTTTCTCTCCAGAGTGTTGCGGGAGGTGCGCGACCAGGTGGCTCCCCACCTGGCTACAGTCTTCAACAAATCGTTGGAGACGGGCCAGGTGCCTGGTGACTGGAGGGAAGCCAACGTGACCCCTATCTTTAAGAAAGGGGATCACGAAAGTCCAGGGAACTATCGTCCCACTAGTCTCACTTCAGTTGGAGGTAAATTATTAGAGGGGATAATAGCGGATAGGATCGTTGACCATTTGGATTCCTACAAGCTGCTTGGGGATTCTCAACACCGGTTTAGACGGCATAGGTCGTGTCTCACCAACTTGCTCGAGTTTTTCCACGTCATGTTGAGTGAGTATGATAATAGGGCGATTGATATACTTTATCTCGACTTTCAGAAAGCCTTTGATAAGGTACCTCACCGCCGGCTAACAGCCAAAGTGCGCGCGCTAGGTATCGGTGGGGAAGTAGGTAGGTGAATTGAAAACTGGCTGAAGAATAGGCGGCAGAGGGTTGTAACTAAAGGGGCTAGTTCAGGTTGGGCCTCGGTCACTAGCGGGGTTCCTCAGGGTTCCGTTTTGGGGCCACTGTTGTTTATCATTTACATAAATGATATCGACGGTGGCATCGTCAGTCGGATCGCCAAATTCGGCGATGACACCAAGCTTGGGGCCAATGTTGGAACGCCGGAAGCGATCGAACAACTGCGTGCGGACCTACGTAGGATAGGATAGTGGTCCGAGAAATGGCAAATGCCGTTTAACTTGGGTAAATGCAAGGTGATGCACATTGGCTACGCCAATCCCAAGTCGGACTACTCGATGTTGGGGAGTAATATCGAGGCGACTGATTTGGAAAAGGACTTGGGTGTGCTAATTAGCAGCGACTTAAGTTTACGAAACAGTGCGTAGAGGTGGAAAAGAAAGCCCAGAAGCTGTTGGGTTATATCAGGAGGCAATTTCAGTTTCGGAACAAGGAGATTGTGCTCTCTCTGTACAATTCCCTGGTTCAGCTCCACCTGGAGTATGCTGTGCAGTTGTGGTCACCCACCCTCAGGAAAGATATTGAGAGACTGGAGCGAGTGCAGGCGAGGGCCACAAAGTTAATCCCTTCCGTTAGGCATATGGGCTACAATCGACGCTTACGCGCCCTGAACTTGTTTTCGCTGAAACTCGGAGGCTGCGCGGTCAACTGATCGAGGTTTTCAAGCTCTTACGCGGGTTTAACGATGTCGATTTTAGAAGCATGTTTAGTTTAAATGATAACCCAATTCGCAACAATGGTTGGAAGTTGGATTTGAAACGGTTTCGGACTAGTATATGTGGGAATTACTTTACCTATAAGATCTGTGACACGTGGAACAGGTTACCTTCAGAAGTTGTGAACAGTTACTCTGTGGATCATTTCAAGCAAAGGTTAGACCAAATGTTGCACACTATTTAAGGGTGTAGAAAATTTTCCCTGGCACCCGTTGCCATTGGTACCTCCTCGGTATGGGCCGCAAGCCTTTTGAGGTACTTCTTCTCTCTCTCTCTCTCTCTCTCTCTCTCTCTCTCTCTCTCTCTCTCTCTATATATATATATATATATATATATATATATATATATATATTAATCGATGCGTTCATAGCTTAAGTAGAAGGATGAAATGTTTGACACCTTTTCACATAGAGTATCATTCCGCCCATTCCAGGGTACGAGCAGCTTGCAGCAGCATTGCCAAGAAAATAGGAGGTCAATGTACTAACGAAGCTTCCGTGGTTCATCACCACTGAAGACAATAATGCTCCGTGTTAGCCTAGTATGTATATATATATATATATATATATATATATATAGCCTGTGCATACAAATACAAGCTAAACTAAAGGTCACCTAGCAGAGTCACAGGGTCAAAGGTCATGCACCAAATTTTCTTAGAGATCCACATACTTCCACCGTCTAAGTCCCCGCCCCGCTGCGAGCCCAATGCGAAATGGATTCATTGTATTGTAGTTAAAAGGAATTATTCCATTTAATCGAATCCCGTTCACAATTAAATTTATACATATATGTATAGCTATATACAAAAGTATAAAGTATATTTTATATATATGCCATTTGTGTGGAAATATGCGCCGAACATACAGTAAAGTTCTATGTGTACAATATAAAATATATATATATATATATACTGTACATTTAAACCTAAAATTATATATCCTTAATAAATATGTTATAATCAGTCCATTTTAAGACATAAAATAAAACATGTTTTTCAGCTTCCACAAGATGTGTTCTTCGAATATATTTTTCCAGCTTGTAATGGAAGATTTCCTAACAAGGATTTCAATATCTGTTTAGTCTATAAAAGTAAGCTTTTTATCTTCAAAATTATACCTACGAACTCATTACGTACGAAAGTGGACTACTGCATCAGTGTGCGCACGCAGATATAGATCACGTATGTGTACGCGTATTATTACAGATGCACACGCAAGGTGTTTGAGCGAACGCATGACTACTACATAGGAATAATTTACAGTTAGAGTCATGTTAAAAATACACAAACATTGGTCAGGAAAACGTGATTCACGTTTTGGTTGTTAGTTCAGAATGAAACAGGTGTACTGAATATCGTTTCGCTCTGATCTTCCATTAATACGAATTGTGTGTGTGTGTGTGTGTGTGTGTGTGTGTGTGTGTGTGTGTGACATACACACGTGTACCCTTTACGAAATCGTTGCATGTCCATTTATGTGCATAACGTCAAGTTTACAGAGGTCACAGAACTAAGTAAACTTTAAACGTGTATGACTCGCGCTGGCCGCACGCAGGATCGTCTCGCGACTCACGACTGATGACTTGGGTCGTGACGACTCGAGTGATTTTACATTGACAGAATGGGAGCCCGCACACTGCAGTGATCGCAACGCGATCACTGCAGTGTACGAGGCTCCCATTCTGTCCACATAAAATCACACGCGACTCGAGTCGTCATTCGTTAGTGGCGAGACGATCCTGTGTGCGGTCAGCCTTAGGAGGATTAAGCAAGACTGCCTTTCTCTGTAAATGATACAAAGCACTAACCATATTCATAGATACAAAACGCACAAAAAATAATAGAAAAACATTAGTTGGTTGGTATATTTGTTTCGTCTCGTTCATCCAGAAAGAAACAGAAGATCGAGGAGGGTCACTGAGACGGTATGTGTGTGCGCGCGCGCGTATACATATATAGTATAATTGTACAGGGTATACGGATGCGGAGATCCGAAGGGCATTTCTATACCCAGCAAAAGCGTCTTTTGACCAATACCTCCATTAATAACCTTTCGCTGACGTCTGACCATTGCCACGCCCTCGACATTCAAGAGGTGGACTTTGCAATACGAAATAAATAGATAAATGCATTTGCAATTTTAATATCAAAGGAACAAAACTGACTTGTGACGAACCATCCTATAAACTTACATCTCACTGACCCTTTACGACTCCATAATGATAGGATATAAAACCTAAACCATAACTATTATTTATTATTATGGTTTTTATCTCTACTTTAGTTCCTTGCAATTGCATGTCAATTATTGATTTTCTGAAATACTTTATATATATATATATATATATATATATATATATATATAATATAATATATATATATATATATATATATATATGTCCAGAATAAACGTTTTATTGGCATAAAATGGCAAAAGTACTAAAATCCAAGTTCGCATTCAAATATAGACGAATAAATTACGAGTTCACACGTTCAGCAGTTATATAACCCCATTGAAATCTTTTCTGCGTTGCAATGAAAGGCCACGGCGTCGGCTTTTGATAATCGTTTCAGATTTTGCAGTAAGTCGGCTGACTGACTGCATGCAGCTGATGATATCTTATGTGGAACAAACGTGTCCAATGACCTCTTCATATCACGCTCACCCTTATTAAACCCCATCCCCTGACCGTTTATGTGTGTGTATACATATATATATATATATTAGTTGCAGGTGTCCACACACACACACACACATATATATATATATATATATATATATATATATATATATATATATATATATATATGTGTGTGTGTGTGTGTGTGTGTGTGTGTGTGTCCATAAAGTCTAGAATTCTAAAAATTAAATTGTATACAGTAAATAGACTTTCCTTATGATACTGAATTTATGATACATTCCGTAAGCATGCGTTTATTATATATATATATATATATATATATATATATATATATATATATATATATATATATATATATTAGACGCACAGGGGAAAGACCTATTCATATAATAGTGGTTTCCTGGCTTTCTCATTTATAAAAGGTGGCCTTTGGTCTGCAACTGGTTCTAGCAACTTTTTTTTTTTTTACGTCTATAGATCTTAAGAAGCGGTTTTGGTATTGCGCTGAAAAGGAATATGGAACAAAGAGCGTAATGTCAAATAATTATGAATTGCGCCCATAATTTTCTTCTATGTCAAATTTAATCCTATATGCTTTCATAATTATTATGCATATCGCCATTTTTTTTTTATATTAAAATAAGTTATTTATCTACCCATATATATATATATATATATATATATGTGTGTGTGTTATTTCACGAACGTAACACGTGAATAATAAATATGATGAAAATAACGACGAATGAAAAATTAAAACGAAATAGTGCTCAAATGCTTTCGTCTAATAATACAGGATGTCCGAGAAGTATCTGTACAATGTTTGGCTGTTATTAAAAGTCAACCATGAAGTGTAGAAATTCCAGTGTTGTCCCATTTTACAGAGAATCTCATTAAGTTTTTTCTGATACCAAGTTTTGACAAGTTTTTTAGAAATTCCAGTGTGTCCGAAAATTATCTGTACAATTTCATCTTTTAATAAAATTCTTGATAACACGCGTAAAATTCTTAAACAAGATTATTTAGAATCTGTATTTTCAAAAGTTTCTTTTATTAAGGTAACGTTGTTACAAACATTCGATATGTGCACCATCAGTGATTCGCAAAACATCCAATCGATAATCCAAATGTTGCCATGTACGCTGCAGCATATCCACATCATTCGCTCAATAGCAGCTGTGATTCTTGCTTTTAAATCATCAATGTCTGTCACCCGCGTACAAAAAAGAAAAACTTGTCAAAACTTGTTATCAGAAAAAACTTAATGAGTTTCTCTGTAAAATGGGACAACACTGGAATTTCTACAATTCATGGTTGACTTTTAATAACAGCCAAAAATTGTACAGATAATTCTCGGACACCCTGTATATATATATCCTCAGGAACATTGTGTTCCTGAGAATGTTATTAGACGAGAGCGCTTGAGCACTATTTTTTGTTAATTTTTTATTCGTCGTTATTTTCATATATATATATATATATATATATATATATATATATATATATATACACACACACACACACCTACGTGTGTGTGTGTGTGTGTTGTGTGCGCATAGACAAATGTGTATAAATGAAGTCGAGTGTGTGATTATTCAGAGATAAAGTGAGGTAATTATTTTTGTGAGGTTACACTTTTGGAACCTCGGAACATTAAAATATACAATATATTTCTATAAAAAATAAACAAATTCTGGAAACATTTTTATTGTATGAAAAAAGATATAATTGTCTTGATTAGGTTAGGTTAAGTTAGACAAGGTTGACGCGTAGCTCACTATTTAATGACTTAACAGAAACTACACTTCGAGCCCTCACTTTCTTTCGAAACACTTATCACGCCCTTCTCGGATCGATGGTATTAAGGTTAAATTAGGTTCGATTAATTAGCTCTTAAATATATGGATTTAAAAAATCGGTACCTCATTTATGCGATGTGTGTGTGGGGGGGGGGGTCGCAGAGAGAGTATCCTTATCAATTTTGCAAGAACAATTTCCTCAAGCCAATATATAGTTATATTAGATATATCCGCCCAAAACACACACACACACACACACACACACACACACACACACATACACACTCCCAGAAAGGCCTGAAAACGATAGCCTGAAATTACGTACGATTTCCCTTTGTCATAATTAAAAATAAACATCACAGTCAAAGTTTACGTAACGAGTGTAACGTTTCAAAGAAAGCCGTGCCTGCATTTTCGAACCATCGAATTCAGCCGTCTTTTTTGACCGTTAAACTCGAAGGATGTGGCGCTATACCTCCCCGAAACCTTCTAACAATTATCCTAACCTAACCTAACCATCGGGAGAGTGAGGAAATTTGGGTTGAATAAAGGGGGCAAACAATATTAGGCAAAAACAGAGTGCCAGAGTGGCGGGGTGTTATACGGTGCCAACCCATATAAGAGTGTCAGGGGGTGGCGAGTGGCCCTCTAATTAGCTTCTAAGGGTTGACGAAAATCCGGTACGTACATAAGAAATTATTTTTCCGCCAACCAACCAGACGACCCTTCTTTCCGGTCAAGAAATGAGACCTCTGTCGCTCTCGTTCGTTCAAAAGGAATCGCCTTCCAGTTATGTTGCTCATATCCGGTACAATTCATGTTTGCGGTATTACGCAAAAGGGGGAAACGCAACACGATAATTTTATACATACATATATATATACACACACACACACACACACACACACAACATATATTATATATATATATATATATATATATATATATATATATATATATATATATATATATATATATATATATATAACCTTTTATTATACATCGTCGGTCTAACCTATACATACATACATGCATGCATGCAGACTCACACATATGCATATATACATACATACATACATGCAGACATATATCGTTTATTTGATTCGTTTTTTAGTATAATTTTTTCACTTTATTTGCATATCATAATTTGTACACAGGAACCCACCGTGTGTGTGTATATATATATATTATATATATATATATATATATATAATATATATATATATATATATATATATATATATATATATATATATATATATAATATATATAAGACAGAGAGAGAGAGAGAGAGAGAGAGAGAGAGAGAGAGAGAGAGAGTTCCCTTTCATGCACTTCAATTATTTCCTTTATTTATTTTAACTTTATTCTCACAATAAAAAAAAAGAAATTCCAAAAATTCTTCATTTTATAATATATATATATATATACACACACTGTGTGTATATTTTTTCTCTGTCTCTCTCTCAAAAGCGTTCTCGACAAACAGAGGACCAATAATACTCGTACTTCATCTCACTTCGAACACATTTATATCGACTACATATCTTTTTTTTATCTATTTGTCTGCCCCTCTTTAACAGTGATTATGTTTCAAATAAATTTACCTTTATATATATATTTTATGTAATAATTTTAAAAGGTTTTTTAACTTTAAGTAATCAATCCTTATTTAAATAATTCTAAATTAATTCTAAATTAATTCTAAATTAATTCTAAATTAATATTTCGAATCCTCGAAAATCGTTAGTAAAATTAAACCAATTTTTTTTTTTTTTTAATTTATACGTGTTATATGTAAGAAAAACTAACTCGTGTCTATATATCCGCGTAGCAATGTTAGGTTAGGTTAGGTTCAAAAAGATATCCAGCTTTTACAGTATTTACGTAATGAATATTTAAGCGTTAAATTACTTTCGTATAATTTTGATAATTTATAATAAATATAATTTATTTATAATTTATAATAAATATCCGAGTTCTCCCAATGTGCTATTTGTCATATATTCCAAAATATTGAAATATAATTTATTATTTATAACCATATTTATATCTATTCCTTTCTTACATCTAAATGATTTTTTAGCTATATCCTTTCCCAAATACCCGAGTACAATACCCACGTTGAATACCCACGCAGTTTAGCTGTACCCACTTAAAAAAGAAATCGAAAAAAAAAAGAAATTGTGGACAGATTATTATTTCAGAAAGTTAAAAAAGTGAATCTATATTTTTTTTCCGTTCAATCCCTGATTTTGAGCGTACGTTATTTTTCGTTCTTTTGGTTCGTCTGTCCATTCTGTGGGATTAAACTTCATCAAATGTCGTTTAAGTTCAAATTTTGAACAAATTTGGAAACACTGAATTATATTGTTGTTCCAGAACCCTTTTCCACTTTGCTGGAGAAAGGCTGAAGATTGTTTAACTCGAGAATGGAAGAGAGTCACCGTGAAAGGGTAAACATATCTCTATATAAATAATACTACAAAGGACTACAAAACGTTACTGCACATTGTAGTTCGTTACAACACTTGCGTCCAGTTCCCTTACTTAGGAAAAAACAGAAAATGAAGAAGAGAACACTATATATATATATATATATATATATATATATATATATATATATAATAATATATATAAATATATATATAATATATATATATTATATATATATATATATATATATATATATGGCGGCTGATGGCATATCACATTTTTTCTTGAGGTTTACCTTTTGTCAAAACGACTTTTTTAATGCACTGTACGTATGTACAAACGCTTTCATATGATTTTCTCTGAAGAATTTTGTAAATTTTGTTGGTTTTCATGTGGGGAGGGGGACAGGGGGGGGTGAATGTAATTTGTCTTTGATTGTTGTTTGATACAGTTATGCTCATAATTTGACAGTTACTCTAATACGCGTTCCAGACCTTCTCTCTCTATATATATATATATATATATATATATATATATATATATATATATATATATATATATATATATATATATATATATATATATATATATATGCCTATCACAACTAATGGAACACTACAACAACATTATTGATTCACTTGAAAGTAATGAAAACTATGATGTACTATACACAGACTTTGCTAAAGCGTTCGACAAGTGTGACCACGGAATCATAATACATAAACTGAAATATATGGGAATAACAGGAAAAGTAGGGAAATGGATATATAATTTCCTTAGTGAGCAGAGGCAAGTCGTTACAGTACAAGGAGTATCTTCATCAGAATCAGAGGTCCTCAGCTCAGTACCACAAGGAACAGTATTAGCTCCACTACTCTTCATAATCATGCTAACTGACATAGATGAGGACGTTAACAGAGACAGCACAGTAACATCCTTTGCGGATGACACAAAGATCAGTAGAAAAATAAGAAACCCAGAAGACATAGGATCTCTACAAACCGACATAAACAAAATCTACAAGTGGACTGAAGACAACAATATGAAGTTTAACACCGAAAAATTTCAGCTATTACGGTACGGAAAAAGAGAAGACCTAAAGTGCATGGAATATTATACCCCAAATGGACAGGAAATTCAGAGAAATTCCAGAACAAAAGATTTAGGGGTTGTAATGACAGATGATGCGAAATTTGAAACACAAAATAAGATAGCAGTAAACAGAGCAAAGAGAATAACGGGTCAGATATTGAGAACTTTTAAACGAAGGGATAGGAATGTAATGATTCCTCTACTGAAAACCCTGATAATACCCAAATTAGAATACTGCTCGGTCCTAACTTCCCATATAAAAAGAAGACATTAGACAGCTGGAGGGATCCAAAGAAGCTTCACAGCCAAGATCAATGGTGCAAAGAACTAAATTACTGGGAAAGGTTACGAGAACTAGACCTATATTCACTGGAAAGGAGAAGAGAGAGATACACCATTATTTACACTTGGAAAATAATGGAGAAACTAGTCCCTAATCTTACTCTGAATCTCATAACTCCCCAAACAACGATGGAAAGTAGAAGCGGTAGACTGTGTCGTATTCCCAAATTGAAGGCGAGACAGGAACATCCTTAACCCTGAAAGAAAATAGTTTTGTAGTGAGGACCAAAACTGTTTAATCAGTTGCCCAAAGACCTAAGAAACACGAAGGGAGTTGCAGTGGAAATCTTCAAAAGAAGACTAGACGCCTGGCTCAGAACAATCCCCGATGAGCCGGGCGTACCTGGCTATGTGAGGTGGAGAGCGCAAGAATCCAACTCACTACTTCACCAGGCCAACTCGAGAGGAGGGGCGACAAGCTTGACCTTCGCGAAATGAGAAATCATCACGCGGAACCTTTGTAAGGTTGTAAGGTAAGGTAAGGTATATATATATATATATATATATGAGGCATTTCATTAAACTTAAAAAAATGTGACATCACCTATACAATTATTTTTAAATATTTATAAAATACCCAACGCCGAAGTATATTGATATGATATATTATCATTTATAGTTATACGTTGTATGTATGTATGTATATATATGTGTGTATATATATATATATGATCACGCATGTGTATATATATATATATATGTCTGTGTGTGTGTATGTGTGTGTGAAAACTGGAATCATACATAAAATGTATACTATATACAAAGCTGCACTAATCCACAGTGTTTTAGGGCAAATTATAACACACACACACACACACACACACACACACACACACACACACACACACACACACACACGAGAGGCGCACCTATGTAATCCTCTTCACATGAACTTCATTACAAAAGGCAAAGAGGTGAATATAAAAGAGGAAAAAAGCAAGGTATTTTAGCGATATGGTTCATTAAAAACTCATTATACCTCGTTAATATTCACCTTTAAAGCGATAAATTCTCACCTTTTTTAAGCGATACATTCGCACCTTTTTTTCATTGAGCGATACATTCAGTGTCAATTATACAATTTTGCAAACTAGGTGTCGAAAATTTTGATTGATTTCCAAAATTTTTATTTCAACTTGGACAAACCGGAGCTTAAATGGTTTTTTTAACTTGATTTTTTAAGCAGTTCATTTTTTAAAAAACTGTTTTCAATATTCAGTTTTTTTTTAAACTTTACCATGAATACCCTATTTTGCATAAGTTGAATATTATGATAGTGAACATGTCATCAGGAATGGAATTAGTGATGTCTAGAGGAAAGGATCTATAATAAAACCATTAGTGGACAGTAGTATACAGTGACTTTTCCAATAAAACCAATGGTGGACAGTAGTACAATGATTTTTCTGTATCAGTAAAACTAATTGCATCAATATATATAATATATATATATATATATATATATATATATATATATATATATATATATATATATATATATATATATATATAATATATATATTATATATATATATATATAATTTTAAAAAATATATGCTAATCCTATTTATTTCCAAGAGGTTAAACTGGAACTCCATTAAACGAATCATATAAATAAATGAAGAGCAATTAAGAAGTTCATATAAATTTCAGGTAATTAGGTATGGCTCTCAACTTACCTTTCAAAAAACATTCACTTTATTACTAAAATAATTATTATTAACATTTACTACATTATATATAGACAATTTTTTATGTGAAAATTATATAAATAGATTAATAGCAAATAGAAGCTGTACACAGGTCTTATAACTCAAATAATATATATATATATATATATATATATATATATAATTATATATATATATATATAAGCTGCTCTTGGTATATACATATTAACATTTATTATAATAATATGATACATATTTTTTCTAAGTATATAAATTAGTATATTGCTTTTAAAAAATTATTATTTATAAGGCTGCCTTTCTAACATAATTAGACACAGGTATATATATATATATATATATATATATATATATAATGTGAACCTGCTGTTATTTCGTTTTAGATAATGAAATACCAAATATTTCAAAAGAATACTTTGGATTTAAGGAAGAAAAAATATGTTATACGAGTTACTTGTATATTCGTACAGGTATATATATATGTGTG
>JAJOZX010000412.1:100000-120000 GCA_023014485.1 Bathynomus jamesi | reverse complement strand
CTGACCCCAAGACGCAGGTGTTGGACATTAGATTACGACAGCTAAACATTAACAACAATCTGGCAATATTTCATCGTCCGAAAAAACACGAAACGCTTTCGTGTCCAGAGGTGTTTTTACGTTGCTAAACCCCTTGCAGTCGAGCCAACAGACGACATTTAATTCAAATATATCTGGCGAACACGAGGATACCATAAGATGGAAATTTTGACACATAACTGCCCAGTTTTGCTATGCAAAATTTATCCCGCGTCACCGAGTCAAGAGAAGAGGTTCCGGTTTCGAATCCTGGTGAGGGGTAAGTTTTGCATATTCAAATTTTGGGGCTATCCGTTTTTATATATATATATATATATATATATATATATTATATATAACCTAAAGCTAGGATTTATATGGAATATAAATTTATTAATTTATGTTAAAATTCAGGCCACGAAGCAATTTGCATAGGCCAATCCTCTTACATAAACGCCTTTACGGGCACTTCTCAGTATTCTGTCAAAAAAGGTGACACATATTTTCCAAATTTTATTTTACTTTTTTTTTGCCACGATCTCGCAGCAATGAGGAATTAAAGTAAACATTCGAATGGAATATGCCAACGTATCTACCAGAATGTTATGCAATGCCCGTATTCCTCGGGATACGCGACACTTATACGATTTTTTAATTTTTTTTATTGGCCTACATCCTTATTCTGTTTACTCGTAAGTATGGATTGGAGATGTTTTCTTCACAAGGTTTATAAAAGGTGAATTAGCCAAATATGACTGTGTCATTAACAGTTTTACTTAACGGAAATGAATTTTTTAAGGATCATTGAATTTCATTATTCATTTATCATCGAGTGGTGCAGTGGGAGAAGGGGATAAGCGACAAAATCGCAAAATGCGTTTTCTATTTCAAAAGACACCTTTATCACCCCCAATTGTCAGATATCCCATTTTGTGATTGGAAACAGTGTTTCCAAAGCTTAAATGAACCGAAGGGGGTACATCCAGGAAATAAGGTTGAAGACCCATGCCGTAGTAGTTTATATAAGAAAATTAACTGATAATGTAAAGGGCTTCACGGCCTCCAATTTTAGCATTTATTATGTTTATAAATACTGAACATGGACCTGGACCGGACACACACACACACACACACACACACACATATATATATATTAGGGTGGTCCAAATCCATAGGGGGAAATTTCAGAATTGTCTTAGATAGTCTCCACAAGTGTGGGTTTTGTCCATTTAGTGTCCACATGGTCTGTGCAAAATTGCAGCGTGATTGGTGAATATTTAGAGGTCGCCCCACTCTGAATATATATATTATATAATGTACTTTTTCTTCCGTAGGTCCGATGGCTCAAACTCGATCAATTCCAAAAGTTTGGCTTCTAGGGATGGCAACTGGAACTTTATCCACGTCAAGGCTCCCTACATGCCTTGACGCCCTCCTCTTGGGGCAATACCACCACATCAATCAAAAGCAAACCACCTCCGACAGTCTGAACCAGGCATGCCAGAGGGTGATTGAAGTCTGGACCCGAGCGCGGATCCCAACTCAACGGATCGACTCCTGTGTCCGTAAGCTTTCAAAGCTTTTAGACCGCTACAAAACACTCAAGAAGCACAGGACCAGGCAACGTGCCAGCGATAGAATGAATGAAGACATCTTCAAAGCGGACATCCAGGAACTGTTTGACATCGCAACCAGTGATGCCATGAGCACAATCGTCAACGTTGAGGACCGAAATTTCCTGTCCATGCAGCGCAAGGACGTCAATTCTTGCAGCATGGCTGGCATTGATAAGGAAACGACTACACAAGAGGACAGAAAGCGATCCAGAATGGAGAAGGAAGCCAAGAGGAAGGCAAGGCATGAAGCAACACAGAAAGATTTGGAAGAAGCAGGAGTGTCATCAATTGATCTTTCCTCTTCTTCTTCTTCCCTTTTTTCGCAAGACGACGACGACTATAGACCATCGGTTCCGATTCCTTCTTCGTCTGAAGCTCCGGCACCAAAGCGTCCCAAGAAAGGTTACGAACATTTTCCAATCTCCAGAAGTCATTGGAGCAATGGATCGCACCAATCTTTCTGACCGGAATGCTGTTTTCGTAACTGGAGCTGTATTACAGGCCGCGGGGCATGATCTGTCTGGGATGACGTGCTCTCGGAGCTCTATTCATCGCTACAGAGAAAGTGGGCGAGAACAGGCAGCTCGAGAAGACCTAGAATCATTCTCTCTAGAAGACCCTGTCCTTCTCCATTGGGACGGAAATCTTCTCCCCGGCATTGAAGGGAAGAAGACGAATGTGCATCGGATAGCAATCCTTATAACATTCAATGGACAGGAGAAGCTGCTTGGTGTCCCAAAGATGAAACAAGGAACTGGAGAAGCACAGGCCCAGGCATGCCTTCAAACTATGAAATTATGGAACGTGGAACAGCATGTGAGAGGTTTCGTCTTCGATACCACTGCGTCAAACACGGGTTTACATCGCGAAGCCTGTGTCAGGATTGAAGAAGCATTGGGTCACGAGCTAGTTTGGATCGGTTGTCGACATCATATACTTGAAGTCGTACTTGCTGATGTCTTTGCCTCAATATTTGGCTCAACAGGAAGTCCTGAAACAGGCCTTTTTAAGCGATTTCAAAAGGAATGGCCATCTCTCTCCCACGAAGCATTTGTCTCAGCATCGGACAGCTTGTTCGAGAACCCTCAACTCCAAGAGATGAGAAAAGAGATGCTCACTTACTTACCTAACGCTCTTCAGGCAAGCCAACCTCGTGACGACTACAAGGAGTTCCTTGAACTATCTTTGCTCTTCCTGGGGGGAAAGACTGGTGGTCAACTCTTTATCCGAGCTCCGGGTCCCATGCACCACGCGAGATGGATGGCGAAGGCGATTTATGCGCTCAAAATCTACCTCTTTCACTATCAATTCAAGCTCACAGCACGCGAAGAACGAAACGTGACTCAGCTGGCTTTATTTGTCAGTCTGATTTACGTCAAGTACTGGCATGAAGCGCCAATGGGACACAAGCTCCTCTCAATGATCTCAAAATGCTGCATCTTCTGGAAAAATATCCACACGGAGGAGCTGCACAAGCGGCGAAGACAGCTCTAAGACGCCACCTGTGGTACTTGTCGGAGCATCTGATTGGACTGGCCTTCTTCGATAATAGGATCGATCCTGATACCAAAAGGAGAATGGTTCAACACCTCCAACATCCCCAAAAGAATGGCTGCCCCCGACGAATCGACATGGCGGAAGCTGGTGTTGAAAATGATGTGGCATCCTTCGTCACGAAAAGGACATTGACCCTCTTTGATGCCTTGAAAGTTGGAGGTAAGGAGGAAGCGCGCCAGTTACTTCAAAAAGATCCACGGGAATGGCCAAATGACAAGAACTACAGGGAACTTAGAGATCGCGCCTTAAAGATGAAAGTCGTCAATGATGCTGCCGAGCGAGGTATTGCTCTCGCACACGCTACAATGACACTTTGACACGAAACGAGGACCAGAAGCAGTACCTCCTACAACTCGTAGCCGCCCACCGAAAACAGATACCAATACCATCCAAGGCGACTCTGATGCAGAAGAAATAATGAAGATACACCCATTATCATGTCCTATTGTCTTACTGTTTTCTTTCATATTCTTTGAGAACCAAAAAAAAATTTAGTTATTCAGTTGTCTATATATTTTCCCAAATTTTCAAAAAGGGGGCAAGTGGGGCGACCCCTAAATATTAACCGAATAACGTGAAACTTTGCACAAATACTGTCCACACGAAGAGGCATAAAACCAACCTTGTGGAGAGAACTTAGTCGATGCTTTAACGTTTTGGACCACCCTAATATATATATATAAGGAACGACGCTTGTGGAGAAGAGCGTTCCGCACAAGATGAGGAGGTAGAACGAACAAATGAAAAATGAGGTACCACCCGAGAATCGAACCCGGAATCATCCGATTCCCGGGTGATATCTCATTTTTCATTTGTTCGTTCTCCCTCCTCATCTTGTGCGCAACGCTCTTTTACACAAGCGTCGTTCTTTACATTAATTATACTGTGTTGTTTGCAGTTAAAATGTATATATATATACACACACACACACATATATATATATATATATCACATATACACACACACATATATATACACACACACACACATATATATATATATATATAATTATATATATATATCTAATATATATATATATATATATATATATACACACACACACATATATATATATATATATATATACACACACACACACACACACACCATATATATATATATATATATATATATATATATATATATGGGAATGAACTCAGAATGGTTCCCTGAGTTTTTTATGATACACACAGACCGTGCATGGAACAAGGAACTCTTCTGGGATAATTAAATCCACTATAGTCCGAATAAGTAATGGTAAATGACAAATACCATAGTTTTTCTTTTTCATGATGCAAGCCCGACGTGGGCAACGGGTCTCTCGCAAAGAGGTCCCATAAATATAGCTTCCCTCACCAGCTATCTGCAAAGCAGACAGGATCCAGCTTTGGGACATGGTATTTGTCATTTACCATTACTTATTCGGACTATAGTGGATTTAATTATCCCAGAAGAGTTCCTTGTTCCATGTACGGTCTGTGTGTATCATATAATATATTTTTTTTTCTAAGTTCGGGAAGAACCGATTCGCCTCTATTTAAAAGGGCATATCTCGTCGGAAAAACAAAGAAAAAGTGAGAGGAAAGACAGAGGAAAAAGAAAGGGTGGAGGGGACAGTCGAAGTGGAAAAAGACCAAGGATGACAAGGACTGCAGGGTCGAGCCCCATCATCCTTGGGTGCTAGGGCCGGGAGGGCGCACGTGAAACCTCCAAGAACAAGCACGTACAAACGAGCACAAAGATCACTCAAGAGCACGAGCTTAGAACCCCCTTGCGGGGGTGTATCATATATATATACACACACACACATATATATATATATATATATAGTCGTGCCCCGCGGTGCGCGCAATCAAGGTTTGGGCAAGATTTTTTGATACCACATTCAAGGTTCGCGCGCCAATTCTTCGCAGTTCCGCTCACCAGAATGGTAATGGGAATGGTAATTTCTAAATAAAAAATTTAAAACAAAATATAAAACATAAGTATAAAAGTGTAAAAAATATTACGTACACATTATAGAACATTTTTCTAAAATGTTGAAAAATGTTCTTAAGTTCTCCAATATCTATAGGCTGAAGGCATTCATTGGAAAAACATAAACAAAGATTCCAGAAACCAGTGCATAACGCATGCGCAGTAGTGACTAACCCAGAACGAGTGTCAGGGATAAAAATAAAACGTATTCTTATAAAAACATTTCTAAAATACAGTTAATAAATAAATAAATATAAAATATTAAAATATAAAACATAATTATAAAAATTAAAAAAAACCGAATGTTAGAGCATTTTTCAAAAATGTAAAAAAAAATGTGTTATGGTGTCCAACATACATTGATTGATAAGTACCATACATAATGTTTTTCATTTTAATTTCATTTATGAAAAAAAATTTAAGATTGGTGAAAAAATCTCTTCGCCGTTCGCGCGGGTTTCCAAGAACGTAACCTGCGCGAAACGCGGGGCACGACTGTGTGTACCGTATATTGGGGAGGATAAGTCTACGATCCAGATTAGTCGATCCACTAACCTTCAATTTCAGATTTAGATTTTAGCCTATTCTGAGTGTTTAAGTCGACCACCGTCCACCAACTTCGCAACATAAAAAGTAAAACTCTGTAAAAACCTTGTAAAAATTAGTTATAAAATCCTTCATAATCATCACCATAATCATCATCTGACATCATAAGTTCATTATATACATCCTGAGATACATTTGCAAGTGCTTCGTCATATATATATATTAGGGTGTCTCTTATTGGGTAGTCAAAAATTGAAATGTTGAATTATTTTATCTGCGCCCCCTAAAATAGTTCCATTTAGTATAAAAACTAAAACTTGAAAGTGTGACACAAATTGGCTCATATTTAGGGGTCGCCCCCGGCTAATAAAAATAGTGACCATGGCATAATAGCTCCTGACATATGATTATGCTCATTATACACATAATTCCTTCCTTCTTTTTTTAGTTTGATTCGTTTTTATAAGTATAGGCCTTCTTATTTATCATTGATCCTTTTCTAACCTATCCTTGATGTTGTTATAATCCATCCTTTGGTCCTCAATCTTTCTTTATCCCAATCCTTTTTCTCCTATCCAAAATCCTTCCTGGCTCTTTTTTTATATACAATCAGCAATGAAGCATTGCTACAAAAAAAAACCATTAGTTTATTATATAGAGATAAATTCAAAATGCCAGTGCTATTTACATACTTTAATTACTTTAATTAGCATTATTTCCTTATACAACATTTATTTAATATACAATGATTATACAATATGGTGTATTTTAAGGTGCGACCTCATTGATGGTTATTTTTTGAGAAGAACAGTTTTTGATGGAACTGGGTGACTCTGGCGGTGTTTTGCAACAATTTGGAGCAGGAACTGGAGCTGCTCTTCCCCCACTGTCAATTTCTTATTCAGCTCTTGAACTAAAGCTACTGCACGTTCTGCCTGGTCATTTACAACAGATAGAGCTGCAACAATAGCTCTGGCCCTTAAATATTCACAGTTGGATGTCCAAGTGCTGGGTGCCTTGTTCAGAAATCCTTCTGGCAAATTCAGCTTAGTAAAGAATTCTCTAGTATTTCTTGTAACAAGATGGTGTAGTCCTTCACCAGAGCAGAAAGTCGATTCAGGAATCCGAGGACGCTTGGGTGGTCTATCAGTGGACTCATCTTCTAATGCCTTTACCATGCGTTTCTTTACATCTCTAGTAATTCGCTCATCAAAGAAAGCAAGACCAACTGCTTCTTCAGACAGGTACCATAAGTGGTTAGAGAGCTTTTTTTTAGTTGCATCAGAAATCTTTTTGTTAGGATAATTAATCAATGACCTCATAAGGAGCCAGTCATTAAATGGGGTTTCAATAGGGAGTGAGGATGTTGTCCAAGCCTTCATATAGATGAGAACAGAAAAAAGGGAAAGATCTCGAATTCCTCGTTCTTCAGTCTTAGTCATCTTGAACTGGTTTCGAAAAAGACACATCTTGATAGAATAGAGTGCTTTGGACATCCAGCGAGCTCGATGCATGGCACCTGGTGCACGAAACTTGATGCCTTTATTGGGGACACCTCCAAGAAAGATGATGGACAGATCCAAAAGTTCTTGATAGTCATCCCGTAGCATAGGTGCCTGGGATCTAGCAAACTGAATTAGTTCAGTTTTAGACTGGATAATTGCTTCTTTAGTAATCGTGTCTGTCTCACCTGTTTGGAACTGGCTTTGATCAACAGAAGTCCAATTGTCACGAAAACGCTTAAAGATCAATATCTCTGGACCAGTTGATGTATATCCCAATGTTGCTTCAAATGCAGCTCCCAACAATAAATCTAAAACATGGTGTCTACAAGGCAAGTACACAACATCATGTCCCAATTTTGCTTCAATGAGAGCACAGGCTCCACTATATTGTCCCGTGTTTGCAGCTGTTGTATCGAAACAAATTGCTTTTACTCTCTCTGTAATTCCCCATTCATTCAGGCAGTTAAAGACGGCTTCAGCTTGTGCTTCTCCAGTTGAGTTTGGGATTTTGGGGACACCAAGCAGCTGTTCAACACCAGGTCCTGACACAAGTACTGGGAGACGATCAATGTGCTTGTGCGAGGTGAGGTCCTCCATCATCTTGCCATCCCAGTGGATTGTCATAGAACATTCTCCATGGAAATGCTCCTTAAGTTCTTTAGCATGACGAGCTCGGTTCTTATTTCGAAGGCGATGGATAGAATGTTGGTTTATGTTGTAATCTGAAGCGTCCAAACCAAAGCTTTTAGCTGCCTCTGCGAGGATAAATGTTGCCTTTCTAGAGGAAATTTGTGTACGATCCAGGGCAGCAGACATCTGAATAGTCATGATGTTTTTGATGTCTCGTTTTTTCTTAGATTTTGGTAAAGCACAAGCTCCTTTGGGCTCCTCCTCCTCATTCTCACTTTCATCAGTGTTGCTGGAAGATGTGGAAGAAGCCAGTACAACTTGACTAGTAGACGCCTCCATCAAAGATTCTGACTTTCTTTTTCTCTCTGCCTCAGCTTCCAACCGTTTGACTGCATTTTTTGTGTGGTGAAGATGTACAGTGTCCACACCACCGATTGAGCCAGGACGACCTTTTTGTCTTTGCAGTTGAAGGAACTCCCAGTCCTCACGATTCTTGATCAGCTTCTCAGCGTCTCCATGGGCGATGTCAAAGAGATCTTCCAATCGCTCTACAAAATCAGCCTCCTTGGTTTTATGGCTCTGGCTTGTTCTGGAAGCATGCTTCTTTAAGCAAGTCCATTATCTCTAATATATTCATTTAATTGAATTCATCATAAATATGATGATTAATTAATTAAAAACATATGTTTAGTATACTTGACAACTGCTAGTAATTTCAAATATTAATTGCATAAATAATAGCTATATTTTATGAACTTTAATAAGCGGGGGCGACCTCTAAAGAGTGTTCAATCCAAACAAAGTTTTATATGTGTTGTTTTTGCAACCAATGGAACTGGTTGAGGGGGCGCAACCTAAACAAATCAACACTTCGAAAATAAGAGACACCCTAATATATATATACACACACTTTTGAATTTAATTAGTGTCAGGGAACGTTTTTTGGCTACAATGTAGATAATGTGCAAAGCAACCGTCTACATTTTTCCTAATATGTCTGTACTAAAATGCTTTAACCTCGCACTGTAAAAGCATAAGTAAAACGCTTGTTAGTTTATTGAATACATTTTGGGGCTCCCCGGTAGTTCAGTGGTCTTGATGTCGGACTCCGGGCAGTGAGGTTCTGGGTTTGCTCTTCGCTGCTAGGGTCTGGGTTGGGTTGGGTTGGACTGGCCACTTACCCTATTAATGCTCGTGTTAATGTATGTATCGTATATTGGGGTGTATAAGTCTACGATCCAGATTAGTCGATCCCCTAACTTTCAATTTCAGATTTAGATTTTAGCCTATTCTGAGTGTTTAAGTCGACCACCATCCTGCCCAAAGATGGATCCTATCTGCTTTGCAGATAGCTGGTGAGGGAAACTATATTGTTGGGGCCTCTTTGTGAGTGACCCGTTGCCCACGTCGCGCTAACATCATGAAAAAGAAAAACTATAGTGTTTGTCATTTACCATTACTTATTCGGACTATAGTGGATTTAATTTTCCCAGAAGAGTTCCTTGTTCCATGCACAGTTTGTGTGTATCATGAAAAAACCTCAGGGAACCATTCTGAGTTCAATCCCATATATATATATATATATATATATATTAGTGATGTAGCAGTTGTCCGCAACCGCATTTATCAGTGCGGTTATTGAGGTTGTTTGAGAATATCTTCTTACTAGGGCAACCAAATGCTATAAATGCTAGTGTAATAGCTATAAATTCTATAAACGTCGCCAAATGCTGTTCCTGTCATGCCTCATGCCTTCACTCAAGGATGCAAAAAAGTTAAAGTTTGCTACGCCCTAATTGCGATATGTCTAGAATTGCTACTTGGACTGGATGGATAGATGCATTATGTAATAACTTGCATTTATCAACGTTAGGTGGCTAGAAAAGCATTATTTTAATAATATTTAATAAAGCAATGATGATGTATAATTACTGTTGAGAAAAAAAGATAAAAAACACTAAATTTTTTTTTATTACAAATTAGGCAACCTTCACTACCAAGTTACAAACTAAACTAAGGCACTAGCTGATTCAGTATCTGTTCAGACACGAGTGAGGGTGGTTGTGTTACGCTAGCTCTCCGTCGCTACCTTTGTAACGTTACGTGCTTCAAACCATTAGTAAAGTGTTAGACTGTGGTGCAACCATCATGGAGCGATCTACGAGTGCAGTGTGGAAGTACTTCTCGAGAGTGTCAAACGATGTAGGGAAGTGTGTCATATGTAATAAGAACTATTCACGAAAGGGAAGGAGTACCACTAACTTAAATAACCATCTGTGTTCAATGCACAAGAAGGAATATAATGAAGTGATATCTAGTGAAAATGAAGCTAATGAACAGTCAAAGAAGAAAAAGGAATCAAAAGTGTCTCTTACACCCCTACAGGAAATGAAGTGTGCAGTGAAAGAAAAGAATCAGACGATTGAAAGTTGCTTCGAAAAAGTCAAAATTTGGGATGCGAATCATTCCAAGTCAAAATCACTGGACTATTGCATAGCCGAAATGATAATAATGGATGAGTGGATGACTTACCATTCAGCCACGTTGAGGACTCAGGTTTCATGAGACTCATGGCTGAAACAGCTCCACAGTATAAAGTGAAACAGCGTCAGTTCTACACTCATCTTATGTGCAACGATATCTGTGATTTTGTTTCAAAGAAAGTGTTCAAAAATCTTGAGCCTCAAAAAGATTCGAAAGTATCATTGACAACGGATGCATGGTCAGACACGTCTGCTGGAGAGTCTTTTCTCTCTTTGACATGCCATGCAGTGAATCAAGACTTCAAGAGAACCAATTTGGTGCTCAGCGTAATGCCACTTGAAGATCGCCACACTGGAGAAGTGGAGAATACTTGTCAGAAAAATTTGAGCAGATGCTTCAGAAGTGGGATATTGCCCATTCATCCATCCATTGTGTAATGCGCGACTCGGGAGTAAACATGATAAAAGCTTTGTTTCTCACTGGCGTCCATAATATCGATTGCACTGTTCATAAACTGCAACTTGTAATCAAAAGTGGATTATCCTCACAAAAATCTCTGACTTGTTAGCTAAACTTCGATCCATCACTACTCATTTCAATCATTCTACGATGGCGCAGGCTGAGTTAAAAAAATTCAGAAAAGCTTAGATCAACCTGAACTTACAGTCATTCATGATGTCGCCACACGGTGGAACAGCACTTATCACATGATGCAGAGAACACTGAAGTTGAAGGAACCACTGAGTCTATATAGCGCTGCTAACTCCAAAATGCAACAACTCACTAACGTCAACTTCACTCTCTTGTCAAACTGTGTGGTTGTGCTGGAACCATTCGATGATATCACAAAAGAATTGAGGAGTTCCACCTCTTCCATATCTGAGGTTATTCCCCTCATCGTTTCCTTGAAAAATGTGCTGCAACCTCGAAGTGGTGATTCTGAAGCTAATCGTGGAATCAAAACAATGAAGGAGATAATGCGCGCAGAGCTAGCAAGGAGATTTGATGGCCTGGAAGCAAATTACATGTATTCTTTGGCTACCTATTTGGATCCAAGATACAAAGCAAAATTTTTTCCGCTTCACATGTCAAAAAAGGTGTTCAGGAAAATTCGGGATATCTTTGTGATGAAATGGACAAGACTCAAACATCCTCGGACTCGGAGACAGCCAGTGAACCACTGGCAAAGAAACCACTAATTGATTCCGGCCAGGCATCAGCTTCTACGAGTAAATCAATAACAATAATGGACTCAATGAGTGCTCTATTGGCTTCCAGTAGTGATGACGAGACCGAAACTGAGTCAAACAGAGACTCGCAAAAAATGATCGAGAAATATCACAAAGAGAAAAGGATTGGGCAAGATGATGATGCTTTGGCTTGGTGGAGGTCAAATCAAAAGAAATACAAAAATTTGAGCAAACTGGCTCGGACATACCTTGGATGTCCTCCCTCAAGTGTTCCTAGTGAACAATTATTTAGTGGAGCAGGGATCATCTACGATGAAAAAAGGAATAGGCTGAAGGGGGACAAAGCTGAAAAGCTTTTATTTTTGAAATACAGTCTCTCAGCAATTCAATTTAAATATAAGGATTCAATAGTGTATATATTATATATATATATATATATATATACACACACACACACCACTTTCGAATGGGCGGTGGTTGGGGAAAGTGGTTGGTGGGATGCAAAATGCGTTGGGTCCTCGTCCCGCATCCTGGAAACACACTTTTTACAGTTTAGATTATAATCATTATATTGTAGACTGTGAAAGTGTGGCTAAAACGCGGTATTTTATTGTGCTGTTTATTCTTAAGTAATATTATGATGTTATAGGATACGCAACCGCAACCGCGCGGAGCTCTATTTGTAAGCTCCGCAATAGGCCATGGGCCTGAAATGTCTTTTGGGCCGTAAGTTTGAACTTTCTGCGCTTCACATAACCGGATGTTTCCAGTTTGAACCTCCCCTCCTTATATAAAACCGCTTTTAAACGCCATTGTATAAAACCGATGGTTAACGCACTTTCGAAACTGGCGTCTGACAGTCATGTGCATCGTAAACAGAGAGCTGTTATCGAGTTCTTAACCGCAGAGAAGGAAACAGTTGAAATATTCACAAACGTCTACAAAACGTTTACGGAGATGCTGTTGTTGATTGAAGCACAGTTCAACGTTGGTCTAAACGTGTGAGATCATCGGAGAGAGGGAGAGCCAGCCTCGATGATGAGCCATGCAGCGGTCGCCCGGCATCGGTTGTCACAATTCACACTGTGCAACATGCTAACAGCATTATTCGATCAAATCGGCGCGTCACATACAAGGAGCTATGAATTAGTGGAGGAAGTGTGAATACGATTATTCAGCAACTGGGATACTCAAAAGTGTGTTCACGGTTTGTTCCTCGCCAACTGACTGAAGATCACAAAGTCCAAGGAAAAGAATTGCTTCTGAGACGTTGGTTCGATACGAGACAGAAGGGGATGACTTCCTTTCACGAATTGTGACTTGGGATGAGACTTGGGTACACCACTTTGAACCTGAAACAAAACGACAATCCATGGAGTGGCATCACGCAGACTCCCCACTCGAGAAAAAGTTCAAAATGGCTCCCTCTGCAGGAAAGGTTATGGCCACCATCTTCTGGGACATGAAAGGGGTGATTCTGGTGGACATTATGCAGAAAGGACAAACAATCAACTCGGAGGCATATGTTGCTACCCTACAGAGACTCCAGAGATGTATAAAGCGAGTTCGACCGGAGAGAAAACTGGAAGACGTCCTTCTTTTGCACGATTATTAACGCAAGATCACACAACAGTTTGCAAACAAGAGAGGCCATCACAAAAATGCGCTTGACTGTGTTACCCCCTCCATACAGCCCGGATCTGGCACCTTCAGACTTCCATTTGTTTGGGCCAATGAAGGATGCTATTCGTGGAAGAAAGTTTCAGAGTGACGATGAGGTTGTTGAGGAGGTTAAGAGGTGGCTCCAGCGGAACCCAGCGGACTTTTACCAACAAGGAATAAAAGCCCTTGTTTCGAGATGGAGGAAAGCCGTAGAAAAGGATGGAGACTATGTGGAAAAATAAAAATGTGTAAAAAAGGTATGTAACTACTTATGTACAAAATTTCTGGAACTTACAAGGAAACTTGGAAAGAAAAAAAAAAGGTGGGGCAAAATATCATATACTGAGTGGTCCTCGTATGTTAAAGTTAATTGGGAATTACTACTTTAGGGTAAGATTCAAGAGGAAATACTACCTATAATAAGTATATTGCTGAAACATGTTCCGAAGAAACAAAAAGGAAAACTCGAGATTGAAATCAGGACATAATTTAGGCAACGGAAACAAACCATACAAAATCTCTTCAGGTGCAGAACTCAAGCAAGGTTACTCAAACTAGAAAAAAAATTATGCGAAATAGAAATGGACCTAAAATAAAACATTCATCCACAAGAGAAACGAGGAGAAAACAAAGTAGCAGAAAATAAAAAATAACCCGAAATATTTCTACACGTTTTTGCGAAAAGAAAAATGTATCGTAAAGAGAGTAGGGGAAGGTGGGGTAAGACGGACTACTTAACACAAAAATGAGTCTAGAAACCACATTTATATAATTTTGGGGGTTTTTAGGGGTTGTGGTGGTGCTTTGGGGTGTTATATTTAAAGTCCACACCCTGGTCACGGTTTTTAGAGGAAAAGACTGAAACGCGAGATTTTACCAAATCAATATTTTATTGTACCAAAAACGAATCACGGGGTAAGATGGACCCAGGGGTCCATCCTTACGGGCACAACTCACACACAAAAACCTCTTCCTCATCATCATCCTCTACCCCTGCACATTCCTCATGTGCCCATCTCTCGCAAATGGCGCAACAAACCCACCCTTCCCCTCGCACAGAATTAACAAACGTGTCATTGCAATACAAGCACTTGGTTGAATCTCCATCCTCACTGTCATGAGCCCAGGATGGCCCAGCTTTCGCTTGCTTTGCTTTTTTCTTTTGTGTCATGCTTTTGTTTGGTGACGTGAAGGACATCTAGCAACCAATATCTGAACCTCGCCCTTTCTGCTTGGGTTTAGAGGGGGGGGGGGTTCCATCTCACCCCATGGGTCCGTCTTACCCCACCTTCCCCTACTGGTTCGTTGATAGATGGGGCGACCGAATACACAAATAGCCCAGAAAAAAAATGAGCGAACTGCTTAAAGAACAATTTAACTCTGTGATTAGTACCCCAAAGTCCGAGAGAAAAGTAGAAAGTCCAGATGAATTTTTTGATAAATCAGCCAAGAAAAAGTTCGGACACGAACCTATTAATAGATTTAGAGGTTTTGGAAGAATATATAATTCAGGCTATATCACAAATACGAAAAAAATTCGGCACCAGAACCAGACACATGCAGTGTCACATTTTTAAAGAAATGTGAAGAGAACATTACCTCTTTATTCAAAGGATGGAACAGAGCAATGCCTAAGAATTATAATTATAATTATCGGCCAGTAGCTCTCACCTCCCACCTTATAAAGTGCTTCGAACGGGTAATTATAGGTAAATTGCTTACTACCTAAAGAAAAGAATTTACTCAATCCGAACAATGGCTTCAAGGCTGGGAGATCATATTGTTCTCAAGAACTGTGCTTCTGTGCTGACACCCTGCCAAGGCAAACTCTTTCGTTTTTGTCTTTCATCTGATACTTTTCCTTCCTGTTGGAAGTTCGCGCTCATTCAGTCTGTCCCAAACGAGGGTGACCGCTCTCAACCCTCCAACTATCGTCCATTTGTTTTGATTTCTTGCCTTTCTAAAGTTTTTGAATCTATCCTAAATAGGAAGTTTCTTAAACACTTCTCTTCTCACAATATTCTTTCAGATTGTCAGTATGGGTTCCGTAAGGGACGCTCTACTGGCAATCTTCTTGCATATCTCTCTGACTCTTGCTCATCCTCCTTTCGGGATTTCGGTGAAAACTCTGCTATTGCGCTAGACATATTAAAAGCTTTCGATCGAGTCTGGTACAAATCTTAAATTTCCAAACTGCCCTCCTTCGGTTTCTATCCTTCTATCTGTGCCTTCATCTCTGATTTCTTTTCTGGCGGTTCTATAGCCACGGTTGTAGATGGCAATTATTCTTCTCCCAAAGCTATTAATAGTGGTGTTCCTCAGGCCTCTGTCCTATCACCCACCCACTTTTTATTTATCAATGTTCTTTTAAGTCGCACTTCCTGTCCTATCTACTCCTACGCCGATGATTTTGCCCTTCACTTTCTCACCCGTTTCACAAAGCGTTCCTCTCAACAGTCACTCCATGCTTCGCGTGAGACGGCTATGGCACACCTGACCTCTGATCTTTCTACTATCTCTGACTGGAGCAGAAAAAACTTGTGGCCTTCACTGCCTTAAAAAGCAGCCAGTTCCTCCATCTGTCTACTCGTCACAATCTTCCACACAACTATCCTCTTATCTTCAATAATACACAACTTAATCTTCGTTTTACCTTAACATTCTTGGTGTTTCCTTTTCTCATGATCTGGAAATATCATATACACTCTCTAAAACAGCTTCTAAGAAGTTAGGTGTGCTGTACCGACTCTTCATCCGCACTCAGTTGCTGTCTCTGTATAGGGGTCTTGTCCGACCCTGCATGGAGATTATGCTTCTCATGTGTAGGGTGGCTCAACCCACTCACCTCTACTTAACCAGGCGGAATCAAAGGCTTTTCGATTCATCAATTCCCCGCCTCTTATTAAATGTCTTCAATCCCTCTCTCTCCACCGCAATGTTGTCTCACTCTCTCTTTACTATCGCTATTACAACGAACACTGCTCTTCGGAACTCTCTAACTGCATGGCTGCTCCTTTAAGGAGAGCATGTAGAACCCGGCTTTCGAACATTTTCATCCCTTTTCTGCCCACCTCTCTAACGCAAGGGTTAATCGGTATTCTCAATCTGTCATCTACTCAACAGGTCAACTCTGGAACAACCTTCCTCAATCCATCTTTCCTCCTGTCTGACCTCCAATCTTTCAAACGAAGAGTGTCCAGGCATCTCGAAAACTCTGAACCTACCTTGATTTCGGCTCTTTCGTTCTCCTTCTTACGGGAGGGGGGGCATTTTTGAGGGCGCTCGTCCTTGGCCCCTCCTTCCTGCATAAAATAAATTATTTGACGACCAGAAGAAAATACTGGAAACATTGTATCGAGGACAAAACATAGCGGTAATGTATACTGATTTTGCTAAAGCCTTCCATAAATTTGATCATGTAGTTATAGCACATGAACTTTAAGAATACAGGAATTACTAAAAAGCCGGGAAGACGGGTATATAATTTTCTGACTCAAAGAACACAAACATTGGCATTAAATGAAGTAAAATCTGAAGTCTCGGAAATCGTGAGTTATGTTCCACGAGGTACAGTATTAGTTCCTTTGCGCTTTATAATAATGATTGCAGAAATTAATGTAGAAATTGAAGACAGTATTGCATCATGTTTTGCGGATGAAATAAAGATATGCAAAGAAATATCAAACGAAGGTGACATTACAAAATTACATTTAAACATTACTTAAGTGGGCGGAAGACAACAATATGAAGTTCAACGTAGAAAAATTCCAACTTCTAAGATGTGGTAATAACAAGGTGCTACAAAATAAAAGGTACGAAACTCTGCAAACCAAACAGCTAACACCAAACCCATGAGTCAGGGATCTTGGAGTAATAATGTCGTCGGATGCAGAAATCAGAGAACATTATAACATTAAAATTGCAACGGCTAAAAAAGCAATGGAAATTATCTGGAGGGGCTTTCACCGCACAAAAGTAAACATCATGCTAAAATTATGGAAGAATTTAGTCCTAGCAATAATTAAGTATTGCTCAGTATTCACAAGCCCATACAGAAAACGAGACATTGCAAACATAGAAGCTTACAAAGGACTTTTACGTCTAAGATTGAGGAAACGAAGGGTGAAGACTACTGGTCTCGACTACAATCCCTGAAACTCTACTCTCTGGGAAGAAGACGCGAGCGGTACACAATAATATACATATAGAAAATACTCAAGGGCTGTGTCCCTAACCTTAGAAATAAAATAGAAACACACAGGAATGGGAGAAGAGGCAGATTTTGTACTGTCCCAGCTGCGGAGGAACAGGGGCCCATGATAACGATAATGAAAAATACCCTGAGAATACGCGGACGGAAACTATTCAATGTACTGCCCCGAGAACTGACGAATCTCCAGCACCACAACCTGAATGATTTCAAGAATCAGCTGGACAGATCCTTGTGCAAAGTTCCTGACCAAGAATGTAGGCTGGTTACGAGGACAGTAGAGCGGAAACCAATTCCTTCCTCCACCAAATCTTACAAATGAGGTGGGATGCCGCAGCAGAGGAGTCGACCGTAGGTCAATCCTGAACACCGTCGTTCAAAACTGTCATAAGGTAAGAGAGAAAACCCAGTAAGGCCCAAAGCAGGGGTGCTCAGACTTTAGGTACCAAAGATCTACTTTCGCTAGCCTCATCCTAAGGCGATCTACCAGCACTGAATTGACAAACAAAAAATTCACACCAATATATTTTCTCTATTCACGCGAAATACATTTATTTAAATAATAATAATTATGAAATAATAAGATATTCTTTGGTTCTTCTATTATCAAATAGACGTAGATGATTTGCATTGCGTGGCGTTAGCAAGCTGTGCAAAGTTTGGTTTATAGTTACTGACTGCTAACTTCAAGCAGGTGTCCATATGAATTATCTGTTAGAGTGGACCGGTACTTGGACTTGATGATTTTCATGTTTGAGAAAGCTGATTCACAGAGGTATGTGGAACCAAAAAATGCTGTCACATACATGTAACTTTTTCTCAGTTTTGGATATTTTTCCTCCACGAGAAGATTCCAAAAATTTTTATCGAATACCCTCGATTTGATTTGAAGGTCGCTTTGCAGTGTTAAAATTTCACTTTCGACGTAAGATCTGCCCATGTGAGACAATATTGCCATTTTTAATGCGAAATCTTTAACATCTACGTCTGCATCAAACGGAAAGCACATAAATCTTGATACAGGTTCTAGCATTCCGAAGTCTTGGAAGCGCCTCTCAAATTCTGTGATGAGGCTGTTCAGTCACCCGTTCCACATATCGATCATTGTCAAAATTTGTAAGTTCTTTTTCCTCGTTTTCTAGTTCTGACATCATACTTGGGAATTTTTAGATTCCGAGTTATGCAATATCATGAATATTGGTACTAAATTATGTTACCCTATTTCATTTTTAGATAACTGCCTTAGGAAAGCCAAGAATAGGTATTATAATAGTGTAACTGTAAAGAAATCAGCGTAAAAATATCCTTAGCTTACCTTACCATGTAAATTTTCAATATCTTCCGACTTTACTAAAAGCAATTGGTATAAATGCAGTCTTTAAGTATAATAATACTGTAAAATCACGCTTAATTAACCCTGTACCGCCTAAGCGGACGAATTCGTCAGCTAATATAATTGTAATATAATAGAAAATAACTTCCTATAAAAATTCTCATCTCTTTCCCAATTGGACGAATTCGTTCATTAATGTAATTTCATGTATTTTGTCAAATTTCAAATAATTAATATTAAATTTTTGAAAGGAAAAAAATTTGGGCAGTAGGTTGGTTGTGTGTATTCGATCGGATGTACACAATATAACTCAGTATATATAGGCCAAACGGGTAAAACGTTAGATATTAGGGTAAAACAGCATAAATATGCGTGTAGAAAAGCAAATATTTCTAATGCATTGTTTAACCATATGTACAGATGTAATCATAGTATTAAGTGGGATAGTTCTAAAGCTCTCGTTAAAAACACAGATATAATCGAAAGGAATATTCTAGAATGTGCATTTATCCATTTTAAAAATAATTTCGATAACAGTACGGCAATGTATAAAATTGATAATATCCTGTTAAAATACCTTTTGCCTCTAATCAACTCTTGTTAATCTTGTGTTAATCTTTTTATTTTTCTGTCCCGTTGTATATATTTTTGGTCATCTTGCCTCCACCCTTCATTCCCTGACGAGGTGTACTTCTGACTACACGAAAGGCCTTGGAATCTTTTTTCTTTTTCCTTGTGGGTCTGCATCATTCATTCATTTCACGTGTCTAATTGTGAAATTCATCTCGTATACAGGGTGGGCCGAAAGTCTGGATCCATAGGAAAATATTTATTTTAATACATAAATTACAACAAATGGTAAATACTTAAAATGAATATCAACTTTAACTCGTAAATGCGTATCCGTGATACTGTACAGTAGTTCGTACTCCAGTATAAATACTCAAATACTTTTTTTATTTCAGCCCAGAAATGGCTTCGAATCTAACAACAGAAGACCAGGTAGAACTTGTGCTCATGTACGCAAGACAGGGCGCTACACACAGAGAAGTTGCTACCGAATTCAATAGAAATCATCCTGATAAGCATCCAGTAACACATGCGACTGTTGGCAAGTTGTTTAAACGTTTCAAAGAAACAGGAAGTGTACATGATCGATGGTGTTCTGGTCGTCCAAAAACTGCAACTGATGAAAATACCTCTGCAATGGTATGTGAAACTTTAACGAATAGTCCAGTAAAGTCAACAAGAAGATTATCAAATGAAACACGC
>JAJOZX010000412.1:85000-90000 GCA_023014485.1 Bathynomus jamesi | reverse complement strand
TTCAGTGTTCCTGAGGACAAATACTATACCAATATATATGCACGGTTTGTGTGTATCATATATATATATATATATATATATATATATATATATATATATATATATATATACACTATATCATACTATACCAATACCATACTATACTATAGTTTTTCTTTTTCATGATGTTAGCCCGACGTGGGCAATGGGTCGCTCGCAAAAAGGCCCCAAAATAGTTTCTCTCACCAGCTATCTGCGAAGCAGATAGCATCCAGTTTGGATCCTATCTGCTTCGCAGATAGCTGGTGAGGAAAGCTATATTTTGGGGCCTCTTTGCGAGTGACCCGTTGCCCACGTCGGGCTAGCATCATGAAAAAGAAAAACTATAGTATTTGTCATTTACCACTACTTATTCAAACTATAGTGGATTTAATTTTCCCAGAAGAGTTCCTTGTTCCATGCACGGTCTGTGTGTAACATAAAAGATCTCAGGGGACCATTCTGAGTTCAATCCCATATATATATATATATATATATATATATATATACAGTGGTGTAGTGATGTGGGAACGGCGTTCCCTTACTTTTTTTGGTAGACGGAACGGCGTTCCCTCACTATTTCAAATAAATCCGAACTTACAAATCTCTAACGTCATGAAATTTTAATTCCCACCCCTGGAAGAAATATGAGAAAGAATCATTAACTGTTTCATTTCTTTTAGCTTCGACTGAGGCAATGCTAGCCTATAAAGATCTGGTGAAACAGTCACCACGGCGTACCAGTTGTTAACTTTTTTTTAGTTAATCATTCCAGTTGTTAGCTATTTTTATTGATTGTACTGGATGTCATATATCTAATGACACTGGAAATACTGCATCTTCAACCTTGGAATATATCCTAATATCCAGTGCATATGACCTCAAAATATCCCTGAAATTGGTCAGATTTCAAAAGATTTCCCGGGGGGCTTACAGTGTCCCCGGACCCCCAGCTGTATGGGCTCGCCGCGCTCGCCATTGTCCCCCCCCCGCATCTGAGTAACACTTTCAAAATGCGTTCCCTCACTTCTTTATTTAGCACTACACCACCACCATTTTCAAGTCTACATATGAGCCGACATTTAAATGCGTGACAATAACTTAAGATTATCAATAAAATAAATAAATACATACCTGCCCAAGGCAGTTGAAGGCACGCTTATCGAAACGGAAAAAGTTACCATGTATCGCCAGAATTAAAAATTGTGCCTCTACAAGGCCGAAGGATATAAGCCCGAGTTGAAATGTTTTTTTCTTTATAAAAAAAATTAATAGGAGGAAAAACGTATTTTATTTAGTGAGAATTAGAAGAAGGACTATTATGTAACCGTATGCAAGCAAATAATTATTCATTAAAAGAACTTTAAATATACGATATTACTTATACTTTCTCGGGCGTAATGTCTTGCGCCCGAGTAAAGGCTCTTGAAAGATTACACGAAAACTTAATGTGTCAATATAGTTTTTTATAGGTAGTAAGGGTATCTAAATGCGCTAAAAATTTGCTTGCGTGACGAAGGCTAGACAGAAAAATAGTAACATACAACCAGCCAAAAACCATTTTTACAATTTGTATTTAAAACTTTTTTTTTTAAACTTAAATCTATAAATACACAATTTTATCTCTCATGCTTCTCCTTGCCCCTTGCCTCTCGGGCTCAGCCCGAGTGCAGGAGTCGCTACTGATATATATTATATATATATATACACCTTAGCCAAATTATTAAAATACCCAGTCAAAAATGACCTTTATTTGACGTTGGGAGAGTTTTCTTTTGTTTGTGTTTTAGAAATTTAAAAAAAAAATGTAAAAACAAAAGAAATTACGTTTTAAAAACCTTCTGTCTAATAATTATAGTCGAATTTCAGTATTTTGTTTCTTGTCCTTTCGGTTTTATAAGGAAGGCATTACTTTCAATACACTTGAGGCATTGATGTCGGAGGAGGTTCTCACCATGAAACGAGATTCGAAATCAATTCCACTTTTATTTCGTTTTTACGTTCTCATTTATTTTTATTTTTGTGGTTTCCCATAAATTTTCAGCCAAGTTTATGTCTAGTGGGGAGTTACCCCCATTGAAGCGACAAGATCCGATTCTCAGCGAGATAGGACTTTCTTACCATACCCCAGTTTCAGCATCTTAACCAAGTATTGAAACTGATTTTTAATTATTGAATAAAAATTCGTAAAACCTGACTGTTTTATTTTTACTCCTTCATTTCTTAATAATGAATTAACTGCCCTAAAGGGTATAAAAAAACAATAACTTTTGATTGGTGATTATAATAATAATAATTTGGCCTTAGGTATGAACAAGAATTACCCTGTCAAGTATTCATGAGTCGTTCCCTATATATAGCAAAAGAATAAAAAAAAAACCCTTCCCCTATCGTCTTATAGCTTTGGGTAATCCCTAAAAACGTCTCTGAACCCATTCCTAAACTCAAGAACAGACACGTTCCTTTTCATGGAATATAATTGGAGAGATTCACACATTTTCTTAATGGGTCCATCGCTAATTTACGATACCCAAAAATGGGATAATTAATTGGGGGCATTTGAACAGAAATATAATTGGAACTGATTTACGTTAATTTAGATATCCGCGTTTCGGGCGAGAGGTCCAATTATTGGCGTGCAATTGAAGGGGTACAGTTATACAGGGTGGTCACAAAGTTTGGAATCAAATGGGGCAGTTTATACAACTAAAAGTATATTTTATTCCGATTCCAGATTTTGTGGTCACCTGTAGACGTCTCGTTTCGTATTTTATGGGAGTCTATAATACACTTCTTTATTTACTACCGTTTCCGAAGAAAGTTTACCTATAAACAAGCTTTCTAAACAGCATGAAAAATTACTAATTAGTAAGTATTCCGGTTTTCTTTCGATTTTCGATATTTTTTTTTTTACGGGAAGTGGGGGGGGGGGGGGAGGGGAGTATTGACTAATAAAATTTCAAAGGCAAATATCAATTGTTACTAATTAGTAAATTTACTTTTTTTTAAAATTTTTCTTATAACAAGAAACAAACGATAAAAAAATTCTTTTTTTTTGGTCCATGATCGATCCTTCTGTATATGCATATCTCTATTTGTGGGATTTGATGAAAAAGAGAATTGCTTTCTACGTTCTTTCTACCTTCATAATCTATTATGCACGCATACCTCGTCACGCAGGGACTTTTGACTCGTGCAGGAACTAATAAAGTCTGTTTTTGAATGTTGGTAAATTATTATTTTGTACATTGTTTAGATCCTTCTGTAGGATATTAAATAATTTTGGGGATTCAGAAATTGAGACTTTTTAGTACATAACATTATATCAAAAGGTCTGAGCTGCTGATCGGGAAGCCGTGGAATCGAGTACGGAATAAGACTTTGTGATTCTAAACTTCCTCGGTGGGTCATGCCATGTTCGGATTCTACGTTAAACTGTCGGTCCAATCTGGGACAACAAGCCTAACCTTCGTCAGGGTGATCAATTTGGGCAGAAGCAAAATACAGGTTCATCTTATATATATATATATATATATATATATATATATATATATATATGGGATGAATTTCACAATAAAACACGTGAAATGAATGAATGCTGTAAACTGACGAGGTGTAGCTTTGAATACACGAAAGGCCTTGGAATCGTTTTACTTTTTCCTTGTGGCTTTGCAGCATATATATATATATATATATATATTTTATAATTACAATGACATCTGTTCCCACATAAAATCATGGAAGACTTAAATCCATAATTAAGATATTAAAACCCCCAATAAAATGCAAATACTACTACTAATAATAATAATAACAATAATAATAAAACTCCTTCCAAATTTTATTTGCTGCATTCAAATAAAATTCTTTATAGGTTCACAAAGGTGCATCATAATATGGTTTTATATTCAGTTTGATTTCTGTAGAAAAGAAATAAAAAAAAATAATAAAGATTTAAAAGTTAGCCTTGATTTTATATATATATATATATATATATATATTATATATATATATATAATATATATATATATATATATATATATATATATATATAACTGCGGTCATAACAGAATGATTATCTCGATTATAATGATTATCTTGTGCCCGAATTACAGGTACAAAATTGTGAAATTAGGAACACGATACAATTACTCGCTTCTAACGGAAAAGTTATAATTTTTTCGCTTTTTAAGCTTAACAATATATATATATATATATATATATATATATATATATATATAAGAAGTTTTCTTTCAATTGAGAAATTTTATTATTGTTATTATTATTATTATTATTATTATTATTATTTTGCACGTGTACAGGTGGCAAAGGATAAAGATTAATAAATAAAGAAATAATTTGGTATAGTAATATCAACGACACACACACACACACACACGTATCATTAAAAGCGTAAAGAGAAATACTGTACATCAAATAGTTATCACGATATACAGTATCTCCCAAAAGTCCCAATTTATTTCTTTTGTGGAGTGAACAAGAAATACATTGGGACTTTTGGGATATATATATATATATATATATATATATATATATATATATATATATATATATATATATATATATATATATAGTGGTCGACCGGATATCCGCGTAATTTTTAACATCCGCATCCGCATTTCTGACTGCGGATGTTATGCGGATATTACCTCTAATAAATTATGCAATTTACAATTAAATTAGCTTATAAGGCCCAGTCATGCACATTTCATGTAAAGTATTAATTAGTAATGAACAAACAAATCTATAAACCTCAAAATCTAAATAGCTGGTAACACAGAAAATTGAATGAAACTTGTTTCATTAAATTTTCTGTGGCTGAAACTCTTGAGAAAGTTATTATTTTTATCATAATGAAAACATTAATATTAATTTTAATTCTTATGCATTACCTGCCATAAGAGTAATATCACGAAATTTGAAAAATTGTCATATATTCATAATTATATATTAATTGATAG
>JAJOZX010000412.1:45000-80000 GCA_023014485.1 Bathynomus jamesi | reverse complement strand
GTCATTTGTTCTAGATTGCGTATAAAATATAAAATTTGCATCATGGCCTCTATACAAGGTGCCCTATAAGTCCGTACCCACTGTGAATACAATGAAACGCTTTACCCGATGAGAAGTATTTATTTATTTATGGAACCAAATCATAAATGTTCAAAATGTTCCCCCTTCACTTCAAAAAATGTTAATGTAATTCCCACCGGGTACAGATTTTTTGGGACGTATTTCACGTTATTTTAACTTTTGTGCGCTATAGGATTAACATTATTTTTCTAACATCTATTCCCAAAAAGAAGTGTGTTTATGTCATTATTATTATTATTATTATTATTATTTCTTAAAAATCCGTTTCACATCCTTGCGAGTACTTCTCAATTTTATTTCAACTGCTCTTTACGCTCTAAAGAAATAGGGAAATAGTTCAAAGGACTCGGAACAAATATTTGTTCTTTTCTGCATTTAACTAACATATATAAATATATAAATACAGTACTTCATGTGCTAACTTTCTATACTTTCACCTTATATATATATATATATATATATACACACCTTTGGTTTGCTTCCGCCCGAATTATTCATTCTGACGAAGGTCAAGCTTTTCACTCCACCTTAGACCTACATTTTAACGTGGAATCCGAACCACGCCCCACCAGCAGCCCAGCGTCTTAACCACTAGGCCACCCAGGGTACCCATTTATTTACAAACCACTTTCTTTATTGTGTGGAAGGACGAACAGCTGGTTTTTGCTGCGCGCCGGCTGCCGTCACCGGGTCTCGAATCCGCGGCCGATGGATTCGTAGTCAGCGACGCTAACCACTACACCACCGAGGCGCATATATATATAGTTTTGCTTCCGCCCAAATTGTTAATTTTGAAGATGAAGCTTGTTGTCCCACCTTAGACCTACAACTTAACGTGAAATCAGAACCACGATCCACCAGGGTGAGTTAGAAATCACAAAGTCCTCGCCCGGACTCGATCTCACAACCTCTTGATCAGCACTGGGCCGTCTTAACCACTAATACCCAGGGTACCCCTTTATCTACCAACCAATTTTTTTATGGAAAGATGAACAACTAGGGGGAAGTGAGGGCCTCCAGGATTCGAACCGGGGACAGTGGATTCGTAGACAGCGATGTTAACCATTACACAACCTAGGCGCGCACGCACACACACACACATACATATATATATATATATTTGTTCGTTCTCTCTTCTCATCTTGCGCGGAATGTTCTCCTATACAAGCGTCGTTCTTTACGTTATTTATACTGCGTGTTCTTTGCAGTTGAAATGTATATATATATATATATATATATATATATATATATATGTATATTATAAAATTTCCCCTTCTCACATCTTATTCCCTTATTTTTTATCATCATTTGCATAAGGGATTTCTCCCTCATTTCTATATCGCATATGCTCTCTCTCTCTTCTTCAGCCTGTAACGAACGTGTTTCTTCTTGTTTTACAGAGCAACAAACCTTTGATGGAGAAGAGAAGAAGGGAGAGAATTAACAAATCCCTAAATTCTCTCAAAGAACTTGTTCTTCTTGCGGAGCAGAAAGATGTAAGTTAAAAATAATGATCTGAAATCCAAAACTTTTGAGCGACGGGACAATGTTTGCATTAACAAAGACACCAAAACATAAAATGATCTAACCTAACCTAGCCAAATTCGATCTCATCCAACTTTAGCTAACCTAAGAAAAACTAGCATTAGAAAATTGTCATACATAAAAAACTGAATATTTCTCTAGACCATTTGGAGATTTTTTAAAACTACAGGGTGTTCTAAAGTTACGTCGTAAACTTTTATGTCTGTCGATCAGTAGTCGGGAGTTGTGAGCAATGTGTTGAAGTTGAAGAAAGACACTTTGAACATCTAAAATAAACAATTATTGTTGTTTTTCTTATTGTTGCTGTATTTGAAATAAAATTGTTAAATATCGCATAATTTTTGTTAAGATATCGCGTTCATATAAAAGTTTACGACGTAATTTTAGAACACAAAAGTTTACTAGGTAATTTTAGAACACCCTGTTATAATTAAAATAGGTATGATTTAAAATATAATTAAAACAGGTATGATTTAAAATACAACCCAAACGTTTTTAGATATCGCTTGTAAATGCAAATAGAAGCGGGTGTCCGTACAGTAGAACTAACTCTGTTTATTATGAAATATATCTCGCTCTTTAACTATATATATATATATATATATTCAGCTCTGCGTTGAATAAATAATTATTTTATGGTTGCTGAAGTAATTAAGATATTCTTGAACTTTATCCTAACTATTCTCATTATTTACGACAACTGTTTTGGTTTTTTATTATATTCTTACCCTGTTGTTCTTGTTAACATCATCATTATATACATTTCACTTCGCGCTCGCTTCGATTTTTATCGCTACCTAGTTATAGATTTTGAATTATTAATTGGATTTTAGATATATGATAAACCCCTTTCGTTCTGAAATGCAAATTACATTATTGCTGAGAGGTTTTTAATGTTTTTTTAAATTCTTTTTTAACTTTCAGCTCTCAAAATTTAACAAGTTGGAGAAAGCAGATATCCTTGAGATGACTGTACGGCACGTAAAATCGCTTCACGAAAATTCCGAGCTGTCCATCGCCAGACCAAACGACTGCGTCGTTAAATATAGAGCGGGTTTCGATCGATGTACTTCGGAAGTAGAGAACTTCCTTTACAGCCACCAGAATCTCCCCCCAGAAATGATAACGAGGGTACTTTCTCACCTAAAATTGGTATCGAACGCGCTTTCCAAAGAACCTGCGAGCGCTCGCGCGAACTACGTGAAAGGGGAGACGAAAGTGAAGGCAACTATCGATACTAGTGTCCTAAGAGCGGACGTCATTAGGCACGAGGGAGAAGATACCATGATTCATTCGCCTCTACATACTCATAATTCATATTCAAAAACCTCAGAATCCAACGCACTTTCAAAAACCTCAGAATCCGATACGCAACCCGTTAAATTAGAACTTATGATTTCTACCTGGGGTTCTTCTACATCACACTCGTTCCCTCCATCGCCCCCAGACTCATCCAGGTGTTCCAGTTCGCCCGATTCCCTAAGGGGAAGCCCGAGGAACATCTTTGACCACGGAATTCAAGGGCAAAGTTTGGATAAACAGATCACCGCTCATCCTTATCTCTCTAAAGTGATCAGACCAGAGACGGACCTCCACGTTCCCTTCTGTTCCTCAACGCAGAATACCAAGCCCTTAAACCTAACAATCCCTCATTCCACTCGCCGGGAGGAATCCTATTCTCCGTCATCTCTCGTACCTCCTCCTCCTCCTCCTCTTTCTCTACTTCTTCCTCCTCCCCCTCCTCCCGTTTACGAAAGAACCTCTCCTTCGAGGCACAATACTTCTCCGCCTCGCGTGCTGATAAAACAGGAGCCTCACGTCCCTCCGCTGTCCCCGCCTTCGGGTAGATCCTCGCCAGCAGACCAACTTGGAAGGAGGCAAAGCGGCAACGCCCTTCAACTCGAGGCAGGACCGTCTCGAAGGCACTCCTTTAAGAGCGTGGAGCGGCCCACTCCTTATCCTAAAAAGGACGCCGTGAAGCGCTACCAGACTCAAAATCCTTCAATACTTAATGAGACTCCTCAAAACGTGCCAAATGTTCCACTAAGCGCCGCTCTCCCACCGTCGCACTGGAGGCCCTGGTAAACACATGGTGTAATATATATATATATATATATATATGTTTCGTTATAACACTAATGTATATTACAAAAATAAAATTTGTGGATAACGTTTCATTGATCTGTGATATAAGATTTGCCTTTCTCATAATAATAATAATAATAATAATAATAGTAATAATAACAGATATTTGCATAAAGCAGGGATGACCACCTTCTGTATGCCTGAGGGCCACTTTTATCCCCAGCGGCCCGGGGGCCATCCAGACCTTTATAGTGAAATATGGGTGAAAAAAATTAATTGAGATTAATGACTGAGAAAATGCAAACCCGTCAAAACTGAAACAAATAATGTTATTACAGTACAATGTAATCACGCCAATAACGCCAAAACATTTCAGTAATAATAATAATAATCACATATATTTGTCGGCAATTTTCTAACAAATTTTGAGGCTGGGGGCAGGCCGAAACTGTCTCACGGGCCTGATACGACCCCCTAGCCACCGTTGGTCATCCTGGCATAGAGTATTAAGACCTTTTTCAAAATGCTTTCCTCTTTCAATCCACTTTTAAGACAATCAAAAGAGTACAATCGGTAATATTTGGAAGAACACAAAACACTTTATTTTATTTGTATATTGTATAAAGAAAAACTTGATTTAAAAAAAATAATTTATTTTTTATTTATATAATAAATGTGTTTCTAAAGCAGTTTTTCTTTGTCCTTATATTTAAACTGTCTATGTACCAGTATATATTACGTACTATATCTGTATCACATAATACAGTATTTACATACTTCCATCCGCATATAATGAAAACGTATATACAGGGTGTCCCATGAGACCTCGCAGGCCTTTTCCTTACGATTGTAACTCGCTTCCATATTAGCCATTGCGTGTTATTCTACCCGCAACCCCCCAAAAAGCTCCCAAAACAAGACATCAATTTGAACATTTGTTTTCGTTCTAATGTATTACTTTTGTAAATTTAATTTAAAATAAACCTTCCTGTGAGACCAGACTTATGGGACACCCTGTATATATATGTACAAACATACATATTAAATTAATTTATACAAACCTTTAAAAAACACGTGCTTGAAATATATATATATATATATATATATAAAATGTTTCTAGAATAGCTAAATTTTGCCTTTCGAAACCATATCTGCAAATGACGTAGAACAGATCCAAGACATTCATTAATTCAATATCCATCAGTGAAGTTGAAAGATGAAAGCTGGAGGCAGCTTCTTTAAAATCCTTATATTCATCCGCAAGCTATTATAAATAATAATAAAAAAATATGAATCTGTGAATTGATTCTTGAAATATGAATCTCTGTTACAGTGAATTGGTTCGGTTTTTTTTTTTTACGTCTTTTTAATACGGATCTCTCTCTCTCTCTGAATAGGTTAGCTGGTTTGTGAATTGCATGGTTCTACAACCAATTTATTCTCTCGTATTTCAAACGCTGCTTATATCATGAATTGTAATAAGGTTGGGATCATGTACGTTGAAACTCAATAATTATATACGGATCATTTAACTCATTGGGAAGAAGTTTAATAATTGTTACTGTTCTACTTTTTTAGTGTTTTTTTTTTTTTTTAATTTTTCTCCTTTTAAAAAAGTTTGTATTTGAAAGTATTTTATTGGCAATTTAAAAGCGGTTACAACACTTATACCAGATCAATTTTTGTTCATCGTGTAAAGGTATCCATAATAATATATGGAATAAAAGATACATACATACACATACATACATACATACACATTATATATATATATATATATTGTGAAGTGAGGTTCGTTTAATAATTTTAAATTGCCTGAACACAGAAGTGCTTCATTTGTCTGCCAATAAAAGTCTTTAACAGACGCTCTGAATATACTTCATTGAACAAAGGTACGAGAAGAGAAGTAGATGATAAAGAAAGAGAGTTAAATAAAAAAAAGATGTATTATAAAATCTAAAATAATTTTACTTTTTTTTTTTTTTTTTAAGTCTCGCAATAAAATTTACAACGCACTAAACTCGCTCAGATCATGTTTATACGAATCGCTATTCGTTTATTTTATTGGATGCACTTAAATGAATATTATTCTACAATCTCTCTCTCTTTTTTGGGATCGTATCTGTATCGGGCGGAGCATCGAGGACTAATATATATATATATATATATATATATATATATATATATATATATATATATATTATATATATATATATACACACACACGGGGTGGGCTCCTCAAATGTATAGCTCAGCAACTGTTTTTATATGTAAATGAACAAGAAGTAACATAATAACAGTACATGTTGGAAATGGCTGCAATTGGCAATAGATACACGAGATTTTTAGTGTTTCGTGCGATACAACAACAGAATATCACAACTATGGCGAAAAACAGCATCCAACAGAAATGTAGACGGATGTAAATTTTAGATTATATATATATATATATATATATATTTTTTTTTTTTTAAAGTTCGGGAAGAACCGATTCGCCTCTATTTAAAATGGCATATCTCAGCGGAAAAACAAAGGAAAAGTGAGAGGAAAGACAGAGGAAAAAGAAAGGGTGGAGGGACAGTCGCAGTGGAAAAAGACCAAGGATGAGAAAGACTGCAGGGTCGAGCCCCATCATCCTTGGGTGCTAGGGCCGGGAGGGTGCACGTGAAACCTCCAGGAACAAGCACGTACAAACGAGCACAAAGAGCACTCAAAAGCACGAGCTTAGAACCCCCTTGCGGGGTATATATATATATATATATTATATAATATATATTAATATATATATGTATGAAAGCTTCTTTTGGAATTTGAAGCCAATTTAGTATTGTTCCAGAAGCAAGCATCATGGTTAATAGTTGGATGTATGACGCTTAATAATGACTGAACTTGTTTGTTTGAAGGATGTTAAGATGGAGAATTTAGTTTAGAGTTTATGAAAAGATAATTGAGCAATTATCCTCGATGTAAAATTTTATTTTTGTTAGAATACTGAAGCAATAAAGCTGGAGAGAACTGCAGGAATGAGTGTGTATATATATATATATATATATATATATATATATATATAGCAACTAGACAGGTTCTTGTTCTTGCGCAAAATCCCTGACCAGCCATGTAGCTGGGTGTGGGAACAAGACGTAACACTCTTCTTCATGAAATCCGCCAAATGAGGTGGGATAGTGCAAACGGGTGAAACTGGGGTCGATTCTGAACATCTGTTTTAAAACAACAAAAAGTGCATAAAATTTAATCTGTAATCAATTCATACACAATTTTAAGAAATTTTGTTTTATACAGAAAAAACTGTCCTCTACAGTAGTAATGTATTAGTATATATGAGTATATATCAGTAATGGATGAACGGGTTACATATATGAGTATCATGTAATGATTGGACGTACAATTCATAAATGTACGTATGTTCGTACTTTTGTAATACACTCTATCATAATCAGCAATGAATGCAAAAAAGTATGCTCGTGTTTTGCACAGAGGGAATATAATGACAAAAGAATACATACCACTATTATATTTAATATGAATAGCTCATTTTGCGCGGGTTAGTAGTGTGTGTGTGTGTGTGTGTGTGTGTGTGTGTATACACAAAGGGTGTTCCATAAGTCTGGTCTCAGAAGAAAATTTATTTTAAATTAAATTTACAAAAGTAAAACATTAGAAATAAAACAAATGTTCAAATTGTCTTGTTTTAGGAGCTTTTTTTTTGGTTGCAGGTAGAATAACACCGCCTTTTCCTCATGAGTGTAACTCACTTCCATATTAGCCATTGCGTGTTATTCTACTGCAACAAAATAAGGTCCCAAAACAAGACATCAATTTGGATATGTGTTTTAGTTCAAATGTATTACTTTTGTAAATTTAATTTAAAATAAATTTTCCTATGAGACGAGACTTAAGGGACACCTTGTATATACGTATATACACCTTTCCTTTCAACCTTTCAAATGTTCCGTGCGATGATTCCTCATCTCACGAAGGTCAAGCTTGACGCCACTCCTCTCGAGTTGGCCTGGTGAAGTAGTGAGTTGGTTTCTTGTACTCTCCACCTCACATAGCCAGGTACGTCTGGCTCATCGGGGATTGTTCTGAGCCAGGCGACCAATCTTCTTTTGAAGATGTCCACCGCAACACCACTCGTGTTTCTTACGTCTTTGGGCAGCTGATTAAACAGTTTTGGTCCCCTCACAACAAAGCTATTTTCTTTCAGGTTTAAGGATGTTCCCTGTCTAGCCTTTAATTTGGGAACACGACACAGTCTTCCTTTTCTACTTTCCATTGTTGTTTGGAGAGTTACAGGGTTCAGAGTAAGATTAGGGACTAGTTTCTCCATTATATTCCAAGTGTAAATAATGGTGTTTGTGTGTCTCGTCTCCTTTCCGGTGAATATAGGTTTAATCCGCGTAACTTTTCCCAGTAATTTAGTTCTTTGCACCCATTGATCTTGACTGTGAAACTCCTCTGAATCCCGTCTAGCTGTCTAATGTCTTCTTTTTTATATGGGCATGTTAGGACCGAGCAGTATTCCAATTTGGTTATGATCAGTGTTTTCAGTAGAGGAATCATTATATTCCTATCCCTTCGTTTAAAGGTTCTCAATATCTGCCCAGTTATTCTCTTTGCTTTGTTTACTGCTATCTTATTTTGTGTTTCAAATTTCGCATCATCTGTCATTACAACCCCTAAATCTTTTGCTCTAGAATTTCTCTGAATTTCCTGTCCATTTTGGTTATTATATTCCATGGATTTTAGGTCCTCCCTTTTTTCGTACCGTAACAGCTGAAATTTCTCAGTGTTAAACTTCATATTGTTGTCTTCCGTCCACTGTAGATTTTGTCCATGTCGGTTTGTAGAGATCCTATATCTTCTGGGTTTCTTATTTTTCTCTTCATTTTTGTGTCATCGGCAAAGGATGTTACTGCGCTGTCACTGGTAACGTCCTCATCTGTATCAGTTAGCATGATTATGAAGAGTGATGGAGCTAATACTGTTCCTTGTGGTCCTGAGCTGAGGACCTCCGATTCTGATGAAGATATTCCTTGTACTGTAACGACTTGCCGCCGCTCACTAAGGAAATTAAATATCCATTTTTCTACTTTTCCTGTTATTCCCATATATTTCAGTTTATGTATTATGATTCCATGGTCACACTTGTAGAACGCTTTGGCAAAGTCTGTGTATATTACAGCATAGTTTTCATTACTTTCCAGTGCATCAATAACGTTTTTGTAGTGTTCCATTAGTTGTGCTAGGCATGATCTGCCTGACCGAAACCCATGTTGGTTATCATTTAATTTTTTCAGTTTCCAAAACGCCGTAGATTTTCTGTCTAACTATTCTTTCAAATATTTCAGTGAGATGAGATGTAAGCGACACTAGCCTATAGTTTTTGGCCTCGATCACTCTCCTCCTTTATAAGCACACCGGACAAAAAATTAGTCACCCCTAATAGCACCGATAGTAGGAAGTTCAAGGTCACACAGAGGGCGCTGATGTAGCATTGGTAAGTGACAAGTAGCGGTGACGTAGCACACAGGATCAGATGTTTCGTGAGGTGGTGAAGAACAAAGTGTGTGTTGGATATAGTCTGCAAAATGGGTCGTGAGGCAGACGTTACTCAGTGTCAACGCGTACTGTCCAGCGAGTTTACAAAGAGTGGTGTAGTTCGCAATCAACTGACAATCGACGGCGTAACTGTGGCCGGAAAACAATTCTCGACAATAGGGGCCGCCGCCATGTTTCTCGTCTAGTAACTGCAAATCGTTTTCAAACCAGAGAACAATTGCTCCAAGAAACCAATGAGGTTCTCCAGCGACCAATTTCCGAACGGACATTGCGACGAGAACTGCATGCGATGGACATCTGGAGCAGGGTACCACGGAAGAGGCCGCCGTTAACAGCAAGTCACAAATTGGCACGTTATAAATGGGCTCAGAGGCACAAAAACTGGACTGCGGCAGATTGGAAACGTGTAATTTGGTCCGATGAGTCCCGTTTTTGTTTGTTCTCCAATGATGGGAGGCGACGAGTACATCGCAGGTCCAATGAAGCCTTTAATCCTGAATGCGTCGAAGGTGTTGTTCAGGCTGGAAACAGAAAGTGAAGCGCAGGAATAGACACCCACGGACTCTGGCGGAACTTCGGGACCGGCTGATGAACGAGTGGCAGCAAATCGATGTTCAGTACATGCACAACCTCGTAGAGTCTCTGCCTCGCCGGATTCGTGCGGTTATCAAGGCCAGAGGCGCCGTCACACATTATTAGGTACATTCTGAGAGGGGTGACTAATTTTTTGTCCGGTGTGCTTACATTGGGGCTATGTTCGCGCTCTTCAGGATGCCCGGTATTTCTCCCGTGTCTAGTGACCGTCTCCATATCCAATATAGGGGCTCAGCGATTGCATTCTTGCAGTTTTTGATCAGTGTGGCATTCCATTTGTCCGGTTCTGCCGCTGAGTGTGCTTTTAGTTTCCCTATGACTTGTGTAATATCATCTGTCGTAAAGTCGAAGTCCGTCATACTTTCCCCTTGTAGTTCTTCTTCAAAGAACGTGTTTCTATCGCATATCAGTTTTTCAGTTTTTGGGATACTGAAAGTTGATTCGTACTGAACTCTTAATATTTCAGATACTTCTGTTAGATCATCAGATAAAGCACGGTCTTCGTTTTCCATAGGTCCGATATATATATATATATAATATATATATATATATATATATATATATATATATATATTGTGCTGAGTTTCTATTTATTTATCCAGTTACCCACTTATCCATTTCTGTATTTATTATTTATTGCTATGAACCAATCAACAGTATAATGACATTTGGGCTACAACCTTTGGCCCAACTCAAATTTCGATGCTTTGTCTTGCAATAATAATCAGTGTGAAGGTCCATAAACTGACATAGCGCTCAGGCCAATTAATGCGGCTCTTCGCGCTAACTCCTGAATTATTATTAACCAACATCGGGAGTTGAACCCCCGACCTCAGTGTCTACATTTCGCTTATAGGAAAAGGGCGTGTGTATATATATATATATATATATATATATATATATATATATATATATATATATTACACACACACAAGATTTGATTATTATTCTCGGGGATTCCTGCTCGGCGATAAAATATATTTGGTCAGATAAAGTTTTAAGCATCCTAAATTCGGCTTTATCGGTAACAGATATTCGGCGATAAAATGGACAACACAAAATTGTTATAAAAGTGAAAGAGCGTTTTTCATTACTCTTTTATACAATAACATCATTTTAAAGCCTTACACTAAACTGGTAATATACGATAAAAGTTCTTATTACACACAAATATATATATATATATATATATATATATATATATATATATATATATATATATATATTATATATATATATATATATATATATATATATATATATATATATATATATATATATATATATATATATATATACACACTTCAACCTCTGTTTACGATTTGATTCACCTGTCTTTGTATCAAAGTGATCCAATGGTGTAGAGCATTTTATTGCGTTCTGGTCTTACACAAAGCATTTTAATTTATAGAATGGTTTTATGTTATCTTATTCGGAGACAATCAGTCTTTCTTTTCACTCTCTTCAAGTTAAATATTTTATTGCGAACGGAATAGATTTGGATGAATGCAATAATAACTTTTGTCGAGTTTAATATATTTTTTATTGTATATATTACGTGCTAAGGATAAAAAACAACGCTATTTAAATTGAATTGAATGTGTTATAGTTTTTATGTAATGAGAGAGAGAGAGAGAGAGAGAGAGAGAGAGAGAGAGAGATAATACGATAACATATAATTAATTCTAAAATAATTGTTAAATTTAATTGTATATTGAATATAAGAATTTAGAGGCGATAATAGAATTTTCTTAAGAGAAGTTTAATATTACAAATAATGTCGCATTTTGAGGGATTTTTTTTTTTTTTTTTTTTTTGGTCGAATAAAGACGTCGACGGAAGATTTCAACACTCGGTCAAGTTTCTTCGAAAAGATCAAATTATTTAGAAACCTTTTTCAAAGAGGAAATGTGCAAGTTTTCTTTTCTCAAATTCATCCCATTCAGCCCTTGTTCTTTTCATTAACGTTTTCTCTTTCATTTTCTTCTTTAATTACGTTTTCTCTCTCAATTTTTATGTCCAACTTTTTTATTCTTTTTTCTCGGTATTTTCCTTTCTCGATTATCATTTTTATTGTTCAGTATCACGTTTTCTTTAACACACTCTTTAAATTTAATTTTCCTTCCCGTTTTCTATTTTTTCCGCTTTTCTTTCTACCCCTTCTCTTTCGTTTTCTATATCTCTGTTGCGTTCTCTTTTCAGGAATTCTGAACTCGCGCGATGTACGTCGGAATCCAGTGTCGGAAAACTGTTGTAACCACTTCCGGTTTCTCTGTGAAAAAGGCTTTGTTTTAAGGTCTCTTTCTCACTGATTAGACTCTCGTCCACTCTCGATAATTTCACAACAAGCCTTCAACCTGAGAACTTGGATTAAAATGGGTTGATCTGCGGTTGTTTTTGAGCGACCTCGTGGTTGAGTTGCGGTGGAGGAGTTCTCATTAGTTAGGTGCAGGTGGTCAATTTTCGCGTGGCTTAACGCGGTAGAAAGGAGTAGGGCTCGGTAGGGGGTCTTCTTGACCCATCTCGTGTTCTGTATGACGTTTACCCAGAGAAAGGCGGTGCACAATTCTGCCTTTGACTAAAACTATGTGCTGATGACACACACACACACACACAGGTCAAATGACCCTCGAAAGAACATAACATTCTTTTATATCAATCAGGGACGGCTAACGACATTATATATTATAATATATATGGGAATGAACTCAGAATGGTTCCCTGAGGTTTTTTATGATACACACAGACCGTGCATGGAACAAGGAACTCTCCTAGGAAAATTAAATCCACTATAGTCCGAATAAGTAATGGTAAATGACAAACACTATAGTTTTTTCTTTTTCATGATGCTAGCCCGACGTGGGCAACGGGTCACTCGCAAAGAGGTCCCAAAAATATAGCTTCCTTCACCAGCTATCTGCAAAACAGATAGGATCCAGCTTTGGGACAGGATCTAGGGTTTAAAGCAGCCCAGCCCAGCTACATTTAGAACCTCAATTAAGCAAAAGACTCGCTGCATTCACGTCAGATTGAATACATGAAAAAAAAGGGGTAACTATTATATTTTTAGCCAAAAAACAAAACTTAAACCTCAACTGAACTGGCAGAATTGAGCGTCCACTTTTGAAGGCACATAACATGTCCGTTTCATGATGGGAATGAACTCAGAATGGTTCCTTGAGGTTTTTTATGATACACACAGACCGTGCATGTAACAAGGAACTCTTCTAGGAAAATTAAATCCACTATAGTCCGAATAAGTAATGGTAAGTGACAAATAGCTAGCCCGACGTGGGCAACGGGTCACTCGCAAAGAGGTCCCAAAAATATAGCTTCCCTCACCAGCTATCTGCAAAGCAGATAGGATCCAGCTTTGGGACAGGATCTAGAGGACAGGAAACCCTAGATCCTGTCCCAAAGCTGGATCCTATCTGCTTTGCAGATAGCTGGTGAGGGAAGCTATATTTTTGGGACCTCTTTGCGAGTGACCCGTTGCCCACGTCGGGCTAGCATCATGAAAAAGAAAAAACTATAGTGTTTGTCATTTACCATCACTTATTCGGACTATACTGGATTTAATTTTCCTAGAAGAGTTCCTTGTTCCATGCACGGTCTGTGTGTATTATGGTGGTGCTGTAATGGTTAGCATGACCATGACTCCAGATTCCTGGGATCTTGGGAGCATTGCTCCAGTAAATTTGACCATGAGAAAAAGTAAATTTGGGTTTGGGTTTTGTTCATCCGCTAGACGTTATGCAATTTTTTTGCGTATACGTTCTTGTACAAACTAATTTTTTTAAATTACAAATTTAGTTATTTTAAGTTTAGTTGGTAATTCCATATTTAACAATTATTTTTATTTTTTGTTAAGCTTCAATGTTTTGATAATTAAAATTTTATTAAAACGTATATTTTTTTAATATAAAATTATCAGGATTGGACTGTGTTCCATTGATCTCGGCCAGGTTTGATAAATTGGCCAGATAATTACTTGTGCGGTTTTAAGTAATCCACCATGACTAAAATTGAAAAGTTTAGTTAAGTTTAAACTTACTTTTACTTACTTTAACTTACCTCCTTTTACTTACTCTTCCTTACTTTTACTAAGTTTAAAGCACTTACTTTTACTTACTTTCATTGTACTATATTTACTTACTTTTACTCACTTTTACCATACTATATTTACTAACTTTTACTTATTTTGTATTTTTTCAGGTAGTCAATAATCAATAATGGATCCTAATATTGATGAAGTTGGAGAGAAAAGTGAGGGTGTTAAAAGGGGTTACTTTTGTGGTCAATGCAAGAACAAATATTCAAAGAAGCAAAACTGGGAGGAACATTTTAATTCCCAAAAAAATATTTGTTACAATACAAGAGGTCCCAGAGTTTGGGCCCACAGCTTAGATATTGCAGTAAAGAAATACCAGGATGAAGTGCAGCAAAGAGATATGGCAAAGCATTCATTTAGTTTGTTCACAAAATGTGCTAGTGCTAGACCAACTTCATCAACTACTAATCTAGAAAATGAAACTTTTTCACTAGATGTTTCACAGACTGAAGAAAGTGCTTCTCCTCCACCTAAGAAACAAAAGGTAAGTGAGGAATCTGCGCATCAGACTAACAAAACTGCTTTAGAGGAATTTGAAAATTCCCAAATCCAGAAGACATTGAATGCAATTTTGCGCCTAACAAAAGAAACTCACCAAGCTGTTGTGGTTAATAAAGAGAAGAGTCAAAATATGCCTTCAAGTTCAAGTGTTAAAGATTTAACCTATGTATGCAAACAAGGAGAAAATCAAGAGAGATGGTTTAGAAATCTGAAAACCCACCTGAAGAGACATTTAATTAAACTTCAGCATCATCAAAGAGCTGCTGTTTATGAAGTGATGAAAACATCTTCTCGGAACACTACTAAACGCATAGAAGACTTATGTGGCAACATCTTATACTACATAATGAAAACAAACACTGCATGGGCTCTATATCCAGTACTTCTAGCTGTATTACATAGGTCAGGTTGTGAGGTTGGAAATTTGAATCATAGCACACATGCGTGCGAGACAATTTGTGAGCTATTAGATAATCAACTTAAAGAACAAACTGTAAAGTGGTTCTTAGAACAAACTTCAGTAACAATAACAGCTGACATTGGAACAATTTTGGGATTAAGCATGCTAGTTGTATTAGTTATGAGTGAAGAAGATAAGACTGTAAAACTTGCTGGGATAAATTTAGTATGCAGCAAATCAGGAGTTTATTTGGCCAATGAAATTTTTGATGTGTTGAAGTCTCCTAATCACTTGAAACTATCTGAAGAAGCAATTAAATCCAAGGTATCTGGAATGATTGGAGATGGGGCTTTTTGTAAGGACAATGAGCCATTTAAAAACGAAATGAAAAAGTTGTTTGAAGAAAATTTCAAATTTCGATGGGACTTAATGCATCTTGTGAACAGAGCCCACGTTGATGCATTGAAGAAAATTTGTAAACTAAGTGAGCTTTTAGACTTTATTCAGAATCACACTTCAAATCTGAGATCAGGCCTTGACTATACCAATATGGTTCTTGACAATATCATTGGTTTTAAGAGACCAAAACTCAAATCTGATACTCGCATGGTTAATTACGAATTTGATCAATTTGACAGATTTGTGGAAAATTGTGTTTTTTTTTATCATCCACAAGAGAAAGAAATTAGTGCCAAGTTCTATGTATTGATTTCCTATGTAACAAAGATTATGTTGCAAGTAGCTCAAAAAACCACAGTTAGTGCAGAATTTGTAGAAAATATATTTTATAAAGGAGGAGGGAAAACTGTTATGTTAAGAGTGATGGAAACAATTTCCAAATTAGCTAATGGAGGAAATGCAAATGATGTAGTTTCTGAATTTAAGCACGATACCACAGGGCAGCAAAAGGAACTAACAGCTGAGGATTACATCCTAAATGAAGTTTACAAATACATCAAGAAACGTTCTGATTACTACCAGGTTGCTGAAGTTGCTAGACCATCCAGAACCAGATCTGAAAGTAGTTTTACAAAAGACTCAGTGATAAATTGGCTGACAGAATATATAGAACAGCTGTGGAAAGGAATCACAGAGAGATTAAAGCATTTTGATAAAGATGGATCAACTGCCTGGAGTGAAGCACCAGCTGAAGGGACATTCTCCATTCTTGGTTACATTGTTGAACACACAGGATCCATTAAGCCATCTCATTTGACTAAGCTGTGCAAAATTGTGAAGGAGGGTCCAGCTCCAGGCACTAGATCTGCTGTAATGATCACACAGAAAGCCATTGATCAGTGGCCAAGCATACATGGCGGTAAATTCACAACAAATGCCTACATGCAAGGTCTAACATCGTCCACTGTTGCTGCTGCAATGAATAAATAAACTTAAGGTGAGTTATAAACTGTACATTATTGTATTATTATGTTTAGCTAAAACAATTTGTAATTGGTATGTCGTCAATTCAAGAGTTTACTATCATTAACCTATCTAGTGGTGTAAGGGAAAAAAAAGTAAATTCAGAGCTGTGCTCCAGTAAATTTTTTCAAATCTGGAGTCATGAGCATGACTACGAATCCATCGGCCTCGGGATCGAAAACCGGTGATTGCAGGCGGCGCACAGCAAAATCCAGCTATTCACCCTTCCACACAATAAAAAAGATTGGTTGGTAGATAAACAGATACCCTGAGTAACCTAGTGGTTAAGACGGTGAGCTACTGGTCGGGCGTGGTTCGGATTCCACGTTAAACTGTAGGTCTAAGGTGGTGACAAGCTTGATCTTCGTCAGAATGAACAATTCTGGCGGAAGCTAAACCAAGGTTCTCTCTCTCTCTCTCTCTCTCTCTCTCTCTATATATATATATATATGCACTAGAATCACAAAATAACACGTGACCTTATTAATAAGCAAACAACCACAAGGAAAAGGAAACACAAAGTCCGAGCGCTTTCGTGATATATTCACATTATCAAGGAAGAACAGAAAATGTTCTTCCTTGATAATGTGAATATATCACGAAAGCGCTCGGACTTTGTGTTTCCTTTTCCTTGTGGTTGTTTGCTTATATATATATATATATATATATATATATATAAGCGATTACGAATCTCTTACAATTCACTCTTACGCAATCCTGCAGACCTCAATACTTAAAAATGCATATAATCCATTACAGACATAACTCAATTGATAATTACTGCCAAAATGCTTCTACTAACACGTAATTTAATGTCATTAATACCATGTTTATCGATGAGATACGAATCATTATACGTTCATTTCCAATAATAGATAGACGTCATATATCAAATCTGTTGATCGGAGCACGCACATCATTTATTATTTGGGCAGAAAGCATATTACGATAATATAATTTGTTTGTCCCCCAAACAACTTGTATAAGGGCATTTAACCCATCTACCCCTTCCGTCCGGGTAATATATATATATATATAATTCTAAGGGCTTTCGTGTACTCAGTAGTACACCTCATCAGGGAATGACGAGGAATGACCTTCCCTGACGAGGTGTACTGCTGAATACACGAAAGGCCTTTGAATAATCTTTTCTTTTTCCTTGTGGTTTGCATCATTCATTCATTTTGCATGTTTTCGTGTGAAATTTATCCCATATATCTATACCAGAGCTGGGCATCGCAAACTCAAAATCACTTCCGCAATCGCAAATCCGCAAACTCAAACCTTACCTTCCGCAACCGCAAATCCGCAAACTGCTTGCCATTTTTGGTGCCGCAAACGCAAATCCGCAAATGCAAACCATATTTCCAATTTTTACAGTGCTGGCACTTCCGCAAACTTCCGCAAACCGCAAATTCCGCAATCGCAATTTTAACTATAAAAAGTATCCAAAACATTAAAGAGGTATAAAAGTTTTTATATCTTTTTAATGTTTAATGTTTTAGCCTTGTTTTTATTAAAAACAAGGCTAAATAATTTATTACAATTGGCGGCCAGTGACAGCAGCGTCACAGCACTAGCGGGCTGGGCCAGTGGCCACGTGGGAAATTTGCGGAAAGATTTGCGTTTGCGGTCTTAGTTCCGCAACGCAAATTCACTAATTTGCGATGACTTTGCCGCAAACGCAAATCCGCAAACGAAAAACATACTTCCGCAATTGCGGAATTTGCGGTTTTCGGAAGTGTTTGCGGAAGTGCCCAGCTCTGATATATACACACACACACCTTTGGTTAGCTTCCGTCCGAATTGTTCATTCTGACGAAGGTCAAGCTTTTCACTCCACCTTACACCTACAGTTTGACGTGGAATCCGAACCACGCCCCATCAGCAGCCCAGCGTCTTAACCACTAGGCCACCTATGGTACCCATTTATCTACCAACCACGTTCTTTATTGTGTGGAAGGATGAACAGCTGGGTTTTGCTGCGCGCCGGCTGCCGTCGGGTCTCGAACCAGGGGCCGATGGATTATATATATATCAGTGCAGTGAACTCAATAATATAAATAAGGTGTGTGTATACAGTATAAGAAACTGTTCATCTTATAATATACATGTTCAAATTTGCTTTACTTGAAAAAACCACAGTTTTTCCTACAAAACATTGGTCACTCAAAACACCGCTAATACACCACAAAATAAACCCACGCACACATTTAACCACGGAATGTACACACTAACCCATGACACGCACTCTACATTCTTTTGAGTTTTTCCTTTTGTAAAATATATAATTGAGAGGTAAATATGGGTAAAATATTTATACTTTCGAACCACGACTGGACCGCATATACAAATTTTGAGCTTCTTTTCAGTATGACGTCACAACAAACAACTTTCTCGATGTCAAGAAACCATAATAATTGTTGCACATTTCATATATATATATATATATATATATATATATACAGGGTGTTTGAAAACTTTCTGTACAAATTGTAATGGGGTATAGGCAACACCAAGACAAACCCTTTTCGTCTATAAGTGTATGTCCGCTGACGTCACCATTCGGCGCGAGAGGGCGCCGCTGCAATTGGCTAAAAGGTGAAGTGGGCTAGACTCGCGCTTGCCGCGGGCATTCTTAAATCGGACGTAGTACGCGTAACATGGAGCGCTTCACGACTGCTGAGATGGCTGACATGCATATGGTGTATGGGGCTGCCAATGGAAACGAAAGAGCTGCTGTGAGGTTGTACCGACAGCACTTCCCAAACAGACGTGTGCCAAACCACCAAACGTTTGCGCATTTGCATCGGCGACTGCGAGAAACTGGATTGAGGACAATCCAAGCGCAAGCACGCGAGGTGTTGCACGTATCCTCGGTGTGAACCACGACCTGGTCTGGAGAGTGTTGCACGAGCAGCAGTTACATCCGTGTGGAATTCGCACGCTGGTTTCTGCAGCAGACAGCGGTGCAGCCTAATTTTCCGGCTTATGTGCTGTTCTCAGATGAGGCCTGTTTCACACGTGAGGGTGTGTTTAACATGCACAATTCTCACGTGTGGGCGCACGCAAATCCACGTGCTACACGGGTGCATGCTCATCAAGAACGGTTCGCCGTCAATGTTTGGGCGGGTATCGTCCATGGCAAGTTGATTGGGCCATACCTGCTGCCTGCCCGACTCGACGTCAGGAGTGCGCACGTTTCTCTCCCGACCAGTGTCATGCATGTTTGCATGGAATGTTCCAGTGTCTCGCAGTCGCCGATGCAAATGCGCAAACGTTTGGTGGTTTGGCACACGTCTGTTTGGGAAGCGCTGTCGGTACAACCTCACAGCAGCTCTTCCGTTTCCATTGGCAGCCCCATACACCATATGCATGTCAGCCATCTCAGCAGTCGTGAAGCGCTCCATGTTACGCGTACTACGTCCGATTTAAGAATGCCCGCGGCAAGCGCGAGTCTAGCCCACTTCACCTTTTAGCCAATTGCAGCGGCGCCCTTTCGCGCCGAATGGTGACGTCAGCGGACATACACTTAGGGACGAAAAGGGTTTGTCTTGGTGTTGCCTATCCCCCATTACAATTTGTACAGAAAGTTTTCAAACACCCTATATATATATATATATATGTGTGTGTGTATATATCAGAGCTGGGCACCGCAAACTCAAAATCACTTCCGCAATCGCAAATCCGCAAACTCAAACCTTACCTTCCGCAACCGCAAATGCGCAAATTGCTTGCCATTTTTTGTGCCGCAAACGCAAATCCGCAAACGCAAACCATATTTCCAATTTTTACAGTGCTGGGCACTTCCGCAAACACTTCCGCAAACCGCAAATTCCGCAATCGCAATTTTAACTATAAAAAGTATCCAAAACATTAAAGAGGTATAAAAAGTTTTTATATCTTTTTAATGTCTAATGTTTTAGCCTTGTTTTTATTAAAAACAAGGCTAAATAATTTATTACAATAAATCACTAGCGGGCTTGGCCAGTGGCCACGTGGGAAATTTGCGGAAAGATTTGCGTTTGCGGTCTTAGTTCCGCAACGCAAATTCACTAATTTGCGATGACTTTGCCGCAAACGCAAATCCGCAAACGAAAAACATACTTCCGCAATTGCGGAATTTGCGGTTTGCGGAAGTGCCCAGCTCTGGTGTATATATATATATATATATATATATATATATAAAATGGTAACGGTAATAACGCGAATAGTGGTGGGGAAAAATCAATGATACTTGCAATCAGGGCTGACCTTAGGGTACGATGAATCGGGGAGACCGCTCTGGGCCCAACGCCTCCCAGTTATAGTGGCTCCAGGGGAGCGAAGTTTATCCAAATTAAAAATAATAAAAAACTACCTCGGGACAACTATGTCTCAAGAGTGGTTGGGTGGACTCGCCATGCTCTCCATCGAGAAGGAAACAGCATCAGCATTGGAGTACCAAGATGTCTCAGCAGAAGTCGCGGAAGGTGGATTTTAGAAAGTACGTAGGCGGTGCAGCGCTGATCGGTGAGTTTTTTAATTATATAAACTTTTTTAAGGGGGCCCGCACGGGCTGATTTGCTCCGGGCCCGCACCCTCTTTGGGCCGGCCCTGATTGCACTAATAAGGACGGGAAAACTAAATTGGATTGCAGAAGTATTGAAATCGTAACTAAAAAACAAGAAAAAGGTAAGGCTATTAAAAGTTTTTCCAAATATTTTTTTGAAGGTTATTCCAGCTTGAGACGGAGTCTTCTTTAAATTCTATTCCGTTTCAGTTTACAAATACACTTTTTTCGCGTTGAGTCTACATCATATATCTCTCAAAAGAATACGGATATGGATGTTCTTTTGACTAGACTAACACAAAACATTGTTGCTTTCAGTGGTAATGAACACGTACAGGAGCTTCGTCAGTGCTTTGACCCCGCATTTGCTTGACAATGCTGCTGCGAGCTGCTCGTACCCTGAAATGAACGTATGGGCAGAATGCTGTGAAAGGATGTTTGACTCTTCATACTTCCACTTAAACTATGAATGTATCGAAGAATAACACTGGGCAACACGTATTTTATTGAATGATATCTGACACTTGATTCTAGGTAATTTGGGTGCGCTGAATACGAATTTCAACTCGGTTTGGCTCTATCAGGTCCTGATTCTTGTCGACAGCCTATGTGCCATTTTCCAGATTTTTAAAATTAGGACTAAAAAATTAAGTCATGTGTTAAATTTTTTTTTCAAGTTTCATGAATACAAGCAGTTCAAGCTACAGTAAAATTACATTATAACGATAGAAATGACTTAAAATAAAAAAACAAACAGATATGAAGCTTTCACTGTGGCAAAAATTTTCTTTTGTAAGACTTTCTAGCATATTTGCTTGTTGATGGCAGGTCTCTTGTCAAGCACCAGCAGTAATCAGCCATCATGTGGGAATCCCAGCGGCCTTGGTACCGTTCTTCCATAATTTTGATATCTTGGTGGAATCTCTCCCCTTATTCTGCACTCATGGATCCAAGATGAGGCTGAGTGGCAGAGGGCTCTGCACTCATGGATCCAAGATGAGGCTGAGTGGCAGAGGGCTCTGCACTCATGGATCCAAGATGAAGCTGAGTGGCAGAGGGCTCTGCACTCATGGATCCAAGATGAGGCTGAGTGGCAGAGGGCTCTGCACTCATGGATCCAAGATGAGGCTGAGTGGCAGAGGGCTCTGCACTCATGGATCCAAGATGAGGCTGAGTGGCAGAGGGCTCTGCACTCATGGATCCAAGATGAGGCTGAGTGGCAGAGGGCTCTGCACTCATGGATCCAAGATGAGGCTGAGAGGAGGAAATATGATTTTATCTCTGCTCACTAAAGGTGGATTAATTACGTTTTTTTCTCCGACAGTAAGTGATGTTCGTGCTGGCCAGATTTGTTTGAAATAATGTTCTTCCTTGGCTCTGCTGTCCCATAAGCAAAGGAAGCAGGGATATTTAGTATACCCTCCTTGTTGTCCTAGCAGAAAATTAACCATTTTTAAAGAGACACATATGATCCACTCGTGCTCCCTATATTTGATAAGATTTAAAACCTTTTCTATATGTTCATACTTTTCTTTTAATTTTGTTGAGTGCCCAATCGGTATCGAGCCGTATAGATTGCCATTATGCAACAACACACACTTAAGACTTCTTTTCGAACTGTCTAAAAACAAGCGCCAATCATTTGCATCGTAAGACTCAACCCCCATCTTCTTTAACAAACCAACTATGTCGCAGCAATATACTAAACTATCCTCTGTTCTAAAATATTTAACAAGTTCTTCTTCTCTTTTTCTGTAAAATGAAATGTATGTGTTTGAAGTAAGCAAGTTTTTCTCTAAGTCTTGAAGCTAAAATTTCCGCAGCCATTTTTGGCAAATTTAGATCCCTTACAAGATCATTCAACTCGGCCTGGTTAAACTTTTGCGGATCGTTTTGACTTTCAAATACGCTGGGGTCAAAATCGGTGTCTGACTCCTCAAAGTGCATAACAATATTTTCAGGAACATCTTCAACTAATTCTTGAGTTGGCAGACCCTTAAATTTTGGAATGGGGATCTCATTTGAATGTAGCACAGGTCGTATCGCGGTGTCGAAATTTGGGTACTCGATACAATGTTTATTTTTCTTAGTGAAGCCCGAAGTCTTGACAAAGCAAAGGTAGCAATCGGTCTCGTGGTTAGTAGGCTCTCGCCACACCTGATATGGAAAAAAAATTGTAAAGCGTTAACAAAAGCGACGAGAGACTTGTTTTTATGAATTTTATCAAAAGTTATCACCCAAACATTTAACATTTCTATGTGTTTCAACCTTATGCAATATTTGAGATTCTTATAAACATTTTCTGTAAATTTTTGTTTATGTACCTAAGTTACAATTACATTTAGGTAAGTTACAGTATACTAGTGATTAAATTACGTAGTTTTATGAAATCATAAACTTACCATCGGAACTCCAAAAGGTATTTTTGAATCCGAACCCTTCGTCCAATGTCGCAGTCTTTCAATGCATATAGTGCAGGCTTTATGTGGAGCCCACGATTTATCTTGGTCCCCCAGTTTTATGCCAAAATAAGCTAAGTAAGCTCTTTTTACGAAGTCAGTTATATTTGCTCATTGATGTGGAAGTGTAAAATTTCCACATATATAACAGAAGGAATCAGGGTTGTTTTTGCATTTGAACTTTCTAGTGCTTGATGACATATTGCTTGATTGTTCTGCCAATTTGTAAAGGTATTTAAAGCCCTTAATTCATATAAATTTAAGAAAATCTGAAATATAAACACAAAAATTAGTTTAAATAGGTACTTATTATGAAATAGGTACTTACAATCTATGAAATTAAACTAGAAACACGGATGAGTAGGTACAATATAAATTACGTCTAATTAAATCAACTATATTAAATCACGATGACAAAATTACTCACTAAATCATATGCCAATTCAAAATTATGTTAATGCCCAAACTTAATTAACTAACTCAACTGACTGACTGACTGAATTGACTGATTAACTCTGGAAACGAGTCGCTTTTATATATTTTAGTTGTCCCTCTAGAATACTCTACAGAGAACAGGAACACTCGAGAAAATTTTAGAATTCTATGATATTTTTAGCTTAATTTACTATTAAAATGGGTTAAAAATGACAAAATTAAAAATATTTTTAGGGTGTTACATATAAAAATATACATAATACAACAATACCATAACAATAGGTACAAATACCTAGATAAAAACCTAGTTGCATAATGTGTAACTGCAAAAAGACTTAGCGAGTATTGAGAAAAAAAAACTTTTTATGAATACGACGAAAGAGGAGGGGTGTTGAGCAAAATCAGGACCTGATAGAGCAAAACCGAGTAAATATTCGTGCTCAGCGCACCCAAATTACCTAGAACTAACTGTCAAATCTAATTCAATAGACAAAAAGTTGAAATTTGTTCCCCAGTGTAATATATATATATAGCGAGGAATAAGAGGACGAAGAGACGGTACATATTGCAGTTTTGTTGGCAGACATTTCGTAAAAATTGATTTCCATCATCAGTACTAAAAAGTTAAAAAAGTATGGACAGATGTAATGTATGAAAATAAATAAATATAATGAACAAAAGATATACAAAAGCTAATAAAAATACAGTTACAATATATGACATGTCGATAAATTACAGTATAATGAAACAAAAGGTGAATAAAAAGTATATAAAGGGTAAAGGGACAGTTAAAATACAGGGTATCCCATAAGTTCGGTATCATAGGAATATTTATTTTAAAGTAAATTTACAAAAGTAATACATTAGAACTAAAAAAATTTTCAAATTGATGTCTTGTTTTGGGACCTTTTTTTTTTTTTTGTTGCGGGTAAAATAACGCAATGGTTAATATGGAAGTGAGTTACACTCGTGAGGAAAAGGCGGAGGGGTGCTGAATCAATCATTTTGAAACTAATGGGGAGTAGGGGATGGCTGTGGATTGTAGAGATGGCAGTGATCCCTTATAGCTGGCTTAGATGATTTACTTAAAGGTTGCGAGGTTCTAGTAGAAATACCCGATGTTTATCCACTCTCGTTTGATATTAGCGAAAGGTGCTGCCAATATAATTCGCTTTGCAGCGAATACAGTTGATCGAATAGATGGTGGACGAGACAGGGGGTTGAGGTTTTTTTTTTATGAATGAAATATGATTTAATGCTAATGTTATTAACGAATACAAATTGAAAATCGACTTGGGGATAGAGAGGGGTGAATAGGTGGCGAAGTTCTGTATGTATTTTGTAGCTGATGTAGTCGTAAAAGGGGAACGAAAAATACTGTTTCCTTTAACGGTGGGATTTTGAGGGGGGTTGGTAAATACAGTGCGTTCGAAAAGTCTCTCCGCAGTGCTATGTTAAACGCATAGGAAACTGAAAAACTACAATGTTTTCATTTAACCATGAGTTAGTGATTTTATTACATAACCTTTTGATTTTACTGCGGAGAGACTTTTCGAACGCACTATATTAAGAAAATCTCTGAATAGAGATTGTAATAAATGTTTGAGGAAAAAAGGTACTGATACTGAAATTATAGATGAATTCTAGTTCATTGTGGAAAAATATAGTATATGAGGAACAGAGTTGATAGGCACCACGGTGGATTAGAATTTTGATGCTATTAATTTTATACAGGGAAGGGATGTGGCTCAGGTCATTAGAACCTAGGCCTGTGTATGTTGGTTTTCGATATAGGTGCTGAATTTATTATTTTCTTTTGTTATTGTTATTATTATTATTATTATTAATATTATATCTAAAAGGTAGGGTGTTTCGTCTTCTTTGGTGAAGCTGATGTTTTGGTGTTGGGAATTGAAGAAAAGGGGGGAGATGATTAGTATTGTGAGCGAGATGGAAGGTGTCGTCAACATATCTTTTGTAGAGGTATGGTTTGTAGTGGGAAGGGCAGTGGCGTAGCCAGTTTTTTTCATGGTGGTAGAGAAAGATGTTGGCGAGTGTGGCGCTTAGGGGGGGGGATCCCAAAGCTAGTGAATCGGTCTGTTGGCAAAGTTGTTTATTGAAAAAGAAATCCGTATCTGAAGAACCAAGGGTTAGTAATCCAGTGAATTCCTGTTTCGTCAAATTAAGAACTGTTTTAATTGTGAAAAAATAAATTGTTAATGCAGATACTGATGACTTCTTTTATTGGTACATTGGTAAAAAAGGATACTATGTCAAAGCTATGCAGATAAAGATTGTTCGCGTTATTTATGGTCACCATTTCTTCAGCAAATTCATAGGAATTGGAGATGGAATACTCATTCCGGGTTAGAAGTGTTAGGGTGAGAATTAAGAATTTTGCTAGTTTGTAATTGTGGGTGGTATAGGGCGTAGAGAACACCCAGGGACGAGCCCGAAGAACGTACGTAATTGTGAGTATCTTCTAAACTTTTATTTTAATCATATACTAGGGGCACTCAATATATTTTGCCCCACCCTTTTTTCTTAGCTAAATAATAGGCCATGGGGCTGAAATGTCTTTTGGCCATAAGTATGAACTTTCTGCGCTTCATATAACCGGATTTTTCCAGTTTGAACCTCTTCCTTTCACGAATTGTGACTGGGGATGAGACTTGGGTACGCCACTTTGAACCTGAAACAAAACGCCAATCCATGGAGTGGCATCACGCAGACTCCCCACGCAAGAAAAAGTTCAAACTGGCTCCCTCTGCAGGAAAGGTTATGGCTACCATCTTCTGGGGCATGAAAGGGGTGATTCTAGTGGACATTATGAAGAAAGGGCAAACAATCAACTCCGAGGCATATATTGCCACCCTACAGAGACTCCAGAGACGTATAAAGTGAGTTCGACCGGAGAGAAAACTGGAAGACGTCCTTCTTTTGCACGATAACGCAAGACCACACAACAGTTTGCAAACAAGAGAGGCCATCACAAAAATGCGCTTGACTGTGTTACCCCACCCTCCATACAGGCGGGATCTGGCACCTTCAGACTTCCATTTGTTTGGGCCAATGAAGGACTATGTGGAAAAATAAAAACCTGTAAAAAGGTATGTAACTACTTGTGTACAAAATTTCTGGAACTTACAAGGAAACTTGGAAAGAAAGAAAAAGGTTGGGCAAAATATATTGAGTGGTCCTCGTAGCTTCGTGAGGAAACGACTGATTTTACCTTCAACTCCGTTCCTCTTCCTTATACTTTCGTTAACCCTATTTTAACTATTTGTATACTTTAAGTGTCCCCTTATCCTTTATATACCTTTTATACAGTCTTTGTTTCATTATACTGTAATTAATTAACACGTCATAAATTACGGTAAGATAATGAAAATACACATTTTTAATATATCTTTTAATACTTCCGTCAAATTTTGTCATCAGTTTCGCCCGACTCACTCGTTTAGACGAAAATCACTCATGCTATCCCATCTTGGAGGGGGGAGAGGATCTACAGTTTAACGTGGAATTTAAACCACGATCCCGGCGAGGAACGCCCATCAGAGAAAACTCTAATCTATCTAAAATCACAGTCTGACACGGGACTCGATCAACGACCTTAAAAATTTGCAGTCCGGCGTCTTAACTAATAGGACTGTATATATATATATATATATATATATATATATATATATATATATTATATATATTGATTAAAAGAAATGGTCAATGAACAATGATCATTTCACTTTTTTGTTTTATTCCAAGAAATGAGTAAAGATTTGTCACGCACATTTTTTTTTTGTGATTGAAAAAAAATATATTAAAAAGGGGAAATAATTTAAATGCATCCAATAAAATACATTACAGAGTCGCACTTCTCTGTTTGACGCGACTTCTAATTGTAATAAATTACTGTAATAAATAAGTTACATAAAACTGGAATAAATTACTTAAAGAATCTTAACTTTAATTCAACCAAGAAAAAATCTACTTTATTTCATATATATATATATATATATATATATATATATATATATATATATATATATATATATATATATATTTTTTCTTGTTTACAAAGACAATTTTTACGTGTTGATTCTACAGACACATAAAAATTATTATTCTAAACGAAATACAGGTCTGCATGTGGACGGTTTGCGATTGCAGATACTTGTGGTTTTTGGTCCAGTCTGTGTAGAGCAAGCCTAAGGTAGTACGAGTGTGAGTGATTGATACGGGTAAATTTGTGCTGCCTTGGGGAGGAAACACAAACTTACGTTGCATCTTGCTCCTGAAGAATCCCGCACCAGGACGGATAATAACGGGGTATCTGCAATACAAACTAACGAAAATTGCGATCAAATGAATATGATTCCGGATGTTCTTGGTACGAGACTAACACGGAGCATTATTCCTTTCAGTGGTGATAAACCACGTACGAAAGCTTCGTCAATACTTTGACCCCCCTATTTACTTAACAATGCTACTGCGAGCTGCTCGTACCCTGAAATGGGCGTATAGACGGAAAGGTGCTCTGTGTAAAAAGATGCTTGATTCTTCATACTTCCTTTTAAACTGATTGCATCGATGACAAATATATATATTATATACTGTATATATATATACAGGGCGTCCCAAAAAAATGTATACACACTTTAACAGCTGATAGCTCATTGATGTTTCTTTCTTTCCATGTTAAACCCATTAGAATTAATAATGGCAGTCAGACTAAGCTTTGAACAAAGGAAATTCATTCTAAATGCTACTGGAAGTGTGAAAACGCAGTTGAAGTGCAAAGACAGTTTAGAAGGGAGTTTCAAACAGATCCACCAACGCGACTTACCATCACTCGAATTAGAGATAAGTTTGAAGCCGATGGAACTGTTCAGATGTCCACAAGAAGCGTTCCGGAAGACCACGGACATCGACAAGCCCCACAAAGCAAGAAAGAGTACTGGAAACGTATCACCAAAGTCCAAGAAAATCTGTGCGGCAAGCGAGTCGTGAGGTAGGAATTTCAGAATCGTCTGTCCAACGCATTTTGAAGCGCTGTCAATGGAAAAGTTACATTCCAAGATTAGTCCATGCTATTAATGAAGATGATCCGGACCGAAGAGTGGAGTATTGCGAGTGGTACTTGGCACGATGTGGATGTGGATTGGACGAAGGGGTTTCGTAGAATACCCTCCGCGTTCACCAGACCTCACACCACTAGACTTTTTTTTATGGGGATACTTAACAGACAAAGTCTACGCTATAAAACCTGCAACAGTCGCTGAATTGAGAGCAGCCATTGAACGAGAATGCACACAAATACCAAACGAAATGTTTCGTGATGTTTGCGATTCCATTGCTTCGTTATCAGCAGTGCCTGGACCAGAACGGACGTCAGTTTGAAAACAGGCGTTGACAAAACAATTAAATAATGTCTGTAGATTCTATTACATTTTGAAAATGAAATGTATTTTAATAAACACTGCCTTTATAAGTATTTAAAGTGTGTATACATTTTTTTGGGACGCCCTGTATATATATATTATATATATATATATTATGATGATGATGAATTTCAAATTAAACACGTGAAAATTTATTAACGGAAAATTTAATGGGAAATTAACACGAAAGGCATTGATTTGGTTTTCATTTTAATTTTAAATTTAATTATAATTTTATATATATATATATATATTATATATAATAGAAACGACATAAGTATTAAGGAACGTTTCTGCACACGAGGAGAGAGATAACGAAACGTTCCTTAATACTTATGTCGTTTCTATTCATTTATATACTGCGCGGTCATTGCAGTTATTTGCGCATATATATATATATATATATATTCCAATCATTATCGACGCTGTTGTGTTTCGTTCTTTGAGATGAGAGGCGTCATTTCGTGTCGTAAATGGGAGAAATTTGTTCCTTTTTCAATAATTGTCAATCAGTCTAAGAAGGGTCGAAACGTAGTGTCGAATTTTGTTCTTTTCATCAATAAGAATCGGGAAATGAATGTCGAAATGTTTAAATCCAATATCCGAAGTTATTTGAGATATTTTTTCCCACGGCTCACTTATACTAATGCCCCAATTAAGGGTGTGTGTATATATATATATATATATATATATATATATATATATATATATATACGGAAATAAAGCTTTCGTGGAATTTTTCAAAATCATCAAGTTCAGTAATTAAAAGTTATGAACTGCTATTATCAGTGGATTGTTTTTACCAGTATACAGTATGAATGTATGAATGTATGTATGTATGTATGTACGTAAGTACGTACATAAGTATGTACGTATGTATATCTGCCGCTCTATATATCTATCTACAGTCCACTGTTATTATATTTATAATTTTTGTGTTTCTGCCTGCTTGCCTGCCTGTGTTGATTGTACGACAACGGTTAAAAACTACTTTTTTTACACAGTTAATTAACAAATGTTTACTTCCTAAACGCAAAAATAAGGCAAGTTATTCTTCATTTTTATATTCCTTTATAGAACTAATCAATTTCCGTGGAAGTGCACTCACTAGTGTGGAAGGATCTTAAACATTGTATCTTAAGAATTTTTCAAATGTTATCGCATTTTAAATTAAGTTAAAATCTGTCCTGACAAATCGGGTTGATAATAGGAGCCGGGTTTTTTTTTATGTATCCGTATTAACTACAGGGTGTCCACAATGTCTCGTCATCCCAGTAAAATACTAACTGATTTTCGTTTTTCTTTCAGACCCATTTGAAATGCGTTGAGACTTCTTCCAGGACAGATTCATTGGTGGAGCTTCTCCAAAAGGGAGCTGACCATCGAATCGGTCCTGGAAATCTGCGTGAATATTTTCAATGATTTTGCTATTACGTGGTCGCTCATGGACCCAGGTACTAGCCAATATACGTTGTTCAATCGTATAGTTGCTGCTGTCACGCATTTCAAATGGGTCTGAAAGAAAAACGAAAGTCAGTTAATATTTTACTGGAGTGACAAGACATTGTGGACACACTGTACAATAACCAATGCCCAAAGCTCAGTGAGTAGAACCACTTTCGTATAAGCGAAGTGAAAACAATGAGGTCGGGGGTTCGACTGCCGATGGTGCTGATTAATAATAAGTCGGGAATTAGCGCAGTGGATCGCATTAGTTGGCCTGAGCGCTGTGCCAGTGTCTGGCCCTCCTAACTGATTAATTATTAACTATAATGGAGTAATATTTTAAAATATTACGCGTTAACATTATATTAAAATATTTTAATATCTTCTTTTAAACAATATATTGGATAAAAAGAAATTTATAACGAACTATGTACAGGGTGATAAAAAAGGGGATCACCTGAAGATCCGTCACCCCAGCGTTTTTTAGTTAGCTTTATAAGGTTAACTAACGAAAATATCACGACTTAACCTAACCAATCGTTAGCTCAACTGTACCCTCGACAATTGGTTAGGTTAGGTCGTGATATTTTCGTTAGTTAACCTTATAAAGCTAACTAAAAAGGCTGGGGTGACGGATCTTCAGGTGATCCAAAAAGGGTGACAAAAAAAAATAAATATATAGAGCATTATTTTTCTTGGCACACCTTTTTTTTAATGACCCTGTATATTACGTGAGTTATGAAGTATAAAGCCACGCAGAAGCTTAAAAGCCAAAAACGACAATAAACTATAAACTATATTGTTCCATACTCGTGCTAGACGTTAACTTTTGCAGTTTATCACTAAAGATCTTTTTGTTTCTTCGAGTTTTGCATTCTTTCAGGTTGTTTCTCCTGTTTTGTTGTTGTGTCATAAAAAAAAAGAAGAGAGTTGTGAATTGGCACAACCTCGTAAGCGGGAGGGAAGAGACGACACGAGATTTAAAGGAGACTCGTCGTACGACGGATAATAGACGATTCGTATATAAAAACTTTTTGAAACTTGATGCAGAACCGAGAACGGTATTTGCAAAGAAGAACGCATAAATCGAATGGAAAGGACGAGAACAACACTTATTCGAAACACCAAAACGAGCCCCAATTTACCTAAAAACAAATTATATATATATATATATATATATATATATATATATATATATATACATATATATACAGGTAGTTCACTTGTACAACTAAAGCATAATAAACTGTGTAATAACGTATAACAATTTATGTGGTTATTTACTGATAATAATCATACGCTCCTTTCTTTTATTTTTTTTAATCTCGAGCTACTTGTTCAGGAACAGTAATTACATAAACAAAAAAGAAATATGATGCCCCATACCAAACCCATACCCATATAGAAGAACACCTGCAATTTTTTGTTTATATTTTTTATTATTTTCTTATTGGACATCAAATCATGGAATAATAAAGTATTTGATAAACTAAAAATTATTTTTCCTAGGCACCTGAATAAAAGTGGGTATATATACATATATATGGGATGAATTTCACAATTAAACACGTGAAATGTGGGTTTGCATTATATATATATATATATATAATATATATATATATCAGATGGTATACGATACTATTTAATGTTTATATTTTTGTTAATTTCTTACATTATGTTATTTATCTTTTACCTTGGCCTTTTTACTTTTCAGGTAATTCTTCTCCTACTGCCGATAGCATTGTTAAGATCAATGTGGGCATTCATGAATGAATTTATTCCAACCCCCCCTCCCCATAAAACCTTTTCTGCAAAAGAGAAAACTCCCCACTATGGTTTGTCCACTCTTACGCAATAGCCTGCAGGCAAAAGGAAATAGCATTTAAAAATAAATGTACCACGCCCACAAAACATCCTCAAACTTTGAATTACTATACAATCACGCGAGACATCATTCTAAATTATAGTTAACCAGGTTACAAAATCCAACTTTCTCAACTAACGCGATAACGCACTTTTAAAAGGTCGTAACGATAATAAAATATCATGATCCACTTTAAAAGTTCTTATTTCAACTTCAGTAGTTACCTTTCCATCCCGCCCTTATACCTATATCTGATGGCCCAGTAATTTTCCAGTTCTTGGAAGAACTATCTTTCTCAAATGATTCAGAACCTTATCCTCCAAGAACACGTTCGAGGGACTCTTCGTCTGGATGCGATATCTCCTTCCATCTAGATTTAAAAATATACTTAAAATCAATAAGGCCTCGGGTCTTAATGAGATTCCGCGGGTTGTCTTGAAAAACTGTTCTCCTCAATTTGGTCCTGTTCTTTTTTATCTCTTCCGTTATGTCTTCGTTCTTTTGTGTTACCCTCTTCTTGAAAAGATGCCATACCCATACCCAAAAAGCGTAATCCCTTAGATTCCTCAAATTAAAGAGCAGTTTCCTTTACCTCAGTCACTGCTTATAGATATGAGCCACTCGTGAATACCCATATCATCAAATACGTCGGTAAGGATAGACTTATCCATGCATGACCGTCGGTATATATGGCTTCCGTCTTGGTCAAATTTACCGTCTTTCTTTACTCATAAAATTCACCAGACACCCGAAAAACACGCAATAGCAATAGATATATCAAAAATTTTTGGCAGAGTTTGGCGTGGATTTTTTTCCTGAACCACCCTGTGATGGCCTGTCTCTCCTATTTCTTTCATCTTTTCTGTCTGGTCGAAGAGTAAAGTGTAGTGCTTGATAGTCTTTCGATCAACTCCGGCGTTCCTCCGGGATCTGCTCTTGTTCCAATTTCTTTGTCATATTAATGATTCTCTCTCCGTCAATTCAATATTCCACACTTTTGAATCTAAGGAAACAAAATAGTCTGTAAATGTTGATGTTACCCGAGTGGTAGGGCGTGTATGATCTCAAAATATAGTATCTTTTACTGCCACAAAAACGCATTATATCATATTTAACAATGTAACTTATCATCCTCCTTCTGACATAATTTTCAATAGTACAAATATTACTCTTCGTCTTAGCGTTAAAGTTTTAGGCCTCATTCTAAAAACATCCTATCTAAATGGACTTAATTCATATGTCAGATCTCTCGCGAGGTATGTCGTTTCTATTCATATATATATATATAATATATATATATATATATGGGTTGTGGGTCGGATTCACGATAAGCTATAGGTCTAAGGTCGGGTAACAAGTTTGACCTTCGTCAGAAAGATCCATTCGGGATCACTTTAACATATTGCTTCCCAAAGCATTCGGGAAGCAATATGTTAAAGTGATCCCTCCTGGGAAGCAATATGTTAAAGTGATTAACACTGGGAAGCAATATGTTAGAGAGATTAACACTGGGAAGCAATATGTTAAAGAGAGGTTCCTGGAAAGCAATATGTTAAAGTGATCCATTATGTTAATTGACTGCCCAGTTAGGTCAACTGTACGCCTTTGACGATTGGTTAGGTTAAGTCATAATATTTTCGTTAGTTTAAACGAAAATATAACGACTTAACCTAACCAATCGTCAAGGGCATACAAAAAAACAGTTTATTAAAGCGAACATTTTTTATCGTACTCTTTATCCTAAATATTGGGAAGCAATATGTTAAAGTGATATACACTGGGAAGCAATATGTTAAAGAGAGGTTCCTGGGAAGCAATATGTTAAAGTTATCCACAATTCGGGTGAAAGCAAGACTAAGGGTTACCAAGATACAATTAAATACAATAATTTCTTTCAGAGTTTTGGCTAATATATATATATATATATATATATATATATATTGGGGTCCCATAAGTCCGGTCTCGTAGGAAAATTTATTTTAAGTTAAATTTACAAAAATAATACATTAGAACTAAAACAAATGTTGGAGCAAGTGTAGTTTACGTCCCCCTGATGCAAAAGGGGACACAAACTACACTAGGTCAAAGTTGGGAACGTGAACTACACTAGGATCTTTAGGAGACATTTCTTAAATGAATCCATCAAATAAAACGTTAAAACTAATGAAAATATTACGACTTAACCTAAACAATCGTCAATTTATATATATATATATATATATGATACACACAGACCGTGCATGGAACAAGGAACTCTTCTGGGATAATTAAATCCACTATAGTCCGAATAAGTAATGGTAAATGACAAATACCATAGTTTTTCTTTTTCATGATGCAAGCCCGACGTGGGCAACGGGTCTCTCGCAAAGAGGTCCCATAAATATAGCTTCCCTCACCAGCTATCTGCAAAGCAGACAGGATCCAGCTTTGGGACATGGATCTAGTGGGTTTAAAGCAGCCTGCCCACTACATTTAGAACCT